>CM051456.1:25362416-25962416 GCA_028274465.1 Plantago ovata | reverse complement strand
ATTCTCAACTAAGCAATTAAAGAAAATTGAATGAAGTAATAGAAACTCCGATGGAACTGTCTTGTGAAGTCACCTGAAAAATCAATGAATATTGGATTAGGAAATTTATTGGTATAATTTTGGATAGTCTTGGTGAAGACTGAGAATTACCTCAATTCTACCATAGTTTTCCCTTTGCTCAAGTCACTGAATATGTAGAGGAAGATGAGCATAGCTGGTTGGTGATTCCACATGATAAGGACACCTGTTCCAACGGCTTTCTTACCCCAAGTGAAAAAGCAACAGTAGAAATAAAAGACTGGAAGTAACAAATTGAAGGCCAAGGTTAATGGGCCAGTTGAACTTGACTCTTAGGAATTGGGCCGGTTATTACACTTTCTTGTATGGGGCGAGAACACTACAAGAAAACAGCCGATTAGCGATGGATGGGTAGCGACGAATGGTTATCCGTCGCTACGGGGCGACGGATCGCTAAATTTTGCAACGGATATAGACGAACTACGCTTTAAGCTCAGTTCGTCATTAAACCGTCCACAAGATAGCGACGGATAGAATTATCCGATAGAATTATCCGTCGCTAAATTAGCGACGAATAATCCAATCCGTCGCTAATTTAGCGACGGATAAGGTTATCCGTCGCTCACTGTCGTTGACTATTAATTAAAAAAAGGAAAAAAAAGAAAAGACAAAGGAAAAATAAAAAAGAAAATAATATTTTATTAATTACGTAGCGACGGATAACCTCATCCGTCGCTACGTTAAAAAAAAGAAAAAAAAAGGATAAGACAACAGATCGTCTTCCCCTCTTCATTTCCTCCTCTCCCCCAATTCTCCAGCAAAACCCTAACCCCCAAAACCCCCAAATTCCGCTCCAGCCACCACCACCGGCGCGGCGTAACTCCAGCTACCACCACCGGCGCGGCGTAATTCCAGCTCCAGTCTCCTCTTCCTCCATCTATTTCGGTCGAGGTAAGTATGTTCCTCTTCCTCCATCTATTCCTCCTTCTACATTATGGTTACTGGATTAGGAGGTTTTGAGGTTTAAATCATGTGGCTTTGTTAGTTTAATTACTACTAGTGTTACGATTATGCCCAAGGACATCCAGCTTGCTAGGAGGATTAGAGGCGAGAGAGCTTAGAGCGTTTCCGGGTTTGGGTTATTGGATCTGATTAGATGATGTATCATAGAATGATGATTATGGTTACTTGATTAGGTTTTGAGGTTTAAATCATGTGGTTTTGTTAGTTTAATTTCTAGTGTTATGTTCTGTACCTTGGTTGCTTTGTTATGAAATATGAATGACCATTGTCTGAGGTTCATAATTTCAATGAATTAGTAGTAGTATTAATTTTACTTCTTAATCTTCAATTATGAACTCTAAAACTCGTGTAAAAATTAAAATACCTCAACAAATGACTTGAAATTATTTGGATTTAAATTTAGGAATTTTGCTTAAACATCCCTTCCATGGCAACAATATTTGTGAGTTAATGCATCTCTAAGTACTAATCCCGCATTTCAACCTAATTGTGTATGCTTTCCAGGGCTAACAACATGTCTTCTCCAAAACTAACATAAACCAATACTTTTGAAATCTTGTTTGTTTCAATGTTTGTAGATCTATCTATCCAAAACTAACATATTTTATATATGATTTGTGTACATAATGTGTATGTGCAGATCATCATGCCTAGACCGAGGTTGCCAAGATTCTTCAGTTCATCGAGCAGTTATACTAGCGAGTCAGATTCGTATTCTGATGGCCAGTCAAGTGAGGGGTCAACTGTGGGGGGCTTTGATGAGTTCTCAGACGATGGTTGTCCGTTCGTATCCTACGAAAAGGGGGAAATGTATATGGAGAAGGAGGTTCTATTTCCGGTGGGGAAATTGTGAGTATCATGTCATCCTTTTAGTTAAACTTGTGCATTATTATTACAGTGTTTTTGGAGTTGTGCATGGTTTTATTTAGACTTGTGACTGGTGTTGTATTTGTTGTTATTTTAAATAGGTTGATGCCACGTTCTGTTACCAAGACTTTGAGAGCTTTGATTTTCGCTAAGTTGGATCCTCCAAGCAAGGGTGGAGCAATGTGGTCAACTGTCTCTGAAGAAAGGAAGTTAGAGTTTTTCAATGCCCTAGGGGTAAGTTGGATGATTTTGTTGTATGGCTTTTTGATCATATTTCTTGCCAACTTCATCATGTTTTTTATACTGATTGATTATTTTCTTTCATGGAAATGGAATGTTGTGGGAGGTGTTCTTCCTCCCGAACCGCATGAAGAGAGAGTTGTGGTATGCATTTGAGCATGACTGCTCGAGCATGTATAGGGATTATATCTACGATGCAAAGAAAAATAAAGTTAGGCCTGATGAGATTGGGGAGGATGAGTGGCCCGAGTGGCTCGCTTACTGGGAAGATGAAGAAACTGAGAAGAAAGCGAAGAAGAGCAAGTTAAGCCGATCTACCAAGCCGCGATATGGGACGGGGACGTCAAAGCACCATCTAGGGCGGAAGGGCCAGTTGGAACGTCACTTGGATTCAGTAAGTCATGTAATATATAAGTCATGTGTATAATTAATTTGCATTGCACTTTTGTGTCTTAAGCCATGTATGTAATTCCTAATTAATTGTCTGTTATGCATGCTAGCTTTACTCTTTAAGTGGACGTTGTTTAATCTAATCTGTATGTAGTGTAGGTCTCTTTAGATTTGTCTTCTCTTGTACGTGTTGTTGATGGTCTGACTTAATTATGTAATGGTGTTACTTAATCTTTGCAGCACTGTTGTCAAGTGCAAATTCTATTCTTTATGCAATATTGTAGGAAGTAGCCATTCATACTATTTATAATGATCTGTGTTTTTTTAGTTGACGAAGACCGCTGAGGGGAAGCCGATGTCGTTGTATGAGCATCTCGAGAATGCCCACAAGGACAAGACAGGGGAACTGGGATGACGAATGGGCGACCTCGATTGCAGTAAGTCCTCAATTGAAATAACTTCATTGTCACATATGACTTCTTTTGAATAATGTCTTCTTTCAAATATGCATGTCATTAATTAAGTGCTCATAGTTACACATGTTTTGCAATTTCAGACCAAGTACGAGGGACGGGTGAGGAATCTAGCTCTCACACCCCAAGAAAAGGATGACATCTTGTTGGAGATTGATGGGATCAGCCCCAAGGGTCGTATATACGGCATGGGGAGTTTGGCGCCGAGCATACATGGAGACGTGCATCAGTCGGGGAAGAGACGGTCAAAGATGGACAAGGAGATCGAGCAGCTTCAGGATGAACTCTTGAAGCAGGGCCAGGAGAATGCTCGGATGCGCGCAGAGCAGGACAAGATGAAGGAATACGTGAGACAGCTGGCCGAGCAGTGTGGACAGGCTCCACCTCCAGATTTCTAGCTTCCCATTTGCATTACTCTACTCTTATGTCGTACACTTGACTTCGTTAACGTATATTTTCTATTTTCTTTATCGGTGTGGTACATTTGACTCGTTTGTATCTGAATTTGCTTGAATTAGGTTGTGTTTAATTGAAGTGTTTCCAGTTGTCCATAATTATTATTCTATATTGTATACAAAAAATAGGATAAAAATACAAATCGGGGGGGGGGGGGGAAAGAAAATTCTGGGGAGCTTAGCGACGGATAGGCTTATCCGTCGCTACACGTAACAGCGGGCGAGGTGCCACGTGTCTCTCCATAAAGCGATGGATAGATTTATCCGTCGCTTTATTTGCGTTGACCAACAGAGCGACTGATAAGACGGATGAAGTTATCCGTCGCTATCCGAAAGCGACGGATCGGGTTCATCCGTCGCTTTTTCATTTAGCGACGTCACTTTTGGCGACGTCCTATTTAGCAAGGGGCTTCCCGTCGCTAAGCCCCATTAGCGACGGATCGGGACTGAATAGCGATGGATCGCATCCGTCGCTATTCAGCTGTTTTCTTGTAGTGGAATTAGCACGAGATTGTGCCCCATCCTCTTGAGGTACTACTACTTGGTTATTTTGAGATTGGGCTAAGGCTTGCGCTTACCTTTGAACCCTTGCCGCCTCATTAGGTCCTAGGAAACCTTGAATAGTGAGGAGGAATAATCCATATTGTTCCTCATCCATTCCATAATCGCCGGGTCTTATCACTTGGCCATTTGGTAAGGTGAAATTCATCGGGACTGGAACTCGTGGTTGAAGTGCCACTGGAAGTGCTACTTGGTTGTGAGGTCGGGGTTGAGAGGAAACCCTTAGCGCACCAAAACCTGTTCCCGCTGGGATTGCATGGGGATTATGATTTCCCGAGCCTTTGTTTCTCACTGTCACACTAGCACTTAGCCCATCTCTCAAATAAACATCAACATTATCATTTATATTCGTCCTTGCATCTGTGGTTCCTCTCCCTCTTCCTCTTGTGGGGGTACGATCCGGAGGACGGTGGGTTGAGGGTCTTGCGCCGCTTGGGCAATTCTTGTGCTTCTTTGGTTAACCATCTTAAAGAACTTGCTCGTAGGACTACGAAAACCTTTTGAACGGTTCCCACAGACGGCGCCAAATGTTGATGGGTAAAATATTGGTTCTCTCTAGTTCGTGCTAATCCGTGAGTGTAACACCCAGTCTGTTTTTAATTATTTATTTATTATTTTATTATTTTATTATTTAATTTAGTTAATTAATTATCAGAGTAAATTATTTATTCGGTAATTATTTAATTAAATTCGCGTAAGCTAGTTCGTTTCGTTACTTTTGAATCGAGCTGGAAGACTGAACTTTCTGGCCTCTTTGGCCCATTCTTTAGCCCAGTCAAAGCCCATTGACCAGCCCATCAGATTACTAAACCCTAACCCTAATTTGATATCCCACCTTCTCTTTCTCCTGCTTGTCGTTCAAACAAAACCAAAAGAGAGAAAGAAAAGAAAGAAAGAAAGAAAGAGGAAGGAGAGAGAGAAGAGAGATTTTATTTGCTGCTGCTTCTTCTGTTCCGTTAATCCGTACGCCGCCGCCGCGCCGTCTGTCTCGATCGATCCGTCTGTCCCGATCGATCGATCTGTTCGATCAGTCCGTTCTGTCCGTCGCCGATCTGTTCGCGTACGCCGGCCTCTGTCCCGTTCAGCTGCCGCACGCGCGCCGCTCAGCCGCTCAATCGCGCCACCGATCGTTCCGATCTCGCCGCACTGTCGATTCGCCGATCTGTCTTTCCGCCGCCGCCTGTTCTGTTCGCTCGCGCCGCCCGGTTCCGATTCGTCCGCGCCGCCTGACCCGATCGAGCCGCGCTCCGATCTTCTAGCCGCGCCGCCGTTTCTGTCCTGACTGTCCGTTGCCGCCGATCGATTCCTTCCGTCCGGTCCGGTCAGATACCGATCTCGATCGGTAAGCTTTTGTTCTGTCCTTCCGTTTCAGATTCAATTTCGATTCGAATCTCGTTTTGATTTCTTTTCTTTTTTGGTATTCATTCGATTTGCAGATTGACTTTATCCCCTTTCGAAGGTAATCTCGATTCCATTACTGTTTCTTTCGATTTGAAATTCATTTTCTATTTCGGACGTTTTTACCCCCTGGACCGTTTTACCCTTGTTCAATCTGGCCATGTTATTTTGATTCGAACTGAGAACCGGGACTTATGATTTGTTAGATTGTTGTTACTGTTGTTGGACTCGTGTTGGTTGTTGACCTCGTATGTTGACCGTAGTTTTCTGTTGGCTTCGAAAAGGACTGATTTGGACTTTAGTGATATTAATCTGAACCTTGTGGACTGTTTTGGGAAGTTTGAAAACCTAAGGGACCTTTTTGCAATTTAACTTTGACCGTAGTTGACTGACAGAGAACTTTTTCGTAAACCTTTTATTCTGTGGGGACTGATATGTATGTTTGGGAAACTTCTGGACTTGTTTGTACTTTCTGATTTTGAAAAGGATCTTTTTGCAATTTACCACTGAAGGTATTTTGGTAATTTCCAGAGTCTGAAAACCGAAAGAGTATTTCTGAAAATGTTTCCACTTAGTTTCTGTTTTCCACTTAGTTTCTGTTTTGTACTTTAGTAATGACTTGACTTGCTAGCCTAGTTGGTTAAATCCTTGCTTGACTAACTTAGAGGTCCCGAGTTCGAACCCTGTCTTTACACTTCTTTACCAACCTTTTTCCTTCCGTCCGTTCGACTTCTAAAGTGTAATTAGTATTTTCTCTTTAGGTTCTCCGTTGTTCGATAACCCGTAAGCTCACTACTCGTTGGAGATCTTTTGCTCGCAAGTTGAGGTGAGTGTTCACCCCTAAACCTATTTATTTGCGAAAAACTGGAAGGATATGTGACAACTTGTACCTATTACTGTATATACTGTTTTACTGTATGCTTCCGCGTAAAAGTAACTAAGTCCTAAGTATGATTATTTACTTTCTTTGTATATTGCTACTCTGTTCTGGATTAACTTTTCTGCAGGAACACTTCTCGGTGTTTGATTATCCGTATCTGTTTGTTCTGTATCTGTTCTGTTTTTGTATGACCGGTCGATTAGGTCGTAATTAGGTAGGCTTGGGTAGTAGAGGACTATCGGGTTTGCTTGATTATTGCCTAGTCTAATCCCTTTTAGGCGCGAGGCAGAAGTCGCTGAGGTCTATTAGGGTCGTAGGTTCTGTTTCCCCAAAGTACACGGGGGTTTCTGTTTCTGTCCGGAGTTGTGCACCCTCTGGAGGGAGTTATAAGGGCATTCTGGGAGTAGGAGCAATAAGGCGGGCTGCACCAACGGTCTTCAACTTATCTGTTCTGTTATTCTGTTATGTGATATGTTCTGTTTGTCTGCTTTACTGAAAAGGATTTTGATTTCAAAACTGTTTACTTTCTGTTTTTAACTTAGAACCTTACTGAGATCCTTTATCTCACACTCTCTTTGTTTTCAAAATTCCTTCCTTCCAGATACTGCTGAGGATGTTCGCGAATAGGATGCCAGCGACTGAGAGAAGGGTCTGGGGTGTCTTGGGAATTTATTTCAAAATAAGAAGATGAACTTTTTACTGTCTTCACTCGTTGTTTCATTTGAATTCTGAGTTATCGTTGGATATTTACTTGTTTCTGTTAGCGCTGTGCGCGTCAAAGATTATTTTGGCATTGATTGCCGACGGTTGCTATTAAAGTTATTTTGGATTTTCTTTTCAAGAAATTATTTTGTTTTTCAAAAACCGATACCGTTACAGTGAGCGTCCTCTGTACTTCAAGCATCATCTTTGTACTTCTAGCGTCCTCTGTACTTCAAGTTCCTTCCATAATATGAGAGACCTGAACTTTGCTTTAGAGGGGGGGTTAGTAACGATTACCCGGTTTGTCTAGTGATCAAATCGGAGGAACGACTTTACGTGTAAAGGATTGCTAGTCTCTCTAGTAAATAAGGTAGAGCTTAGAGTAGAGATTGATTGATTACCTTCAAATGATGAAGTGTAGAGGCTATTTATAGCTCTCATATCCAAGTAGACTTCTTCAAGATCGTGCGAAGTGTCCGGTTAGGATGAAGCCACATGAATCTAAAAGGCCTATAAGCATTTGATAGGCTTGACCTAATATGCAAGACTTTGTTCCTTTTGGGCTTGCTCTATTTACCTTAGTGGGTCATTTGACAAAGACCAAAATGCGATCGGCCCTAAATGTTTAGTAGAGCGCCTTTCTGAACGTCCAAATCCATAGTTAGAGGATTGGACATAATTTTACATTACAGATTCATTCCACAGTATTACTATTTCCGAAAGATTCTCCTTTTTCCTTGTTTCTTCTTATTCGATCTATCCAAGCAGCGGCCGGCTGCTCGTTCTGTTGTTGACTTGAGATCGTTGTTTAGTTCTGATTCCTATATATTGATTTGAAAGCGTTTTTTTCTTTTATTCTTCTTCTTTTAAAAACTATTTCGATGTATGTATGTATGTGATTGATTACTTGCAAGGAATTAGGAATTGTATACTGATTGATGTATCATATGTATGTACACTGATTCCTATATATTGATTACTTGCAGGGAATTAGGAAATTTCAACGCAATCTTGGTTTTAGCCGGATCTGATTATAATGATATCATTCAATTTATATATGTTTGTGGATCTGATTCCTCTGTTGTTATTGACCTTTCTGAGATTGCTTGGATCGATGTTAGAATTTTTCACTAATGGATGATGTCTATCATATTAATTAAGTAATTAATAATACTTGTCTGTTTCATACTTTCGTTCGTTTATGTAAACATCTATCTTATGACTGTATGTGTTCACGGTTGTATTTATATAAAGAATGTATGTTAATGAGTAGAGGGAGATTGATTTCTTGAATTCTTGTTAGTGGTGTTGTTCTTGTTTAATTTACACTACTTGTTCAGCTGGTGGATTTTCTAGCTAAGCTAGTATTCCTTCTTGGATGGATGATCTATGATGTTACTAGTATTAATTTGTCATACACATATATATACCTACATACTATTCTATGATCTATCAAGTACTACTATATTTCTTTCTATCATTTATTATATATATATATATATGTGTGTGTGTGTATATATATATATATATATATATATATATATATATATATATATATATGGTTATAATGGTTGTTGATCAGTTTTGTTTGTTCATAATTGTCTCTCTTGTTGTTTTTTTTTTGGCAGGCAGGCATTAACCAAAACATGTATACTTCTCAACAAGTACCATCAAACATAATTCCAAGATAAAAAAATAAATAAAAAAAAATAAAAAAAATCAAACAAAGTTAATCCTCAAGCAGCAGTGTCATCTCCATCGAGCAGCAGACATCAGCAGATGCAGAACAAAGGACAACAACAATATCAAAATGGCACTCCAAGATTCTCTGATTGTGCTTTTCTAAGGATAAAATGCATTCAGGTGTCATCAATACATACCATTTTGTGTCTGTTAAGCCGTCGGAATTGTTTGGCGATACTAGTATTCGTCCACTTGATCAATCCGTGTTTCAACAAGTGTGCACGTTTGAAGATGATTTCCCTGCACGTGGTATGGCTTTCGCATACACAAAGGAAGGCTCTCTGTATGCTGTTTTACATGGATTTTGAATAACCTGCGATCCCAACCGAAACCTTTTACCCAAACGTAGTCTCCGAATGCTTAAATACAACATCTGCTACGAGGATGGTGGCATCAATCTGATTCATTCTACAAAGACTAAGCCTATGATGTCGAGATTGAGGTACTTATATCCCATTCTAGTGGAGGTCAACGGATGTATCTACGTCCTCTCTTCTCAGACATCGAGACGCTTATTGAACAATAATGTATTCATTATCTTCGAGGTTTTTGATCCTGAAGTTGATAAGTGGACAGCTCTTGATGAACCTCCTTTCGTGAGCGCATATCAATGTTTCTTTGGTATATTTGCCAAACTGAGGTACGCTGTTATTGGTAAGATGATTATTGTTTCGGCAATGGAGCTCTCATGTGCCTTTGACACTGTGGCAAAAAAATGGACAACTTGCGAGTTGTTTTCTAATTGCCAACAGAGCACTACTGGTCAAATGTAGATCTTCACATATCGGAATACCGGAACATAAATGATTATGATCGACTATGGGGTCCTCCATTACCATTTCTTTATGATTCGCTTTTGATCAATGATAATTTTTTGTTGACCACAGTGTCTTTGGAGGGCTTGGACTGGAATGTAGTTGCTTATAAGATTGATAAAGATGGGAAATTATCTACGAGACCTGAAATGTTGTTGGAAGGGAATGCTGCGCTAGATGAGTGTGAATGCGTGGGTCATTTTGTGGATCTGGGAGATGGGTACGTGTGTTTTCTGGGTTTTGTCTATGGAGACCCGGGTGAAGAACCAGGAGTGGTGAAGTTCTTTGTGGGTCAGGTGGTTTTAAATGGTGAAAAGTTGAGTTTTACCAACTTGGATGTATCCACTGTTGCATTTTCTAAATTTGAAGAGGGGGGCTCAAACTGTGTGGGGAAGATGAGCTGCTTTTTTGCATGCGATGGGCCGGCTGGTCAAATCAACAAACACGGAAAATGAGATGATGCATATATGGTGCACCTGACTCCAGCAGCTAGCATGTAGTAGTACTAGTAGTAGTATGTTCCATTCCATGGTGCTGTTAGCTACTTATTTCGGTTAGTTGCGTGAATTATATTATGCTGCAACTTATGAATTTGGATAATCATTATTATTATTACTATTATTGTTGTTGTTGTTGGGATTAGCTAGCTTCATTTTGTAATTGTTGTCATGTATGAAATTATGAAGTCTGATTTCAGTTGCTAGCTACGAGGTGTAGAGTAGTTAATGAACACGCTCATCTTACTTCTGCCGGCGGTGTTAGCAGTATTGTGCTCTTTCCAGAAGTTCCCTCTCTGATATTTTTGTGACTTCTTTTTTCTGTTAGCATAGCTAGGGCTTCTTTGTTTTGTTCGACTTAGTTGAGCTCACTTGTCAACTTAATTGGAAATCTTATGTAGACCTACACAGGAGGTAGTATATCTTGAAAATTATGATTTTTCTATTTATCCACGATCCATGGTCAGATCAAAAGACCAGCCAGCCTGATATGCATTCAAATAAACACATAAGAAAAGGTGTAGTGTGATAAAAAAAATGATTATTTGATATATTGATAAAGATGGGAAATTATTTGAGAAACCTGAAATGTTTTTTGAAGGAAATCCTGAGCTAGCAGGCTGTGATAGCGCGGGTTGTTTTGTGGATCTGGGAGAAGGGTACGTGTGTTTTTTGTGGGTTTGGTTTATGGATACCCGAGTGAACAACCAGGACAGGTAAAGTTCTTTATGTGTCAGGTGGTTTTAAATGAGGAAAAGTGTCAAGAATTCGATGACATGAAAGCTAGGGGGTGGAGCCCCTTTTATAGTCTCAAGTCGTCTAACGGTTGGAGAAAATCTCGCCCGCGCTCCTTCTATCTCCGACTTTAGGGTTTCCCAAAGTTACTCAACTGTCCAGGACTTAGTTGAGCTCGCGTTTGGAATACTTCCTCAACAGATTCGAGATCCTCGGGGGATGTGAGAATGCTGAGGTCGTGTATTCGTTATCAGGCTCTCAACGTTCAACCTATTTTTTGGGGTTTAAGTTGAGTTAGGGTTAGGGTTTTAAATGTCCACGGCCCGACATTTGTTAGAGGGCCTCTCAGGATATGGTCCTCGGTTGATCCAATTGTTTGAGTCCCTGAAATGGGCTCAAGGGCTCAAAAGCGATTGAAATCATGTGTGAAGGTCCTCAACGGATTGGACCAGCATGTTGGATCATTTTGGACCATAATTATAATTCAATAAGTTCATTTTTGTATTGAATTCGAAGTTGAGCCCAAATACAAAATTTTGCCAATACACCGTCCATCTCTTCTTTTTAATCTCTATTCTATTTCAGATTTCAATGTTGGATATGTTGTCTTCTTTACCCCTCAGTTCCCATCGTTGAAACTCTCTAGTCTCACTTTCCCATTCTAACCACATATAAGCTATAGAGGTGGCAAAAGCCACCCAAATCGAAAGTCTGATGCGGAAAAATATTGGTCAACCATCTGAATTTCGATCCGATTCAAAATCACTCGAATAAATTTGATCCAAATGATCGGATCTGAAATAAATGTGACCCCAACTCATTCAATATGAAATTACCCGAATTATAAGGAATATACAACTATTTGCATTTATAATAAATATTTTATACTTAATTAAGATTTTGAAGATGTAATAATTTATAAATTTTGATAAAGAAAACTTTTGCATTCAAATATTCAATGATCACTCAACCCGAATTGACCCGATTTGAAATATTTTGAAATTTACAATCTGAACAAAATTTGAATCCGATCAAGACTCAAAATTCAAACAAATCCAATCCGAAACATAATCACTTACCCCAAACCATTAGATTCGAACGTTCCGATCCGTATGACCCACTTGCTACCGCTAATCTCAGTTATGGGCCTATTGTGAAACCTTACTTCTCGATTGGTTCATACCTCGGTGAATTAGTCGTTCTTACAGCGCGCCTAAAGAAAACTTAGAGCTCCATAGAACACAAGATGTAGAAACAGACTCAGTAGATTCCAAGCTGCATCAATAGCTACCGTAGAACCATTATAGCCAAGTGCAATCAAGAGGGGTGTGTGTGTCTGTCTGCATTTTAGGACCAATTGACCGCACAAAGAGGAAGTGTTCAAATATTTGTTAGACGCAACCTTGCAAGTTGCAACCAAAAGTCATAGAGCAACATGCCTTGCCTTGAATTTGAATTTGAAATGTTTGACCTAAATATGATTTGAATGGGAATGAAATTGTTGAATTGCCAAAGGGCCAATCTGTAAGATATATATTTTGGGAGGGCTGGATTATGTAAAATTATCATAAATAAACCATTTACGGTAAGGTAAGATATCGTGAGATGAGACCATTCCAAAACCTGAATGTGGAAACGAGGCCAGAATCTGCTGCAGAAAGCCTCACGACAAGCGCAACTACACCCTCACCAGCAACCCTCAACAACAGCAGACACCTGATAATAACCGGCGCTTCATCGAGTACAAGGCTGTCGATATGGCGGCGGAAGAAGGAGATGGGGAAGGAAGGTTTGATGGTGGCCAAGGAGCTCAAGCGCTTGCAGAACAATCCTGTCCGATTCGACCGGTTCATGAAGACTCAGGTTTCTCGTCTCCTCAAGTCCGATCTCGTTGCCGTTCTCGCCGAGTTCCAGCGCCAAAACCTAGTTCCCCTTTCCATCAAGGTCCTTACCCCTTCCATATTCAATATCTGTTTTTTTTTTTTTTTTTTTTTTTTTACATTGTTGATTTTGTTTAACTATCTGATTATGCTAATTAAGTGTAAATGTAGGTTAATTATAATTATTATATGTCTAGTGATATAGCCAGAGCTAAAATTACTAATGCCAGAACAATTATGCAATTAGGAATGATTAGTGTTTTTAAAATTAAATTGGTCCGGAGTTAGTAATTTTAGCTCTGGATATATACTAGCATTATTATATAATATATAGAGTGGCTGGTAAATTCAACTTGTAGTTTTGTTTGTGCAATATGCTAGCTGCTACTATTAGTTTCATAGTCTCCATTAGGCCTAGTCTCCATGTCTGTTTGTGACTTGTGATGGTTTCATGTAATTTGAGACTGCAAGGAAGGATGAGTGACTTCGATTTGATGGCATTACAGCTGAGTGATGAAATGTCGCGGATGTAAGTGTTAGACCGAACTTCTATAGGCAAACTGCCTATAGAAATTTGAAATTTGAAACTGCCTTTTATAGGCAAACTTCTAAGAGATTGGATGAAAGTGTCTTTTCTGTATTAAGGCTTCAATGCAGTTGATAACCATTTGGCGAACAATGTCATGATATTTTTTATCGTAACAAGAAAGCATCAAAGCAACCATTTAAGCTCTAGTACTTGACTCATTCACATATGCTCTCCTACTTTTCAAAGATTGGAGGCTACTAGCTAGAATTGAGTATTGCTATGTTAGAACATAGCTTGCGTGAACAAGACAATTAAAATAGAGAGGAATGCACTTGAGTGAGAACTGAGAGTTTAAGGCTGGCTTTTTGTAATAGCTGACTGTGATAATTTGCTTCTCCTATAGTCCTATTGTAATTCTATTGTTTAATAAGTGTTTTCCCTTCCTAACGGTAAGTTCTCATTTCTCAGCTACACTCTGAGAAAGTCACCTAAAATGAATGACACAGTTGTGTATCAAACTCTCTGCAACTAAAGTAAGTATTTGCTGAACTTTAGCCGGAAATGTCAAGTTTTGGTTTTACATTGAAGACTATGGAATGGTACTGTGCTTCTGTATGAATGTAGTCGAAAGGGCTTTGTCACATTGAAACATGACGAAACTTAAATATCACTAACACTTGCAAACTGGAAATGATATAAGTAGAAGAAGCTGAGAAATATTGCAAACTTGTTCTCCTGACTTCAACTAGCTAACTGTTATTTGTCCATTTTAAGTTGAAATATTGATGTTCTATGGTAACTTGGAATTTTCTACGCTATACATCGAGAAAAACCGGGTTATTACTCGTTGATTTCCTGCTTGGGGAAACACAATACCTGAACTAACTTTTATCCAATCTTTCACTTTACCCACAGTTATATGATGTGATACGAAAGGAGATATGGTATCGACCTGATATGTTTTTCTACCGGGATATGCTCATGATGCTTGCTAGGAACAAGAAAGTGGATGAAACAAGGAAGGTATGGGATGATTTAAAGAGAGAGCAAGTCCTTTCGACCAGCATACTTTTGGAGACCTTGTTAGGGCCTTTCTGGATGGTGGATTGCCAGATGAAGCAATGCGCATATATGATGAAATGAGAAGTTCCCCCGATCCTCCGGTGTCTTTGACTTTCCGTGTCATGTTAAAAGGGCTAATTCCTTACCCTGATTTGAGGGAGAAAGTGAAAGACGACTTTCTGGAACTCTTTCCTGGTATGATAATTTATGATCCGCCAGACGACCTTTCAGATGATGATCAAGAATGGAGAACGGGGAGTGACGAGGATTAGATCATGCGGATGACATACAGATGCATCGATGCCAATCACGCATGAAATGAGGTGACCAAACAAAACGCTCCGCATACGTAGAAAAGCTTGGATGAAAGCACACGGCAGAAGGCTCTCCAGATACCAACTCCTCGCCTTGTTAAAGCTTATGCACACATTTGCATTATTATTTCATGTTGATTATAAGGTGTTGGTTCATAATTGCTGTTATATCATCTTCTCACTATGCTTTACCATTTCTAGGATCAGTTGCATATTGATCGGGTTCTCCATGGTCCCTGCTCCCACCCCATATGGCAATCTGTTGAATTTTGTCTAATGTAACTCCTTGGATACAGTAATTCTGTTGCAAGAATCTCTGTAACTCGTTTTTATTTATATACTATAAATGAGTATTATTATTATTTTGTATGTATAAATTTTATTTTTTAATCCCTTTAATGTAAAGAAAAGTAAATTCGAAAAGCCTGGGGCCTGTAGCGCCAAGTGGCAGGGTGATGCCGCTGCACTTATTGTCTAGATTTGGAATCTGGAGATCTCTCATGTCAAAGATATCACTATAATTTGTAGTATATGTATACCGTGGGGTGCTGAAGTATTACAGTTTTTTTAAACATCAAAAAGAAGTTCATTAAACCAAAAGTTAGTAGCATACCCTAATCATCATACTAGGTGTATATCACTAATACTCATACAAAAGAGGACCCAAACTAGCCAACGTAGCCAGTGGAAAAAACAAACGGCATGAAAAACTAAGGACTCTAGCTATGCTATGAACCTCAACCAATCTAAAACTGACGCGCAGACCGTGTAAAATCTCTTCGAACTCTAGAACAACGCATGTGATTCGAATCTAATGACACGAGCCCTCGCTACCATAGCTCTCAGGGCGATGATGGAACACCACAACCCCACTTCCAACTCATAATTAGAAATACCAAATCAGTCTCCGTTTGAAATCAATCCTCGGGTTTAAATGAACGGGTAAACACAAAACGAAAACCTCAACATGAACTCCAAAACCAAATGGCTCCCAGCAAAACTGAATCTGTTCATCCCTGGCTACAAGACACAAAACCCGAATACCAAGTTAGGAAGCCAAGAGATAAGAAGCACGTACCTCAAGGCCACTATAGGCAACAAATTAGCTCCATACATTCAACCCATCCTGCTTAATCCAACCAGCCCAACGCGCCCAAGCCTTCATACGAACAAGCAAAGACAACAAAACAGAACCTGGACACGTGCAGCAGCAACGGCAAGTAACATCAGCGCCAGCCATGACCAATCGACGACCCTTGGCAGCTCGAAACAGGTGAATAACAGCAAGCCACACCCCGCCAGTACTTGACAGCACTTGGGGGACAGCAAGCAACACAAAAACCACGCAAAACAACACAACTACAGTCGACAGAGCACAGAACAGAACGAAAAAAACCAAGTACCTGACCTGAACACTCCGCGCGTGACGACGCCCCCAAGCCCAGCAACGCAACCCGACCAGAATCCCTGGAAGCCAAAACTGAACAAAAACTCCTCACTACCCTTTCTACCGCACACCCTCACCACCTCGACTTGCGACTAGCCCCAGCACAAAACAGGTTCCTGTACCCAATCCGACAACATATAACGTACACCTAACAAATCTTCACAACGCGCCCAATGCCACACCAAGAATTTCACCTTGTCGATAACATCAGCCGGCGTAGAATTGACACTCCTAAACACTAAATCGTTGCGGGCTAACCAAGTACACCAAAGCACTCCGTGAACTAAACCCATCTTCAAACTCTGAGGTGAAGTAGAATCCTGAAAATGTCTCCAATGTTAGAACATAGGAGTTGAACCAGACACCAAATATGAGTTAAACCAGAACAGGAGACACCAAATAGGAGTTAAACCACCAAATAGGAGTTAAACCAGAACAGGTTAACTCCTTGGTCAACACCGACAATGTAGAGATAGGAATGTATTAGGAATGTATTACGAATGTATATCTGTCATAGAATATAGCCTAGAATAGTGAATTTCGTTGTGTATATATATATCCTTGGTGATTAATGAGAAGACATCGATTCACATTCTTAGATGGTATCAGAGCAGGTTACGATCTACGCTTCCGCCTACCCTGCCTTCTAGTTCTTCCCTATATCCCTCTCCTTCTTCTTCGGCTGACCACCATAATTGGCGCCGCTACCTCCTCCACCTCTGACAAAGAATCGATCATCTATCTCCTCTCCTAACCCTAACTCTTCTCCTCTACTCTTCTCCCCATCCAAACACCCCCTTATTTATTTCCTCTCTCTTTCCCTTGTCTCTCTCAACAACGCTTCTTATACGTATTACTATTACTTTGATTTTCTATCTATTTTCCACCCATCCATCCATTATTTCGCCTCTTCCTCTTTCCCCCTAATCTCGATTTCCTCGGTTTTGTTCTTCCGCAGCCTGGTTTTCGTCTTCGGAGAGATCTTCACGCGTTGCGGGTTACGTGAGGGACTTTAACGCGCCTTAACCTTTAGTTGGAACGAGTGCAAAGCCCGAAGGACAACCAGTCACGGATCGATCCCCAATATCGTCGACGCCGCTTGAAGATGATACGAGTAAGGGGTTGCCTTTGGTCTTGTTTGAAGACTTTCGTTCCAGTCTCAATGTTCGTCCGCCTCCCGTTTCGACTGCGGGTGTGTGTTAGAACATAGGAGTTGAACGAGACAACACATAGGAGTTAAACCAGAACATGTTAACTCCTTGGTCAACACCGACAATGTAGAGATAGGAATGTATTAGGAATGTATTACGAATGTATATCTGTCCTAGAATATAGCCTAGAATAGTGGATTTCGTTGTATATATATATATCCTTGGTGATTAATGAGAAGACATCGATTCACATTCTTACATCCAACACCGTTGTAGCGACTTCACAATCACACCCGAGCCAGCAAGCTATGCCACGCCACACCGCCCGCACAGATGAGCAAGAAACAAAGAGATGGACATCGGTTTCCTCCTCTTCGTTACATAACTTACACACATTCGCCACCGAGGGATCCATAATACCTCGCCGCACCAAATTATCTACAGTTGGTATACTATTCCACGCAAGCTTCCACACGAATCCCGCCACCTTCAAAGGCGTCCAGCGCACCCAAATACACCGTGACCATGCAAACACTACCCCCCCCCCCAACTAAAAAGGGCTCATGATGCCGTGTATCGATTTGTACTTGATAACCCAATCTAACGTATAAGATCCAGCCAAACCATCACGCCACCGCCACCCATCGGAAGCATCCGCATTCAACACATTATTACCACAAAACGCCTTCAACTGCTCCACCAACTCCGATTCCCAACAAACAGGTTTCTTCTCCACTCCCACTGAAATCCACCCTCCAAACGATCAGCAACAGTACAACTCTTATTCAACTCCACATTAAATAAGCGTGGGATAAATCTCGCAAAAGCAAACCACCCCCAACCCACGGGTCGTGCCAAAACCTTGTCTCTCTCCCTGCACCCACCTCCACCCCTACATTCTCAAAAAACCAACTACTCAGCGCTACCTTCATCACCAAATGCCGCCACCACGTGGACCACCCGCTACCACTAGCTCATTCTCCTTAACAGATAACATACATTCCCATAAAGTCCCATACTTAGCTCTTAACATTGTCGCCCACAACCCCTCCGCACCGTTCAGCAACTTCCACACCCATTTACCAAGCAACGCCAGATTAAACAACCTCAGATCCTTCACCCCCAAACCTCCTCTATCCTTTGGCAAACAAACCCTCTCCCACTTAACCCACAACACTTTTCTCTCCCCCACTACGTTCGACCCCCACAAAGAATCTCTATGTAAAGTAGTAAGCTCACGAATAACAGCAACATGAGCAACGACAAAAAGGAGAAAAAATAAATAGGCAATGCCCCAAGAACTTAATTCAGCAACACTAACCGACCGCCAAAAGACAGAAATTTGTGCTCCCACTCGCCTAAACGTTTCTTCACCCTGTCGATCACCCCCTTCCACATTCTGACACCACACTCTTTCTCCCAATCGGCAACCCCAAGTAATTAAAAGGAAACTTCCCCACTTGACAATTCAACCGGTGAGCCCACCCAAGCAAAGTTGTATCCTCCACACCCACACCCACCAAACAACTCTTCCAAAAATTGATCTTCAAACCCGACACACCCTCAAAGCAACGTAAGATAGACTTCAACGCAACGACATTTGACTCAACCGCATCACCGAAGAATATAGTGTCATCAGCAAACTGGAGGTGCGAAATACCAATACCCTCTATCCCCACACGGTACGGAATGTAGACACCATCATCAACCGCCTTCCTCAACATCATACTTAAACCCTCCGCAACAATAAGAAAGAGAAATGGTGAAAGAGGGTCCCCTTGCCGCAACCCACGCCTAAGAGAAAACTCCTTAGTAGGGCTCCCATTCACTAAAATGGAAGAACTGGAAGAAGAAACACACTCCATAATCCACCGAATCCACCAAGAGGCAAAACCCATCCTCACCATCATCTCCCTTAGAAAATCCCATCTAACTGAATCATATGCTTTATAAAAATCAATCTTGAAAGCAAATAGGCTCCCCTTCCTCTTCTTCGCATCACTCACCACTTCATTAGCAACCTGAATTCTATCCAGAATGTGTCTAGAACCCACAAAAGCCGACTGATTATGAGAAATCAGCCCATCTAACTTCGACCCCAAGCGATTAGCTAAGAGCTTGGCCAAAATCTTATAGCCACTCCCAATCAAAGAAATAGGTCGAAACTCCTCAATGGCCACAGGATTCAGTTTCTTAGGAATTAAAGTGATGAAATTGGTGTTAAACCCCTCACCAACTTAGAATTCGTATGAAACTCCAACAGAAAATGCTCCACATCACCCTTCACCTCCTCCCAAAAGAATCTGAAAAAGTGAAAACTAAATCCATCCGGCCTTGGACTCTTATCAACACCACACCCCCAAACCGCACTCCTAATATCATCCGGATCAAAAGGCCTTTCAAGGTCCTCCCTCTCCAGAACAGACAGCTGCGTGCACGATAACTCACCCAACCTTAGAGCCCCCTCCTATCGAGCACTGAAGTGATCCGCAAAATACTGACGGACCCCCTCCTTAACTCTCTCCACCTCCTCTAGCCACACCCCATTAACCCTCAACCCCTCAGTAGAACGCATCCTCCATTTCTTCTTCAAACACTCATGAAAGAATCTGGAATTTGCATCACCCTCCTTCCCCCCATCGCACTCGCGCCTGCTGATAAAGAATAGATCATTGCAACTCTAACGCGGTTCGCAAGTCATCATGTACCGCCTTATACTGACTCGCCCACGCCCCCTCGCCAAACAAAGCTGTCATTACTGATCGAAGAAGCAACTCATCCCCAATCTCTCCCGACACATCCAACGCCTCCTCCCTGTCAATTTCTGTATCCAACCTTAGCAATTTCTGAGATAACGAGCGAATCTTCCATCCAAATCAGCCATATTACTCCCAAGCCACCTTTTAATTTCACCTTTCAGAACCTTCAACTTCTCTGCAAGGACAAAGCCTCCCCACCCTTCCACCTCCACTGACGCCCAAACTCTTATGACTAAATCCACGAACTCCGCATTCTTCTGCCAACCTTTAACATAACGAAATGGCCCGGGACCCCAATCCAAACGCCCAGACTTCAACAAGATAGCAGCATGATTAGAGACGCTCCGCCGTAAACCAAACTGGGCCAAATCTGGCCACTTCACCACCCAACCCTTTGACAACAGAAACCTATCTAGACGACTACAGCAAGTACCGTTCTGACGATACCACGTAAAATGCCTCCTATGCAACGGCAAGTCAACAAGCTCTAGCTCCTCAATAAACGCAGAAAAACAACTCATATCCACTGTCAACTCTGAAGAACCCATCCCCCTCCTCTCCTGGGGGAAATGCACCGCATTAAAATCACCGCAAACACACCACTTATCCACCTCTGACCCCTCAGTCCACACCTTCAACCGACGCCACAAATCAGCTCTACTCACACTGGAACTGGGACCATACACATTGATAATACCGACACGCTCGCCTTCCCACTCGCCCACCACCTCCAAAAACCCATCGTTGCCCCATAAAGCTGACCGAACAAAAACTGAGCTATTGCAAATACAAAACATCCCACCTGAAGCCCCCATAGCCCCACTAAAAACCCAATCAAAATCGCCACCGACCCACAATCGCTGAACCAACCCACGATCCACATAATGCAACTTTATCTCCTGCAAACACAAAAAATCCAAATGCTCCCGCCGCACTAACTCGGCCACCTCAGAACGCTTCACACAACTCCCCAAACGCGAATGTTCAAACTAAGCATCCGCATTAAAAACCAAGTTACCGACCACACCTGAACCATCTCTAGCAATTGACATCGCAAGCCTATCTCTGACTTCCCAAGACTCAAACACCTTGGGCGCCTCCCGTAAAGAATCCTGATCTAATAAATCTAAACCACCAACAATAGAACAAATAAGTCGAGCCTCCTCTTGACACCCTAGCACACCCAGACTCTCCGACCCCACACCAATAGACCCACCCGCATACACAAGTCACTGCTGGGCACCCACACCGTCTGCCAGTGTAACAACCTGCTGACCAGATAAATCAGAAACTCCCAAATCACCCTGAATCTCCTCCACCACAACTGTTTGAACTTGCTGCTCCTGGTCCGCAAGAAAATGCTGCTCCTATACTATTGGCGCTTGCCTGGATCCATGTACACCGTCACAGTCCACCTCTACATCATGCCCCACATCTCCCGACGCTTGCAACTTCTACTCCCCCTTATCATCCCTAACCGCTGACTCCACAACAAATGTCACAACCCCATTCACAACAACCACCGTACCACCCGAAACTGTCCACGTATTCGCCTATCGACGACTCTTCATCCTCGAACACGACTTCTCAACAATTGGCATTAGCTGAAAAATATCAGAATCATCATCCACCCCCTTGGCACCAGTCACTTCTACTTCTACCTCACCGGACACTGTTAGTTGTTGCTCTTCACATTCCGCAACAGGACACTCATCCAACCCCCCTACACCGTTATCCCCAACACCCCGGACATCCTCTAACAACTGCTTACCATTACCCACCGCACCAACCGAATTAGAAATTGACTCTGACGCACCCACAGACTCACTAGAACCCTCAGAACCTCTCCCGACCTCAAATCCTTCCTCCAACATATCTAAGAAATGAATCATCCCTTCCTTGACAACATGAATTGGAAACACCAAGTCCCCAAACGACAACGCCACCCTTTTATGAATTCAATAAAAAATGTCGGCCTCCACACACACCCGACCAAAACTCAAATCCATATGTAAAAGAGTTTCGTCCGCCACCGTAACAACCCGCCCTACATGTCCACCAATTTTAACAAAAGTCGACTCGCCCCACGCTGAAAGGGGCACCCCATACACGTGAACCCAAAAACCACTCGTTACAAATATGTGAAGTTAACGCTCCAGTCCCGCACCTCCACAACCCCCCGTGCTTGCAAAAAAGACAAAAACAACTTCACTGGTTCCCTAACCAAACTATCAGCAATGACCAAATCCATAGACAGCTGCGACAACTTCACATCGATAAAACCATGCCCCCGTAACCACTCATCCAACGCCCATAAACGAACGTGACTCTCTACTCTACACACTACACACCCCAACGCCCGCTCTTCCACGTCCTATCGACCTCAACAGAAACAATAGAAGAAACGACAACATGATTCACCCTTGCCACATCCTCCCTACCACTATCACTATTACCCGAAGCCTGCTCCGCAATAGAACTGACAGCCGCATGAGAAGTTGGGGTTCGAAGTTCAAATCCGGTATGAATGTATTTGGAGTTATAAGGTGGTAAATGAATAGTGTAGAACTGTAGGAGTAGGGTAGAGTAGATTTATTGTTAAAAAAGAAAAAAACAATTGTAGTACACTAGTTACCAATACCATGTATGATGTTGTTCGGATGGACCTGTGTAATATGTAGGTTTTTCAATGGGTTGGGTTCAACCCAACCCAACCCTAACCTGATTAAGACCCGCTCCTCATTTATAAGTGACGGGTACGAGTTGGGTTAAAACCCGAACCCATATTATACCTGTAATTATAAGATCCAAAACCTAACCCAACCCGATAAATTGGCATGAACCCAACCCGAACAAAACCTTAGACACTGCTGGACCCGTTTCCCAACCTGGCCCACCCGACCAGGCTATGACCTGAACCGGTCAGAAAACCCAACACAACCGGGTTTTTGACATGACCCGCTGCCTGACCCGATCCGTGTGCACATGACCCATTCTTCTTCACCATGGCCAAACTTCAAAATGTCATTACGACTTCATTTCTTAACGAAATCGCATGATTCTAACGACATTGGATTCGTATTGACGTCTTCTACATGTTCCAACTTACCGTTCAAAGTTTCATCGCCTTTTCGAGAATCCACCATTGATGACTTGAAACTTTTCGAAAGCTCTATACAACTACGTTTCCAAACCAAATTCAACGATTCTTTCGTTATTGAGTATGTCTTGACCTCTTATCACCTTTGGGCAACAACACTACAAGAAAACATCTTTTTAGCGACGGATCGCATCCGTCGCTAAAAGAGCCCGAGCCGTCGCTATTTGGATTTAGCGACGGATGCCCCGTCGCTAAATAGGACGTCGCGAAAAGTGGCGTCGCTAATCCAAAAATGTGACGGATCGGGCTATCCGTCGCTAAATATAGCGACGGATTAGCTCATCCGTCGCTAAATTAGCGTTGACCAATTTAGAGACGGATAAGATCATTCGTCTCTAAATTTAGAGACGGATAAGCTCATCCGTCTCTAAATCTGATTTTTTTTTTTAAATTATGTTTCTTTAAATTTCTTTAATTCAACTACAATATAAAAAAATATTAAAATATAATTTTTTTAATGCAATAATGGTGTTGCGAGATCGAACTCGCGACTTCTCGCATAGCGAGAATCATACCACTACACCAAACGCCCATAAGAACAATCACCTAAGAACAAATCACCTAAGACTCTCTGTTTCAACTTAAGGTACTGAAACAATCACCTAAGAACAAATAGAACTGGGCACATAATTAAAGTCGTAGAGATCGAGAAGCGTAACAAAAATTATCATACTTAATATGCCACTAACACCAAGATCATGCAAACTCTAGTCCATGAAACTAAACAGGCAGCAATTTTCACTTTATCTCTTGTCCATGAAACTAAACATTTGAACTTCCGTAGAATTAAAACTTTCAGAGAGCTTGAAAGGGGGAAGCCCAAAACACCTGCTTAAAAATACTCCAAACATTACAATCAGGGCAACGACCATCACACACTACCCGTATATCAATATCTACACCATGAATTATTCTTATCAAAGTCAGAGAAAAACAATATAACATGTACTACTCGAGTAAACTGGAACTGATAGAACACGGCAAGGAATTAGTTCCTCATAAACAACAAATCACTAACCATTGCCATTGCTCCAAAATGAGCAGCCCCAATCAGAATGCTTCCAGTACCAACAAAAGGATCAAAAACATGTTTATGAGAATTTGATAAACAATAAACCCAAAAAGACACTAAAAATATTGAACATTACCAGACTAAAATGACAACACCATAGTTTAGAAATTGAAGCTACTTGATATACATTTTACAAAAAATTTAAGAACCCAAATTTTAGGGTTAGAAAAATCAACTGAAATTCAATAACAATAAACATAACATTAATCAAATCTAATATACAGTCCATACACGGTCCCAAACTCGAGCTAGGATTCAAAGGGTTGGGCCAGATTCAAAACATAAGAGTAAAACTATCCAGAATTCAAACAATACGAAGAGTAAATCGAAACTTTACCTTTGAACGGAGGAATAACAAGATAGATCGGAGTAGAGAGGATGAGCAGCGGAATGGAAGCAACAGATCATCTGGGGAAGAATGATAGAAGATGAGAGAGTGACGAAGAGACAAAGAAGAGAGAGATAGAAGAGAGATCAGAAGAGAGAAGTAGACTTACCGGCGGCAAAGGCGGCGTCCGATCTGGGTGGTGGCGGCGCCCGCTGGTGGAGATGAGAAAGATGATGGTGGAGGCGATGGTGGTGGAGGCGATGAGAAAGATGATGGCGGATGAGGCTTAATTGATTGGGGGAGTGGGGAAGAAGACCCGATCTGGTTCTTTGTATTTTTTTTTACTTAGCGACGGATGGAACTCATCCGTCGCTAATCTAGAAATATCTTTTCTTTTTTTAATTTTTTAATTCAGAGTCAACAGGACATAGAGACAGATGGATTTATTCGTCGTCTAAATTTGCGACGGATAAACTCATCCGTCGCAAATTTAGCGACGGATAAACCCATTCGTCGCTAAATACCAGTCAGATTTGTATCCGTCGCTAAAATTACCGATCCGTCGCTATTTTGCGACGGATCGTCATCCGTCTCTATTTGGCTGTTTTCTTGTAGTGCAAACCATCAATTTAGAATGAAAATTCAAATTCAAGTTATGGTTTGTTGCCCATGGATGATAGAGGAGGTCAAGACGGACTCAACGGCGAAAGAATCGTCGAATTTGGTTGAGAGATTGATCCGTACGGAGCTTTCAAAAAGTTTCAAATCATCAATGGTGAATTATCGAAAAGGGGATGAAACTCCAAACAGTAGTTTGGAACGTGTAGAATAGGTCAATACGAATCCAATAGCGTTGGAATCATGCGATTTCGTTAAGAAACGAAGTCAAAATGACATTCCGAAGTTTGGCCATGGTGAAGAAGGTGTGAAGAAGAAGGAGTCCGGGTTATTAGGGTTTTAGAAATAACCCGTACCCAATCCGTACCCGTTAATTATTAACGGGTCGGGTACGAGTTGGGTTTTAAACACTTTTGGGTTGGGTTCGGGTTTCAACCCGCTTCTTAAATTTTCGGGTTACCCAACCCATTCAAAAGGCTAAGTATGACCCCCTCTCACCATAGACAGTGGGATCCACATCCTCAGTGAGGGAAGGGTCACAGTAGCCCCCCAGATTGAATAAAGGCTCTTTCATTTATACCTTCTGAGCTGATTCATCTTGTTCTATATTTTTATCGTTCTAATCATCATCACAGGCAGCTAATCACACTCAAGAAGTAAATAAACATTTGATATAATGGCTAAATCTCTCATGATCGAAGTCATTTCTATGCGTTCTTGTGGTCTTCTTTGTATTCATTCATTCATGCAGTCAACCCTGTGGTACAAGAGTTCAAGACATATATATGGCAGCAATTCTGCACCAAATTCTGTCTCAAGGTTCTGGGGTATGATCAAATGTAATTTAAAAGTGATGGGAGGGGAAACAAGACCTAAATGTGAAACGGAACCAAGATCAAAGTAAAACCACCGAAACATGAGGCCACACCAAACCCTCCTCCTAACAAGAGGCCACACCAAAATCATACTTGATTGAATAAACAAGAACATACTAATTCACTTGAATGCAGTAACCATATATGAAGTATAATATTATTAATACTCCTCATTAGTAATTAACGCTGATATGATAGACAAAATAACACAATCTAAAAGTTCCGAAGCTTTTGGTGTGCCTGAGTCAATTTTGGCATAAGGAACTAAAATAAAATTGGAAAGTTTACAGAAACACTCGGTGCATCATTGAATAGTATATACTCATCTCCTGCTTGAAGCTGCAAAATTGTTAATGCCAAAATTATTTGTGAAAAGTATTTAAAATGATGGAGAGAAATGTATACTATATATAACAAGTTTAATTCTACTTGGTTTTATCATTTTTAAGTTGTTTTCTTTCAACAACGCTTTACTATGTGGACAATATAGTGCAACTTTCAGACAAGAAGAAGAGAATATTTAAAGTAAATAAATTAACCAGTAACTCCAAATACGCCTATACCACCTTATGATTTCGCAAGGGTTCGAACCTCCAACCTTTCATGTGCTACTCCAATTCAATAGTTCGTTAATGTACACTAAAATATCGTATGTAACGTATAGTAATACAAAAAGTGTAGTACAAATATTAATGAAATATAGAAGTATAAAAAATTTCGCAGAAAAAACTTAGGAAGAACTTATGCAATTACTAGTGTTTCAAATGGATTCGAAATTTAATTGAACAAGAAATATTGTAAAACATGTCAACAAACTTGTGCTGATTACAATGTAAATTGGATGTTTATCACATAAAACAAAAATCTTAAAAGTCTCCATGCATAGGCGCAAACTGAAAGAGCATTCTAACAGCAATAATATTTAGAAGCTAGTTCTCCCACAAGAAACCTCACATATGCGGATTTTGGTGTACTTTTATTATCGAACTCGCATATGCAAATATCATCCTTAGTGATATTGTTTGCCTTAAGAAGCGTACTCCATCCTCTATGTAGGCTGACTTGTTTCTCCACTGCCTAAATTCGGTAATGAAGGTGCGGCCCTCGGGGTCAACCAGCTCCAGTTTTGGTGGGAGTGTTATACTTCTATCATAAAGCAATCCACTAGGGATGTACTGCGTTAGATGTCGACGATGTCAATAACTATATAATGTATAAAAAATCAACACAAAATTTCTTTTTTATTTGTGTGTGTGTGTCTGAAAATTTGTTCATTGGTTATATGACATACCCAATGACACATCTTGTTGGCACTGAATCTTGTCAGGAAATAAGTACCCTTGGGTTTTGGAACATCGGGTTCACCGACAAAAATAGCTCTCCCACGCCAATCAAGTCTCCTTTTCTTGAATTTTGGTCTGGAACTACAATCTGAATAACGCAATAGTATGTCAATTAAAAACAATGAAATTATTTGTTATTCGATAAACACAAAATTAGTCGATTTAGGAGCAATAGAATTAGAAAAGAAATGAATCAGAATGTACCAGCAATCAAATTTGGAATTATGTTTTTGCGCTTGTTGAACCCAACTCCAGCTTTCTTACACCCCGACTGTCCATACAGTGTCACATCGAATAAACCTTGTTGGGTATATTGGAATCGTAACATGTCATGGGTAGTGACTGAGTTCTCCTTCACAAAATCTACCCAACCATCCAAGAGATACAAGGAACCTCCAACTTTTCTAGCTTCAACTGACCAACAGTTGGAGTACTGGTCTCGTAGTTTCACTTTCCTAGGTAAAGACAATTGTACGTGCAACGGAAGTTCCTAGTAAAAAAAATAATTGTATATAAGATATACTCAATAGAAAAGTAATGACACACAACTTTAAAAAAAAAAACTTCTTTCCCATTAATAATGTGTCTGTTGATTTATCAATGTCGACTTTGATAAAAAAAAAAAAAAAAACTTCTAACTACACTGTAGAAATACTTAACAAAATTATATTATGAATTATTCTTCATGAATTTTCATAATGTAACTTTATTAAATATTTTTCGGTGTCATTTAAGAGTAATGTTTTGTCAAAGTCGACCCTAAAAAGTGAATATTGTGAAATTTTATAATGTTATTTTCTTAATATTTTTTATGCTTGAAAATATTCTAACTCATCTAAAAATAATTGTGGAATATAAAGAAAATTGTGCATATCAAAATTATAACTATGTTTCAAATCAAGCCATTGTTATTATTATTACTTTTTGTTTTTGTTTTATTAAACATTGTGTATACCAAAATTATCTATGTTGAAATTGAAACAAAATTATATACTTTAAAACATTGTGCATATCAAAATTATAACTATGATTAGTTATTCTTAATTATATCTGCGTCGAATTGAAGGAATGTATCATTGTTATGATTGTGATTTGTGTGAGTTGAAGTCGACGGGTGAGAGAGTTGGAAGATTGTTCAGATGTGTGTCAAAAGAAAAGGATAGAAATAAATGAGAAGTGGCACGAAGAGAGACATGTGACATATACGGTTTGTGATGAGAAAAGATGAAATTGAGAGTTTTGGGGGAAAAAAGAGTAAAATAGTTGCATTTGTTGGAGAGGGTGAATTAAATACTTGATAATGAAATGGCATAAAAATTGATAGGGGAGGAAAATGGTATTTATAGAAAACAATATGTGTATTAAACATTTGATTAATATAATATATTAAATATATAATTTTAAATATATATAGTAACTTTATCGAGAGACGGTCTATCACTAAAATTAACATAGACTGACAGACACAAGGGTTAGCACGAGAAATTTAGAGTATTTAATTAAGAACATAGGTGTTTTTGTCAATAAAAAGTAGAAGTACATTTATCAACAATGTAGACTTTTTACATAATAACATATACTCATGTCTTTTCATAAGAACACATGATCTATTTTAAGTTAATTATAGTGCGATCATAAGACTTTGTGTTGAAAAAACTGAAAAATTTCATAAAATAATAGAGATAAAAAAAATTATCAGGTCATTAAGTCGAACCCAACACCCTCTACTAAAATGAAGATATATAATCCAACAAATAGTCAACATTCACCATAACATCAAATCTCTATTTAAGCCAATATATGCCCAATCTCAAACAATTAAATATCACAAGAACAATATATCAATAGGATTTCAACATCAAATAATGGAAATAAGATCATGTCGCGGGGAGATTGAAATCATACCAGTTCTGTTGTACATGTGCTAGCTTTGAAAAACTTGAAGAACCTTGGACGACTAGATTCCATGATATCAAAAGTACACACTCGATGAATTACGGATCTATAAATTGATCTGCACACATGGGGAGCAAATACAAATGATTCATATACCAATGTGTAAACCCAAGCAAATAAGATTGAAATTGAACTCAACAGATAAATGACACAAGAACAATTAGATTTTATATTAGTGATGAGGAAAACTACCAATTTCAAAACAACGATGAATTAGGGTCGGAGTTTAGAGGGTAAACCATCATACATAAAGACAAAAACAAATACATACATGAATATTTGAACACCGGCTATATAGCAATCGAGATAAAATAACATAGATCACGAAAACAAAGAGGGGAAAGGAAAGCAACAAGACCTTCTTCGCCGCATTCTTATGTTTCTCTCCGACTATGGCATGCGTCTAGATTTCTTTGAGTAAATATTTTATATTATACTATGTAAGAAGATTATGACCTAAGTTATTGTCGCATATCCCTAATTTTGTGAGGGTGTTGGAGTGCGATTTAAGGCCCAAAAACACACCATTTTGTGGGCCAATGCATAACCCAAAAAAACTTAATAGAGTGTTTTGTGAGCCCATGTAAAAATGTCATCCTTATTTATAATATAATATTATATCACTTGAGATTTTCATTGTACAACTCATCACCATTAATTAAAATATAATAAAATTGTGTACCCTTCCTTTATGCCTGAAAATTGTTTCCTTAACTTTTATTGTATTGTATCTTGTACTCCTCAATTAAAGTACTAAACACTATGCAACACATCAAACACTAATACGTATATATCTAAATGATTCTTGAAATTGTTACATATACTTCATTTTTTGTGTATAAAGCCAAATTTTTAAGTTCGTGTTTGGCATAAAGTTCTTGAAATATTGAGAGTAACTTTTTCATTTTATATTTTCAAGGACGAATTACATACAGTACCCCTCTTAGATGTCCTAATTACATGTAAGGGACCATTAGTTCATCAATTACATATAGCCTCCAACTAGATAGATTTTAATTACATCCAGGTCCACAATGTTGACTTCCGGCGAAATAAAACGTTGAAAAAACAATTTTACCTTACCGGAAAATCTGATTATTCTCAAAACCAAACAAATTCATTTTTTTTGTCGCACAATAATCCCTAATATTTTCTATTTTACAAAAATGACACTAAATAATTCAAAATTAAGCCATATAATTTATACAAATTTTAGAATACCCCTAAAAATTTATTATAAATCAATCCCAATAAAATTTGTATTTACAATATAACCCTAATTTATTTTAACAGAAATGAAATTTCTTTTTTAATTTTTTTTTTCTTTACCTTTCTTCTTCAAAGATCCGGTCACCGGAATTATCACCGGAGATCGGAGCTTTTGGGGATGCAAATTCGATCTTCGTTACAAAATCCTATCTCTAGTTGAACTTTGTAACCACAAAGCTTTCCCAACCTTGTAACTACCTAGGGGTTTTCCTTAATCTCTCAGATCAAATAGTTCCACCCTAAAGATCTTTCCTTGACTTTCTCAAGCTTTGGAATATTCTTTAAGAACCTTTCTTAGCTAACCCAAACTATTGGAATCCTTCTTAAAAGATCTTTCCTTTGCTACTTAAAACTTTTGGAATCCTCTTTGTCCTTTTATATCACGCCTTGTGTATTTTAAAGGTAGGTGCTGTGAGTTTTTTTAATGCACTTGAGTACTTTACGGTGTGTTGTAGAAAGGTGGAATGATCAACTTCTCTTGTTTAAAGTTGCAACTTTTGTTAAGAGCTTAAATGATCTTCCTTGGAACAAGACTTTGCTTGTTCAGAAGAATGAAGTACTAAACTAGTTGTTCAACTTCTTCACAAAGTGTTACTCTAGTTTGACACCAATAACTTGTATTCATAGAGCAAATAGAATGCTAATGAAGAGTAGGCTTTCTGAATTTTCGAAGATGTGAAGAATGATCTTGTAGATTGTTCAAGTGTTGTTCGAGGGTGTGTTCTTCACCTTCTAAGTCCTTGTATTTATAGTGACAATTACAAATAGTGTCGTTTGAATTTTGAATCCGTTGGACCTTAAATTCAAACTTCTTGATTTGTCGCTATCACCTTGTACTAGCTAGTTTCTTGACTTTTTGTTGTTTGATTGTGAAAAGCAAGATCATATGCTCAGATGTATTAAATGCATAATACAATTAGGTGTATTCTCCATGTTTTTCTTTTCATATATTCAAGCGCTAAGAAAGCATGTGTACATCACTAATTCAGTGAGCCACGAGAAAGATATTAGACACTCATGTTTTTGAGTTCATTTTATCCTTCAGATAGACGTTTATGAGAAACACTTGTTCTCGTTTTATGAGCTCTTATTCAGATACCCTTCTTCAAATATCTCTTGTTCAGAGACATATTATCATAGTAAGTCATTTATAAGTAATCTTAAGATAATGCTTTCTGGAGAAATGCAAGACTTTTAGTTGACTTGCTTGCAGCTTGATCTAGTTTTCAAATGTTGATCCCTTATTGATGGAGCCTCCTTGCTGACAGGTCTTCAATAAATGAAAAATTACAAGGAATGGACTATCATCCTATACAATGTCACACTAAGTGTATCAGAAATCTGGCTAACTTTTTACAGATATCTCAAGTGGCACTTAAGAGTTTTCTTACCAAGTAATTCTGAGCTAAAATAACATTACATGTGATTGCTCATCAAAATACTTGGTCCTAATACTCTAAGGTCTGTACCTTGTAACACATGACTCATAATAAAGTGGCTCTAGAATAACCTCTCTTGATCATATGTGTAACGACCCGACCAATCCGGCCGGCGTGGTTACTCCTGGACGGATTGGTCGGGTCGTTACAAATGGTATCAGAGCCTAGACCAACCCAAAGTCAGCACCGGGTGGACGGTTGGTAAAGGTTATTGTCAGTTTGTCACCCCCACCACTTAAGGCGCTCGACGAGGACGTCGAGGCTTTAAGGGGGGTAGTTTGTAATGCCCCGCATCCCACATCGCTTAAGAGTGATTGGAATAAAGGGTATATATGTTAGACCACCACTCTCACATGGTATGAGGCCTTTTGGGTGATTCCAAAAGCAAATCCGTGCGGGCTCAAGCCCAAAGCGGACAATATCATACTGTGGGGACGTGTGTGGGTCCGTTCAGGAGTAACCACGCCGGCCGGATTGGTCGGGTCGTTACAATATGAAGGTTCGAGAGAAGGTACTCGAGGAGGTACGAAGGAAGGCACATGATAAGGAGGTACGAAACCTGAGCACCACTAGCACCCTGTAGAATATTTTGAATGTACATGAAGATGCACCTAAATGTGCTTGGCCTAGGTCCACTAGTGTCAACGTTGGCCTACTAGGGCTACGTGGCACGTTCTAAAGACGAACTCTCTCCCTCCCTCCCCCCTCCCCCCTCTCTCTCCCCCCAAATCTATATAAGGAAGGCTTACAACCTCTTTTGAGTAAAGTCTCATGATTCCGCGTTGACCATACGACAAACCAATGATATTGCACTAATCTCCTCCACTTTGGTGATTTCAGGCCGTACAAGCTCTCTCTTATAACTACTAAACCTATTCAAGTAAGGTTTACAGCCACCTTTTCAGTAAAGTAGTTAGTTTGTAGATCGGGCCCATTAGCGAGAACTATTTAGAAATTTTAGGAGGTTTATTACCGATAAGCCAGTATTTGTGGATAAACAAAATGTTGTAACTTATCCATAAAAATAGATATATGTTCTACCTTATCCAAGTAGATTATGATTTATCTGTACAAGTTTTATTCTTCTATATAAGCACACTACAGTCATCGAGTGATCCACGTTACAGAACAATTATGATGTACGATTATGGCGAATAATTCGATTTTAATTACAAAGTAATTTTAAACTTAATATTTTTATAATATAATATTATTAAATAAATTATCATTATAAATCTATAAAGTGCATTTTCACTTGTTGAAAAGTTAAAAAGAGGTTTAATATTACTAGTACAGTATCACTTTTTGTTTTTGAAATATGAAAAAGAGAAAAGGTCAGAATGACGTTGCCAGTAAACAGACTGACCTCACATTGATGAATATTGTATACTTCAAAAAGTTAAAACACCTGTGTGTATAAATATGACACACACAATTACAATTTACAAACCTCTTCAAATATTTTCCAATTCATTTCACAAATCCAAATCCTCTCCTGCATTAATTAACTACACCTATTTCCTTAATTAACAATAAATCAATCCTAAATTACTCTCATTTCCCGTAATCCAAAATGTCAGCCTGTACTCGCCGGATAACATTCGGCGCCACCGCCGCGACACGTCGTCACATTCCACCACGGCGTGTCGCCTCGTCAATTAGCTGCGTACTCATTAATCAGCCGAAATTCCGTCGTGCTCCAGCAATTGAGCTGCGGCCGAGGAGATGGATGATGGCTGCAGCGGAGAGGAGTCGAGAGCCGTTGTTGCCCGCGCCGCCAAAGTGCTGCTCGTGCGATCGCGAGGCGGAGAGAGGAGTCGACGGTCGCACGACGGAGATTATGGTCGCGGCTGCTGCTACGGTTGTGCTCGGTGTTGGAAATCGCGTGCTGCACAAGCTCGCATTAGTGCCGCTCCGGAAGTATCCTTTCTTCCTCGCTCAGCTCGCTACGTTTGGGTATTTTCGGAATTCTCTATCTCTCTTTTTTACCCTTTTTATTTTCATTATTATATAACTTTATTAAGTATATTAGAATTCAAACTACAATTTAAAAAAGTCAACAAAACAAACACCTAAAACAAACACCTAAATAAAAATAATTGACTAGGTCGGGGAGAGTAAGTAAGTTTAGGTGACATATCATATTTACTCGATATTTACTTTAATAACTTTAGATTACAGTTTGTTGACTTGTTCACTTGGAAAATTATGAGAAAAGTATGTCTAGTCAGAGCTAAAATTACTAACGTGACCAATTTGTGAATTTTTTTTTTTTTTCAGAATTAATGATTATTGTTCGTAAAAGGTAAATTTATGTCGCATTACTAGCCGAAAAGTATTTACCGGACATTATGCACAATCTATTTAGTCATATTTGAAAGATCTTTGTAAAAGTGAAGAAATGAGAAAAATCGTAGACGACGAAATGGAGACCACGTGAGTGGGGTTAGCAACTTAGCATAGAACACGGAACAGAGATTTGTACACCTTTGGAATCTCACAAAAAGGAAACTCAAAGAAAATATTATTCTCTCTTTGCCTGTTTTTTTTTTTTTTTTTTTTTTGGTTGGAATGGGACCGAGTGTATACAGTATTTAAGTGGGTAAATGACATCACTTGGTACAAGTATTGGTTGTTTTAATGGCTGCGTGTGTTTTGGGTTTTCCTTGGTGCGGGTGCCCAAGTGGCTTTGTCTAGGCCATGGTTCATTGATGTTGTGTGCTGGGTGATTGTGGTGGTCCTTTATGTTTTGTTCACTAAATTATTCTTAGTTAATTCTATGGGTAAGGTAGCTAAGAATAATTCCGAATCTTATTCTTGAATGGATTACCAATTTACTACTGCTAGTACTAGTATTAGGTAATGCAGTCACGGGGTAGTGCATGATTATTTGGGGTGTCATATAGGCTCGGACACGTGTAAATTTGCACGCCGATTTACAGTAGAGTGATCCGATTTTCGCTTGTCGAGTAAATATATGTGTCTTTTGGCAAGTAATAATTGATGATTAGTTATGAAAAACAGCCATAGTTCACCCTACTTCAAGAATCAAGAGTGTGGTAGGAATAGAATATTCACTTGCTTGGAAGTTATCAATTTGAATACTATAGTATAGTGTTTGAAACTATGGAAAACAAGGGAAAGCCGTATTTGCAATGATTTCCAAAAGAATAAGGACTCACTTTTTGGGAAAAGGTAGTTTCAAGGAAAGTTCTTGTTTTGGTGTTGGAATGAGAACCGTTGGTGGTGAGTTGGATCTGCAGTTGCCCGCACAAGCAGATTCAGTGATTCCCATTGGGATCTTCTTGTCTCCATGTGCTCCCAAGGAGCCTCAGATGCATTTGCTCTGTTTACATATTAGTAGCGTGTGTTTCATTTGTCTTTTGTTAAGACTTCAAATTGAACAGACAATATGCTTTTATGGCATGAGGTTTTAGGTATATTAAAGAGTCTCTCACTTCCTTCTTTTGGGGTGGGTGGGGTAGGTGGATGATAACCCCTAAATGGGGCCTAGTGGAAAACAACATTTGTTTAAACTCTAATCAGTACTACTATAGTACTTAATTACCATTGATATCTCTCAGTTTGTTGAGGAAGCTATCATAATTCATAATGACATGATATAGATTTTTGTAAATTATTGACATTGCTATTATCAATACATGGATACTTGATTTCCAGAAAAAATTAAACAAATTATGAAAGACTCGTCGTTTGTTGCAATGCTGTTACTTTCGTGGCATTTACATATTTTAATGTACGTTTGCATTTACAAATTATTATAAAGCCATATGCATGGTTGAAATGAAAATCGTCAAGAATCTGCTGATGCTATAAATTCATGCTGTCAAAAGTAATATTTGCATCCATCATTATCATTTTGCTGAGTTTTTTTTCCTTCATTTTTTTCTTCAAGAACATCTCAGAGAACCAAAAAATGTTTGATATACTTTACCAATTAGGCCATCTGATTCCTTATCTCAAACATATTTGACTCGGCGATGAGGTCTGCGCTGTATTCCTATGATTTCCGAGGAGGCATATAAGCGGGAATCTAAATTCTTCAGGAAATTTCTCATCCCAAAATATTAAGCTCTCACGTGGTAATTCTTGTACTGCATATTGTCCGTTATTCCCTCAGAAAAGAAACACAATGGGAGAAGAAAAGTACATGGGGATGGGAGGATTCTTATTTTATACTTCTTTAGTATCCCTACAGATTTGTGGGAATATTTTCTCGATTGTCAACTACTTGTGCAACATCGAACTTAAATTAGAATAGCATACCCATTATATGAAACAAATCCACAACACCCTGCAACGTTACTTCTACCTTTTAAGGTAAATGTAAGATATTTAGGGAGCGGAGTTCTAATAGATCTGCACCATTACTTCCACTTAAATGAATAGTGGGACCTACCTAATCATTCTTTACTCCTGAAGCGAAAGGGAATAGGCCTCTTATGTGCATTACATAAACTCAAGCTGATGATGCAGGCAAATCCTAGTGCTAAGCGCTTCATGCTATATGGGGGGGGGGGGGGGGGGTCGATGTATACTGTATGCAGACTTACCCTTAATTTCTGTGCTGAGGCTGTTTCTACTACTTGAATGACTCTGGGTCACTAGTGTTTTGATCATGCTTTAGTTCCACGTAGTATGTTTCCCATTCTTGTAATGATACAGATTGACGCTGTTTCATGTTTTCTCCAGGTATGTAATTGTATACTTCTCTATTTTGTATCTCCGTCATCAGTCTGGCAAGGTTACTGACGAAATGCTTTCCTTACCAAAATCACCATTTGTTGCCGTCGGCCTCCTGGAGGCTCTTGCTGCTGCATCCGGGATGGCAGCGGCAGGTAAATCATTCATAAAAGTGTCTGTGAATGTATATGTTGAGCCCCTTATTTACCTGGGCTAAACATTTTCTTCCCCTGGATATATTTATATCATCATGCCAATAGTATTGCTAATCTTCGACGCATTAACTGCTAAGGCCTACTCAAAAGATGTCATAATTATGCACAAATACTGGGTTTTTGGCTTTATGAAGCTTTAAAAGCTATGACCTGTCACCTGCTATTTCTTGTTCCTATATTTATCAAAAGCCAAAAATTTCCTGCTTTAAGAGTTGGATGTTTATTTCTTACCTTTTGAGGATTAAGTTTGTAACTGACAAGTATAATTCTTTCTTTTGTACTAGATGATCTCATAAAAGTTAGCCCCGAGAAATTTGAAATAGTTCACTTGAAAAAACATTTGACAGGATGACTTTTCTAACATGACTCTGTTTTCTTGTGACACAGCTATTCTTCCTGGCGCTGCAATTCCTATACTGTCCCAGGTAGTAAAAGAATGATACTTGATTTTCCTTGTTTCTTGATGATATATGGTTCCTGAAATATAAAAACTTGCATATGTCTGACTTAGGCTGTAATAAATATTTACTCATTCTTTGTGGTATCTCAGCTAAAAATGAGCGACAACCATAATAAGACGAGGGAAAACATTGCACCTAGCACAGAAAGGTTGAAACAACTTTTATGGACACACACATCACAATTTCAATTAACTTCGACATGTTATTTAGCAAACGAGATGCACTTGCAATGAATATCCTTGTTGAACAATTAAAGTACATATCTGTAAAGCTGAAATCTTTTTGCATTTACACAAAGAAGTCTAATTCTCGGCTTTCATTAGGACTCTAATAGTCATTTGGGATTTGTCATTTACACGATACATTGTTCAAGAGTCACAATTAATGAGCTCTTTCAAGTCCTCAAATTCTCATTTGGCCTACTTCAGAATTATGTTAGTACATTCCAGTGTATGAACATCTAATGTTATTTGCTTTAGTAACATTGGCTTAACTTAAATTTGATAGCTTTGATCTATAGATTTAATTTGGCTGTGCTATTTTTTGCAGAGCTTCCTTGTGTGGCAACTTGTTCTTTCATATATCTTCCTTGGGAGGAGATACAATTTTAATCAGTTAATAGGTTGCTTTCTGGTTGCTGTCGGGGTTCTCATAACCGTTGCTAGGTACATTGAATATACTTTCTTATCAATTTGGTGATTGGCTTATAATATACCCGCAAGAGTCAAGGGTTTGAGCTTTTCCCTGTTAAATGATACTGATTCAATTATTAGAATTCCTACCAGAATTTAGATATAAACCTGGAAATAAATTTTTATATTTTTCACTTGTATGAAAACAATATATGATATATCCATTAGTATGAATATGTAGAAACTGAAATAAGACTTCAATTACTTGCTGAGGAGATCTTGATTTCACACGGGCATCTTTTTGGTGGAATTTTCACAAAAGTGAAGGACTGCAAAAATTATTTAAAGAACACATCTGATTTTAAATGGCCTGAGCATCTCCTTGTTATTCGCAGTGGATCTGGTACTGGTTCACTTATGGAAGCTGGTATATTTTGGAGTATCTTGATGCTTATATCTTTCTTGTTACAAGCAGGTGATACAGTACTTAAGGTAAATGGCTTTCTCGGAGCCCTGGGCCTGCTCATTTTTCTCCTACCTTAATTTCTGTACGGCACTCTTACTGGGATTTATCTTGTTTACAGGAAATAATCTTTCTGGATGCTGCCCAAAGATTGAAGGTAGGTACGTGTGGATCTCCAGCTTATGAAACTTACAAGTGACAAGTTTCAGTTATTATGTGAACAATCAATAGATAGGTGCTTCTTTTTCATTCATCTTTCCATGACAAATTGCTTCCACAATCATTATTATTAGGTTGGATGATATTGGAAATGAGTGGAACTTTGTTAACGTTAGTTCATGTTACAACTTGAACTAATATTTGACTGAATCGGAAACTCTGGTTCAGTTCTCGATGTATATGATATTTAGGAGCCCGTGTGTGTATTCAGTGTGCTTCAAATAATACTTGCACATCTAATTGGTTCTTCTCATAAGATGAACGGTGTGATAATAGTTACTTTCATGACAGGGAGGTAGGTTGGATCTATTTGTCGTGAACTCATATGGATCGGCTTTCCAGGTTAGTTTTTGATAATTGAAGAACACTTGAAGCTTCTTGGCATCATGTACTTAGGCTAACCTATTTTTAATGCATGAACAGGCACTTTTCATATGCATTCTCCTCCCATTCTTGTCAAACTTGTTGGGCATCCCATTTCGTCAATTGCCAAGTTATGTTAAAGATGGTGCAGCCTGCTTTTTGAATGTTGGGGCCGTGGCAAACAGTAAGTTTTGATTACTTTTGAATACTTACGTACAGTTGTACAGTATGGCGGGTTTAGCACTAGTTCATAAGTTAGATGAGCTTAAATAAAAACAGTAAATAGTATGTAAACTAATATAGTGTTTACAATGAGGTGCTACTGAATTAACATTTTTTTTACATAATTAATTGCACTATTAATAAGTTTGATATGATTAATGAGTTGTTTTTGTTAATGTTGTTGTAGTTTTTTCTCATACGTTTCGTAAATTCTGGGTCTTTTAAAGGTGTTTAATCCGAAAGAACAATTATCGTAAAGTGCTAAAAATATTTGTCTTGTGCAGTCAACCCTCAAGGATATAGAATAAGCCTCGTGTAATTTGTTAATGAGCGGAAATAGCAAAGAAGATACGCTGCACATTCTGCTGTATGTATGTTTGTCCTGTGTGGTCAACCCTCAAAGATATAGAATAAGCCTCTTAATTAGTTAATGAGCAGAAATATTAAAGAAGATACGTTGCACATTCTGCTGTATACATATAATTATATATCTAGTATTTGGTTTTTCCTTGGAAAAGTAATTTGGATCCTTTTGGTGTCAGCATGTGATGGAGCTCCTTTGCTGCCCCTGCTCTTTATCGTTGTGAACATGGGTTACAATATATCACTGCTGCATCTGCTCAAGATCTCTTCTGCTGTGGTATCTTGTCTTGCATCAACATTTTCAGGTTAGTTAAATTAACTATGTTCTTCATTGATCAAGTTTTATTTCAAGCTCTGGATTGCAAACCAAACCATATAAACTGTTTACATTATCACACTCAAACAAACAGCAATAAAAGTATAAAACCGATTACCCAGAGTTTTAAGACTATATTTCTACCGCACTACTGTGCATATGTAATGTTTCCTTCACCTAAAGTCTTTATCCTTTTGCTTTCCCATGTCTTGATTTGAAAAGGCTAATTTAAGAAATTAAAGGTGTTGAATTTCAACTTTCCGGTAACATTAGATGCCACATTTGGCTTGAACTGTGTATTGTTTTGATTCATATTACTAGGTACTTTGAAAAGCAATTTGAAATAACATATAAGCTGCCACTAATTTGAATTTATAGCTTTTCACTAATGTCCAAGTCTCACTTTAAGCCGTCTCCGTTTGCAGTTCCAATTGCTGTGTACTTATTCACGTTACCACTGCCGTATCTTGGGGTTCCTTCCTCCCTTCCTCCCGGATTTGTAGCTGGCGCCTTCATCCTTGTTTTGGGTGTGGTTGTTTATACTTGGAGACCACCAAACAATTCAAGTAATCCCTCTCTTATCACTTAGCTGGAAATAGTATTTTCATGATGGATGTGCGGAAAAGGCAAGAATGAACTCTCAATCTTTGAAGTTCTGATACACCAGCAAGAGCTTGATGACAGCTGTGAATAACCATGAGGAACCAAGCGGGGAGTAAATGGGAATAGTAGATCATAGAACTTGAGGCGATGATGGATAACAAATGAGGTCCTTTGGTGTTTCACGGGAATTTTTGTTCAGATTCTGCATCTTCACACCAAGCCAGCCCGGGTTGTAAATGACCGATCATGCTAAGGTTTGGTGTTGTTAGGTTATGGTTTTGTTCTTTTCCTGCAATAAAACTATACTAATATATACTATAGCGAACTGGGTGAAATCATGATTTGGGACTGCTCTATAAGTTATGATCAAAATATATTTGCACCAAGAAAGACTCCATTGTGTTTGTGCTCTTCTTCCATTTACAGCTGAGTTTGCAGGAAGATTGGCCATATATACCTTTGTCTTGTACCTGGCCTTAACTGGAGTAGCCTATTGGTGAGGTCTTGAATTCAAACTCTACTTCTTTCTCAGAAGGATAAACAAACTGGACCGCTTAAGTGAGAAATGCAGAGAAATATACAGAGGATATGTCTAAATGCTTGCAAATTCATAGTCATTCGTGTTTGTTTCTACACAGAAGCAATGTATCTCATACTTGGCCATAATTGGAGAAGCATTGACATTAGACTGATACGATTTTAACGTATCATTTGACCACCCAGAAATACTCCCAGAACCTGGCAGATCGACCTCCCTCTCCCCTGCTGGAAACAAGTAACGAAATGGCTTCGCCCTCCAACATCTTCACCACGGTACTCATCGGTGGCCTCACATCTGGCAAATCTTGCACACACCAAAGTGTCACCATAGCCATTCGTTCGGCCTTGACTCTAGGCTCTTCCTCAATCCCACATTCCTCTATCAACGCCTTCAATTCCCCTTTCTCGTACTCCTTTCAAACTTGCTTCGGAAACCAATCGAGACTCTCATTACCGCCACACTTCTTAGTTTTCTTTCCTCCTACCGGCTATCTGAAATAGTAAGATACCAAAACTGTATACATCACATTTGTAAGTTATTGGATAATTCTTCAACATAAACTCTGCGTACCCAGGCGTACTCCTACAACCAGTGACACTAACATGCGTGTCATCTCTATTACAGAGCTTTGCCAGCCCAAAATCCGCCACTTTCGGAGAAAACTTAACATCAAGGAGCATGTTGCCCGGTTTTATGTCATAGTGAATTATCCTCTGCTGGCATGGCATTCTTCGTGTAAGTACGCAAATCCCCTTGCCATCCCAACCGCGAATTCATGCAATTTCTCACATGGCAGTTCATTACTTTCCCTGAACAAGTGCATGGCTAGTGAACCATTCTCCATGAACTTGTATAAGAACGCGCTCATGAACTCGTATACAAGTGCAAGTTCGAACGTTTAGAGAAACTGATTATATCTAACCTGTTAGGACCCTTATTAAGAACTTTGATTGCAATCTGTACCCGTTATGGAACTGTCGTCCTTTATACAAGGTCTCGCGAATTAGTGATAATTTTTTATTTTGGGTTGCCCATACTCATGGACCCAGATGATACTCATGTTATGACAGCCGCTCGTGGAACACTTGGTCATATTGCTCCCGAGTACCTAGCTATGGGTAAAGTTTCAAAGGAAGTAGATGTTTTTTGCGTATGGGATCATGCTTCTTGAACTTATTACTGGAACAAGAGCTTTTGATTTTGCTCGTCTTGCAGATGATGACGACGTCATGTTACTGGATTGGGTAAGAATTTATCCATGATCTTCACATTGATGTTTTCACTCACAAGTCACATCACTATCAAAACTAGCTCAGAATTTAACTGACACATGATTAGTTAGATAAAATCTAAATTAGCTGATATTAGTGGAAACAAATTAGCTGATTTGGTAATTATAATATGTAATAAAAACAAATGATCAACTAGCTTATTTATTTAAATATTTTTTTTTAATAAATTACCTGAGCTACCTCATCAAATTAGCTATGTGATAACCTATCACTTATTATGTGTTCATCTAACAGATTTATTTCAGTAAAATGGTCAAATAAATTTATTTAGTTAGTGTTACATACACACAAGCCCAAACTTATCACTGAAATAATTCGACTGCATATTTAAGTCTGAAAAGTGTAAAATTAGTTTAAATTAATTTTCTAGGGTTATTATAATCTCAGGTGAAGGGCCTTTTCAGGGAGGATAACTTGGAAGCATTAGTGGACCCATATCTTCCAGGTAATTAACATTGATCATGACAAGGTGGAGGAGTTTATTCAAGTTGCTCTACTCTGTTGTCAGGACTCTCCAGAGAAACGTCCAAGGATGTCTGATGTTGTTCGGGCTAATTGCAGATTTCGTCCCGTATCTCTTGGTCCACTTCGGATTTGGTCCTCCGTTTGCGCAAACTGGCAAATTGAGTCCTCTAAACCGTATAAAACGCCGTAGATTCGCCCGTATAAGTCTAGAGCGCCTGCACAACCATCAAATACAGTCAAATAGAGTCCCAATCATATCAAGCTCATGCCAATCAGATTAGGGCAACAATAGGGATAGAATTGGGGGGAAATGACCAATTTTCCCGCAAAAAATAGAGGAGCTTAACCTAGTAAAAGTAAAAGAGACATTCCAGCCTCATTTACTTCATCTACCTCAACACATTTACTCCCAACCGTCACTCTTCATACACACACACTTTAACAAAGATTTTGGCATTCAATTGTGGACATTTATTGCTCAAGTTGGTGAAGAAAAAATGGAAAGAATGTTTATAAGAGCAGGGGATGAGTTGTTCATGCCTCCTCCACCATACGGTAAGTGCACTTACATAAATTAATCTACTCGTTTTGTGTGAAATCTGTATATTATAATGTGAAAATTTACTTTTTGTTAGTTTAAGGGAATATTATGTACTAAACTATGTTGTTATTATAATTTTGTATTGAGAAGTGTAGATTTTGGTAGATAGAATATAGCATATTACTGTTTCATTGCTAAAAGGTGAATCTATTACTGTTATATTGCTAAAAGGTGGAATCTTTGTTGGACAGATGATGAAACAAGTGATATCACTTGTGCTGTGCATTATGGGGGGAAGTTTGTCACTTGTTCTGTAACTAAGCAACCTAAATATGTTCAGGAAAAGCTTATCAAATTCGACTATGTGCGTGTTGAAGAATTATGCATGAACAAGCTCAATGAAATGGCTGACACTTGCAAGATAGGACCTGTTAGGAAGTTCTTTATTTAGAGGAAGTGTGGTTTTATTGAAGTGCTTGATGATACTCATGCTATGCAAATTGGTTGTGATGCATTAGATTCTAGGGAGGCTGGTTTCGTTGTTGAGGGCTTCATGAATGACATGTTTGGTGCTAATGAGGGTAGGCAAGCTGCTGGTGCTAGTAAAGGCAAGGAGAAGGTGCCTAAAATGTTTGGTAGTGGGAAGCGTAAGGTGCCGGCCAGCTCAAGTAAGGCTGCAAATGGGAAGAGTGTGAAGGGTAAAGAGAAGGTGGTTGACAATGATGAGAGTGATGGGTATGTGAGTGAGGAGTCTGATGTAGTGAAAGACAGTTCTGGTGATTTTGACTCTGAGCTTGACTCCGATGACGAAGGAGGTGATAGGGGTAAGGACAGGCCTGTGAAACTATCTCATAAACCTCAACATACATATGAACCTAAGTTTGCTCTAGGTATGGTGTTTGAAACTAAAGGTGAGTTGAAGAATTGCATTGATGCGCATGCTGTAAGAACTTTCAGAGGTCTGAAAGTGGAGAAGAATGACCTGAATAGGCTGTGGGCTAGATGTAAAGGAGCAGATGATTGTGAGTGGAAATTGAGGGCACATGCCATGAAGGATGGGTTTGGTTTCAAGATCCACACATATGAGCCTGATCATAGTTGTGGTATGACAATGAATGTTGGTAATGCTACTAGCACATTCTTGGCAAATAGATATCTAGCTAAGTTCAAGGCTGACCCTGAAAGGTCTATCAAAGGGTTTATCATTGAGGTTCAGAGGGAAGATGGCATAGCAGTCTCAGAACATCAGGGATACAGAGCTAGAAAGAAAGCTTTGGCTATACTTGAGGGTGATCCGACTGCTCAATATGGAATGTTATGGGACTATGCGGAGGAATTGAGAAAGATGAACCCAAGAAGCACTATCATATGTGATGTTGATAGAGTCACTAATGAATTCAGAAGTTTCTATGTGTGCTTCAAGGCTCTCAAAGAAGGTTTTATGCTTGGATGCAGACCTCTCATAAGTGTTGATGGTTGTCACTTAAAAGGACCGCATGAAGGAGTTCTTCTAATTGCAGTATGTGTGGACCCAAATGAGAAGCTTTTTCCATTGGCATATTGTGTTGTTTCTCATGAAACTTATGAGACATGGAGCTGGTTCATGGGACTTTTAAAGGTTGATCTGAACATTGTTGATTCCAGTCGGATAACTATCATGTCTGATAAGCAGAAAGGGCTCATCAAGGCTGTTGGTGAACTTTTTCCAGATGCTAGGCATAGGTTCTGTGTTAGACACCTACTGAAAAATTTTGGGGTGCTGGTTTTAGAGGGGATGCATTTAAACATGCACTATATAAGGCCTCAAATGCTACAACTGAAGGGCAATGGAGAAAGGCTATGAAAGAGATGCAAAACCTTGATATGAAAGCATATAACTGGTTAGCAAGCAAGGCTCCTGAAGGCTGGACTAAAAGTCACTTTGACACATTGACAAAGTGTGACCAGACTATGAACAACAATTGTGAAATCTACAACAAGATGATTTTAAAGGCTAGGAAGAAACCTATACTTACCATGTTGGAGTGGATCAGACAGGGGTTGATGAAGAGATTGCAGACCAACAGGGATCATGCTATAGCACATTGGAAAGGGTTGATCTGTCCTGCTCCTAAGTTCAAATTCGACAAGTACATGGGAAGGATGAGGGACTGTATAACCAACAAGTGTGATGATGATCATTGGGAGGTTTCTGGCTTTGAGAAATCTACTTACAATGTGGACTTGTCTGAGCATACTTGCACCTGCAGAAGGTGGCAGCTAACAGGTATACCTTGTAAGCATGCACTCTCTGCAATAAGGGTGAGAAAACTGGATGCTAGGAACTTTGTTCATCCATGCTACCATGTGGAAACTTACAATAGAGTCTACAGTGGTGCAATTTAAGGAATTAATGGACAAGAAATGTGGGGAGAGACATTCTTTATCCCTCCACTGCCACCACAGATGATGAAGAAGAAGGGAAGGCCCACTACTAGTAGGAGAAGGGGTGCAGATGAAGGACCTGCTTCTAAGAAGGGCAAGGGCAAAGGGAAATCTGTTAGGGCCAAGAGAGACCAGTTCACCATTCATTGTGGTTATTGCAAGAAACCTGGTCATAACATCAACAAGTGCAATAGGAAAATGAGAGATGATTTGGGTTACTCAACTGATGAGGTGGATGATGATGAGGCACTAGACAAGGAATTTCAGGAATTTTTCATGAACCCTACAATGGGAGAGGGAATGTCAAGTGATCATGTGAATGACAATGCAAATGTGAGTGATCAGGTCAATGATAGTGGACCTGTCATCACTGATATACCATCAGACGATGAAGAAACTCTAGCTCAAATTTATGCAAAGAAAAAGAACAAATCTCAGGTATGAAAGTGCTTATTCTGCTTTATTTAAAAAAATAACATTAATTTAGTCAATTTCATTTATATTACTGTGTATGTAGGTTATTAGCCTTGATATGAAGTTGTTGATCTTGTTGTTGAGCTCCCAACACAAGCATCTGCTGCTGCTCCTAAGAAACCTAGAAAGAAATCAAAGGTATACTCTATATATATGCAAATGAACTAGTTAAATTGTGTGTAGTAGTTAATATTCAGTCTAGTAGTTAATATTCTGTGTACTAGTTAATATTCAGTGTAGTAGTTAATATTCTGTTAGTTAAATTGTGTGTAGTAGTAATGATGTTGGATTGCAGGGAAAATATAGTGCTGAAGTTGAAGCTTTCTTACAAAGGGTTGCAACGTTGCCTGAGCCACCTACTTACGTGGAACCTCCAAGCAATCATCAACAACTACTTCAAGGGAAAGCATCATTCTCAATGGTTTCAAATGCAAGGGCTGACACTATCTCAGGCTTATCTGCACCATCTTTGGTTGAGTCTCAACAGGATTCAAGCTTGGGACCTGCATTTACACTTGGTGGGAAGAAATATGTTTCACTAAACAACCCAGCTGAATGTTTGACTACTGGAAATGCAAACAAGAAAGCCAAGGAGGGTGGAAAGAAGAAGACCAAGGCCAATATGAAGAAGTAGTGTTATTTAGATTTTTATTTTTTGTCTTTAAATTATTGGAACATGTCATTTTAAGGCTACTTTGGGTCTGGTATGGTTGTTTTGTTGGTTAGTGATTGTGCTATTGTAAGAGTATTTTGACGGGCCAGGTTTTGTGTCAAAATAGACTTGCAATACAGTAGAAATGTTGGCATGTATGAATTTGGTTATGGTTGAATTATGGTTGAATTATTGTTCTAATTAGAGTCTTTTATCTACTGTTTTACTGTATTACTGTTTTATTAGTTATGCTTGCTGATTCCATAACATGTAGCAACTTTTTCTCTTTTGAAAATATAAGCTAGTCTTTGAGAATCTAAGCTACTTTTGCAGGTGGTTTTTTGGGGAGAATACAGCAGGATCCTACTGACCAATGGATGAATAGTCAGCTTGATTCATCCAACACTAATGTTGGAAAAAAATTAAAAAAATGTTGGCATGGAAACATGATATCTCCTAATGCTTTGATGATTCACAGCTATAAATACCCCCCCCCCCCCTCAAAACCAGATTCAACACATCTCATCCAACATTCAGATCATACACAAGTAAGAAAAAAAAAGGGAAAAAATGGCTTCAAGTTGTTCTAATGCTAACAGTGGTGTCACAAAGTTCAACTACAAGGCTAACTTTGCTTGGTACTTTGGTGACAGGGTTAGGCTTAACCTCCAGGAGGGTGTCAAGTAAAGTTTCCATTTTTATTTATTTATTTAGAAGTATTAAAATCAAACAAGATAATTAAACTAATAATCTTTGCAACAGGTACTATGATGATAATGGAAGGTACCTGGCCAATCCAAGTGGGGTCCAGAAGCTCAAGCTCCTCAGGAGGAGGTGCTATTCCATCAACTGTGACCGGAGAGGTCCTCTTTGGCACGTAGCAGATGTGGCTGCAAGGTTTGCCATCATAGGCTTTGAGCATCCAGAGTTGGGCTTCCATGCTACCAGCTTCCGGTTGACTCTTGAAGACCTCATGGTTGAAAAGATGGATGATTTTCTTGTCAAGGCTGCTGAGATGATCAATGAAACAATAGCAGAGATGGAGTAAGAGATTAACAGGCCACAAGCCTTTGTTTTTTTACTTTTTCAGCATTACAGGCCATAGGCCTTTGGTTTTTTCTTTTTTCAGCATTTTTGAAGCTAGTCATCACTATTTGGACTAGCTTCCTAATTCATGTAATCTTCCTTCTCGGTTTAATGGAAGAAATTTTCAATCTTTATCCTTTACATAGAACAAGATTAAATAACAAAGGAAACAAAAAAAGCAAAGAAATAAAGTAAAAGGGCTCAAATTTCACAAAAGGATCATTTCATTCATTAATAGGTTAAAACTTACATACACAACCTTGATCACAGTTTTTACAACATAGACAGACCTCAAAATAGCTAAAACTGTGATCATGATACTACAACCAACAACTCCTAATACATGTTCCTAATAACTATATAAATAATTTCAAGACACAACAAGTCACAATGGCAAATAAAACACCAATCACTCCCATAGCAATGATAAGATTTTGCTTCACATGCTTCTTCCTCACAACAAGTGCATCATTGATTTTCAACAATTGCTCCACTCTTCCACCCCTAGCAGCAGCCACAGAAATCTCTTCTTCCATTTTTCTACCCCCAGTTGCATTAGCAGCACTCAGCTTTTTTTCCAGCAATTCAATCTCCTTGTCAGCCTCATTCCTTTCAACTTCATAAATTCCAAGTTTGTTCTCCAAGTAAACCAAGTGCTTATTTTTCAATGCCAATTCCCCTGCAAGGGTCTCAGCCTTGTTCCTAAACTCTCTACCCTCCATAATCAATTGTCTCTCCTTACTCCAACTACTTATTATATAATTCTTATAGTAAGGATTGAGCTCATGATCCACCCACAAATGGTAGCCACACTTAATCGCATCCTGGATATTGAAAAATACAGACTTCACATACAATTCCCCCAAAAAACAGAGCACAACAACAAACTCGAATTTAAACGTTCAAACACATTAGATCGAAGAAAACAGAGGCCAGGTAATGAAACTTACCGGATTTGAGGAGTACGAACAGCACCAATACCTCCTCAACGGATCTTTGGCATCGCCCGACGTAACCAGACACGCGCGTGCGTTGCAGAAACAGTACTGTACCTTGGACTGATCTTCAGACGATGACGACGACTTAGGCAACCAAGAATTCCACGACGAGGAGCTCATCTTGCTCAAGGTTTATCAGACGGAGAATTGAGAGAGAATTGGGAGAAATTCGATTTAGGGTTCGAGATTTCTAATTTGGGGAAGAAATCTGAGTTTATATGTATGAAAGTCAGTTCGCCCAGTGTTTAATTCACCCGTTCGCGCTCTCATTGAACATATTTCAGTTCGGCTATCACAGAACGGACACCTCAGTCATCACCTTGTCCAAATAGGCGCCATGTCACCGTATAGGACCGTATAGGAAAAATACGGACCAAATACGAAGTGGACCGAGAGATACGGGACCATTTCTGCAATTAACCCGATGTTGTTCATATGCTTCAAGGAGATGACGGTAGCTTCACCGAGAAATGGGAGGAGTACTGCCTCGCCCAGCAGTCCAATAATCACAGCTACTATAATCTTAACACGAACATGCCTGTAGAAAATTCCACATCTAGCATTGTCGGCGAGGAAGAATTGTCTGGTCCAAGATGATTGTTAATTAAGTTGTCCGTTACATATGAAAGCACATTTGAGAGAAATTCTTGGCGCCTCTTCTTATTTTTGTGTAATACTGTATTTATTGCGTTCTGGGATTCTCAGGTGGCAGGTGCTATGACTCCAGTGCTGGGTGAAAACCAGAGGTACGCCAGGAAATGGAATCTTTAATCTTGGATTGACAATAGGCCGCAAAGCTGGATTCCTGAGTCTAATGTCTTTGACTAAAGTATTGCCACGAATTCTGTGTGAAATACAATACAGCATCTGTGATTCTGTGTTCAGCATTGACAGTTTCAGAAAAGTAGGTACAGAAGTTCAGACCCTACTGGATTTGGTGTTCCAGAAAATCCTAGTGCTGCTAACAGAAGAATGCATCTCGAAAAGGTAGACACGTCCTCTCCTCTCTAGTATGGCTGGGCCTGGTCCAGACTCGGTGAAGAGGAGAATGTGATTAGCTAGTGGGTGTAGTGAGGGAACATATACAAGGAAGATGCATCTGACTATCTGAGCAAACTTTCACATGTAAGTATTCAAATTGCTTTTATTGTACACTCCCTAGACCCTAGGCATTTTGGCCAGAGATTGGCTTTGCTCCATTTCATCGGGGGCGGTGTTGAACTTCCAGAGGGTCCGTCCTTCCAATTTTCACTTATTGTAATTTCTCTTAGAATATCCTAAAACGTTATGTAATAATAGTCCACGGATCATCTCTCAGCAATGTACTGGAAGCCTTAAGATCAGTTAGCTGACTATACTAATTTGTGGTATGATCGTAAGGTAAGCATAAACTTCTTTTGTAAACGACTTGATCTCATACAGTATGTTATTTTTTACCTTGCAACTAGCTAACAAGACTAAGAAGTTTGAAAGTACAAAAGCCTTTTCTACTATAGCTTTCAAGAAAGTGAAAGCAAATGTGGACATGTTCCTGCTCTTTGCAAGCTGCATACATCTTTCTCCGTCCACTAACTTCTTAATCTGACCTCATTCCTTTCATTCATACTAGAAGGGCTATTCTGTTTTCCCGGGTTGGTGGGGGGGGGGGGGGGGGGTTGATGATTTCCTTCTTCATTTGGATATTGGAATGATAGGTGGGATATTAACTTGGCATATATCCTCGGTAAGATTACAATCTAGCCTTGCCATTAATTAGAATGTGATGGTTATGAAAATGGGAGACAACTGAGAACCATCATCAACTGATCAACCACCACCATTAAGTCCAAAAGATAACATGTCCCACAAACAAAAATAAATGAAAGATGCATGATGTTGATTTGATCTGATTTTTCCAAAGACAGAACAAAACATGAGCTATCTATCTTTGTCTGCATGTATATAGGGAAGACTCAGTAGACGCCCAAGTCAATATATATATTAATATTCATTAGAGTGTGAAAGAGGGAAACAAAATGTGTGCGGTTGACTTCACTGCGGAAATTTCCTAGCAGTACATTTTGGTTTGATTTAATTGATGTGCTTATAGCTAGTATCATGTTGGGTTCCTGTGAATTTCCAGGAACCAATCAGATCAAAGTTAGCATGGAATTATAATTCTATTATTAGTCTGCCAAGTAAAGAAATGAGAGCAAGAAGACCTGAAAAAAGTTTATATATCTTGAGCTAGAAGTATTAATTAAGCTTCAGTTTGATTAATTCAGTTTGATATCACTAGTATGTCTCGATTAGTAGTGTATGATAATTGTGGCAAACTTGTTGGAGCTGTTATTGACAGAGAACGGCTTCAGGAACTGGCACGTTGTGACAGTTTAAGCAGCAGAAGTTCCAGTTCAGCTGCTTCTATCTCGCGTCTCAGCAGCCTAAACCCCAGCTTCAATCAAGTGGATACTCTTGTTGCCTATATTGTTGCCAACGGTACTGCTTCTTAATCATCCCTTTATTTTCCTCAACTTTTAAAACGATGCTAGTAGTAATCATTTTTCTGTCTTTTTCAGAGCTAGACCAGGTTACTACTACTACTCAAGCCAATGGACGAGGAGGAGGAGTTGCAGCCTTTCTATTTGCTCGTCCCCTAGCTTATTATCGGAGAAAGAAGTTGCAAGAATATGATAGGAGGTTGCAACAAAAATGTGATTTATATGTATCAAAATATATTTCTCATATTTCGGGTTAGTGGATTATATAATATTTGGAATATTAGCTATTTTGTTAATTTGCTTTTTGTGAAAATATCTAAAAGTTTCTCATAATTTATCTGTTTGTGAAAAGTTGATCAGCTAGATCAGCTGGAAAGGTTTTCTCTGCGTGAGCTAAAGCTTGCAACAGAAAATTTTAGCAACAAAAATATTATTGGCAGAGGTGGATTTGGTAAGGTTTACAAAGGCCAATTAGCTGATGGTTCACTAGTGGCAGTTAAAAGGCTCAAGGAAAAGCGCACTCTGGGTGGCGAGTTGCAGTTCCTTACAGAAGTAGAAATGGAGATTTGCTCTGGTAAACACCCAAGTATTCTTAAGTTGCATGGATTTTGCTTGACATTAACAGAAACGATCCTTGTTTATCCTTACATGGCTAAAGGAAGTGTTGCATCATGCTTAAGAGGTACATACATACATTTACATACGTATGCTTAAAAATGACATTATGTTTCATCTCTTATGTGGAAGGTCTCTGGGCGTATAGTATATTGTGTGTAGGAGTATATTACTCCCTCTGTTCAATAATAAACTTTATAGTTAGTATCTAAGTTCTCTGGAATTAAGAAATAGTAATAAATTAATTTGTATGTGGTGTATTATATTGGTAAAGTTGTTAACATGTGTTAACCTCTGTTTTTCTTCGTCTGAAAATTGATTATTTTAAGTTCAGTTCAGATGCATTAAGTTAATTTCAGATCAGTAGATGCATTAAGTTAATTTCATATCAGTTCAGATGCATTAAGTTCAGTTCAGTTCAGATGCACTAAGTTTGAGTTCAGTTCATTTCAGATCAGTTAAGATGCATTAAGTTCAATTCAGATACATTAAGTTCAGTTAACTTCAGTTCAAATGCATTAAATTCAGTTCAGTTGAGACGAAGAGAACAGAGCTTTAAAGTAGGAAAGATATATAATAAAGATATGAAGAAATGGAACGCCAAAAAATGAAAGTTAGGAAGTTTAAAATGGAAGGAAGGGGGAGTAATAACTATAGTAACACGGATCAACATGCAGGTTCTGAGTAATATGTGAACAATAATTTGACTCATTTTGATGTTAATTCCAATAAGTTGTTTGTTTCATCTATTGCAGAACGAGCAGAATCACAACCCCCACTTGATTGGCCTACTAGAGAACGGATAGCACTCAGTGCTGCTAAAGGGCTTGTTTATATGCATTACCAGTGCAATCCTAGAGTTATCCACCGTGATGTTAAGGCAGCGAATCTATTGTTAAATGAGGACTTTGAAGCAGTTATCGGCGACTTTGGTTTGGCTGAATTCATGGACAGCGAGGATGCTCATCTTTCCACAGACGTTGAAGCTGCAGTTATCTTTGATTTTGGGTTGGCCAAGCTCATGGACCCAGAAGACACTCATGTTACCACGGGCGTTTGTGGAACAATGGGTCATATTGCTCCGGAGTACCTATCTACCGGGAAAGCTTCAGAGAAAATAGATGTTTTTGCTTATGGAGTCACACTACTGGAGCTCATAACTGGACAAAGAGCTTTTGATCTTGCTCGTCTTGCAAATGATGACGATGTCATGTTACTGGATTGGGTAAATCCTTTTCTTTTCTTTTCTCTTTCTCTTTGCCTTTTATGTTTTACAGAGTTTCTAATTTAAATTATTTACCAGAACCTCAGAATTTTTATGCAACCGATGATACTCGCTCTTATTATCTCAGGTAAAGGGCCTTTTGAAAGCGAAGAAGTTAGAAGCACTGGTTGATGCAGATCTAGAAGGTAATTACATCGATGAGAAGGTGGAGAAATTGATTCAGCTTGCTCTACTCTGTTGTCAGTTCTCTCCAAAGGAACGTCCGAAGATGTCTGATGTTGTTCAGATGCTCCAAGAAGATGACGGCTTGGCTGAGAGATGGCTTAAGTTCCAGGAGGATGAATGGTACAGACGCGAATTTAATCATATTCATCATGAACCTAACACAGACTATTGTAGATTCTGGTGGTCCCTTTAAACAACAAGAAAATACTAGAGGGGGTGAATAGTATTTTTAAACTTTCGTCGTTTAAAAACTTTCTCAGCAAGGGCTTAGGGCTTATTACTTTTCAGTAATGAATGAGTTTGTTCATACTTAACTTTCTCAGCAAGCACTAGTTACTTTTCAGTAACGAGTTTTGCTGATACTTAAAATCAGAGAGCGGAAGTCTTTGTACAATAAGTGTTTTTTCAGTAAGTGATAGTTTCAGCAAGTGAACAGAGTGACAGTGTACGAATAGATATGCTTTGCTGAAAACTAAATGCAGTAAGTAAATGACGTAATCTCTCAACTAATCCACTTTGTCCTTTCTAGGACTGAATCCACTAAGACAAGTTTGAGGTTCCTTACAACACCTATCTAGAGTGATTCAACAGAAACCAAAGCACACTTACTTCGTTTCCAACCTAACTAGAGAACGAAACCTTGTTCTCCACCAAACTTGGGACTTTTAATCAGCAACACTATGCTCGATTAAGTTCCCCCTGAATTTCAAGCCTGAAAGGGTGTATTTTCAGTTAGAGATGTTTGGGATGAGATAACTTGATTATAACTTATTCAGCTACAACAAGTAATCTAAGAAACAAAACTTTGAATACTTTGCAGTAAACAAGTTTGATTGTTTCTGGTGTCAAGACTTGTTCTTGTTCGAAAGAAAGAACAATTAACTAATTTCTTAGCCGTGTATGTTCTACTTCTCCACAAGTAGCTTTTTCAAGCTTTAAGTCTTGGAACGGATCAATGGCAGTAAAGAGTGTTTGAAGGGTATGTGATTTTAAGCACAAGTGAGAGTTTGATCACGTTGTTGACACACTTCAACTCTTTGCCGAATGACCTCTATTTATAGTGAATCAAGAGAGCCGTTTGAATTTCGAATTCTAAGGCTTTGTTCCTCAAGATGTCACTATCTTGCTTTTGTAATTTCAGCAGCGTCCTTTATTTGTCTTCTAGTTTCATGTTTTTCGCATGCTTACTTTGCATTTAATGTTCATTCGAATGAAATTCAAATATGAACGTTGGAGCGCAAATGCAAGTACTTTCAGCAAGGAGGTCACATATGTTTTTCAGCAAGTGGTCAGTCTTAGTTTCAGCAAGCACAACCTACTCTGTCGTTTAGATTTTCACTTATGCAAGCTGTTGCTGAAGTTTCCACTTTCTGAGCAACATGTGCCTTTGTAGATACCATCTTCAGAAATCTTCTTTAGTCTTCGGTCTTCGAATTCTTCAAGTTTCTGAACGGTTCTAATGCTTCAATAGTTTGTTTGTGTAAACAAAGTACATCATCAGCAAATGCTTCAATAGGCTTTTCATAAAACAAGATACATCATAAGCGGTTAAAACACCTATCTAGCACCTGCTCTAAGTCTTCAGCAAACGTTACTCTTTTACAATGTCCTTAAAATTCTAAATTCCTATGGACCTTAAGAGTACTAGTTACTTGAATTTACTTAATTTAGCATGGTTAATTGCTCATCAAAATTACAATTTTACTAACACATTCCATATCCAGCAACGAAGGGTTTGAATTGTCTGGTCCAAGATGATCGTTACCTGAGTTGTGGATTGTGAAAGCACACTTTATAGACATTCGGTAGTTTTTGTGACAATAATAACAACACTGATGGTTCCAAGTTTATTCATCTGATTCACCTGAAGTAGTCCTTGCGTTGGATTTGTCAGTTTTTCAATTTGCATTTGTCCACCACTAACTGCTTGAGATCACTTGATACGTCTAGTCCCGCAGACTAATCTTCTGATCAGCTCAGAGAGCAAGCTAAAAACAATTATATATGGATGCACGCATAGAAGGGCAGTATTCTGCAAAGGAAGCTTTACTGGTTGCTCAACTTGAGGTTAAATGCTTGGAGTCAGAACCTAAAAACCGGCCTTCAATGAAAGAAGTTGGAGAGGCTCTGGAACAGATTGCAGCTGTTGACAAACAGAGAGAAACCATGAATAGACCCGCGCATCCTTCATCTCACCAGCATCGCCGATTGCCACGCTATCCAAGAATATTTTGGAGCATCATGTGTAAATTAGAACACATCATGCATATACTCTGCTGTCTGCAATGTATATGTAGTTTCCCTGTGAATTGCATTATTGGAATGTCGAAAATTGTGTGTACATATGACAAGATATGAAGAGAAATTCTGAACGGTTCCAATTACATATATTTTCACCGAATTAAAAACTCCTACATATAGTTTTTTCCTAGTTTACATGCCTATAATTTCTCCACTTTTGTTTCTGCTTTTTGTTTTTTTCAAAGTTCAAACAGAGGCAATATTTATCTCATACTTGGCCATGACAGGAGTAGCATTCTCTTTATACCAATACGAATTTGCTGTATCGTCTGTCCACCCCGAACCACTCCCTGAATTCGGGGGCTTCAGCACGCCATTCCCTACTGAAAACAAGTAATGAAACGGCTTCTGAGGTGGCACGATTTCGACTCCTCCCTCCAACATCTTCACCACCGCACTCATGGGAGGCCTTGTCTCGGGGGAATCTTGAACACACCAAAGTGCCACCATAGCCATTCGCTCAGCCTTGGCTCTATGCTCCTCCTCAATGCCACAACCTTCTATCAACGCACTCAACTCCCCTTTCTCATACTCCTCCCAAACTTGTTGCGGAAACCAATCAAGACTGGAATCACCACCGCCCCCTTTCGTGTTCTTCCTCCTCCCCGCTATCTCAAATAGTAAGATGCCAAAACTATAAACGTCGCATTTGTAAGTTATCGAGAAATTCTTCAACACAAACTCAGGGGCCACGTATCCTGGCGTACCCCTATATCCCGTGACACTTACATGTGTGTCGTCTCGATTACAAAGCTTCGCTAGCCCAAAATCTGCAACCTTGGGGAAGAAATCCGCACCAAGAAGAACATTACCCGGTTTTATGTCATAATGAATTATCCTCTGTTGACACTCCTCGTGTAAGTACGCAATCCCTTTCGCTGTTCCAACTGCAATCTCATGCAACTTCTCCCATGCCAGTTGTTTATCTTCATTGAACAAGTGCCTGTCGAGCGAACCATTTTCCATATACTCATACACGAGCGCGCTCATGAACTGATCGTAACAAAATCCATACAACTTGACAAGGTTTATGTGATGAGTCCTCCCAATGGTTCCAACTTCAGCCATAAACTGTTCCTCAATATTCCTGTTAATTATCAAAGACATTACATTGTGTACAAGTTATAGAGTTTTAGAAGATGAACTGAAGTGTTGATTTGTTACTTGTTGGGACCCTTGTTGAGGACTTTGACAGCAATCTTGACCCCATTTGGGAACTGGCCCTTGTAGACCTTTCCGAAGCCTCCAGTTCCTAACATGGACGTGTAGTTTTGTGTGAAAGAACAGAGTTGCTGAGCAGTGAACCGGACAGGTTGGTCCTGAGCCAGTTCTATGAAGAATTTCTCCATGGTTGGGGCATCGACCTCCCAAATCTGGGCCACGTTCCCGTGCGGTCTTGGGTGGACTATTTGCTGGAGATCTGAAACTATGGCTCTCCTGGCCTTCCTACCAAAGTAGCAGGCCAAAGCACCAATGATTCCCAATACCACTACGCTGATAACTATAGCTGCATGCATATATGGTGCAAATTTGAACATGTGAGATTAAATTACACAAATGAGTTCGGATTTATACCTCTTTTGTTATCTACGCATCCAGCATATGTAGCAACAATTTTCTTTAACATGTCATAATTTTTTCGATTCTAAGTGAAAAATATAGGAACGCGCGCTTACCGGCTATTTGTGCGGAACGCGCTGCACTAACAGTTCTGTTGAAAGTTCTGTCGAAATCATCAATGTCCGGAGGAGGAGGTATGTCCATGAAGAAGCCGGGAGGCAAGTTATTCGACATGGATTATTTGATTGACAGCTCCCAAGTCCTCAACACACTGGAGTATTTAAAATTATCATTATTAATTTTATTTTCCAATTTTAAATGTTCTTTTGCCGATTATCAAGATATCGATTAAAATCGAGTTGGTTTCAACTAAGTTAATTTTATTCAACATCCGTGTTACTTTTATAATATACAAGACAAGAGTGTTCGATCTTTTGATGTATATACATCATAGTAGTTTAGAATGGACCAAATGTAACATTAAACCCAAAAAAAAAAAAAAAACCTAAGTGAAAGAGTGTTAGCGAAAATGACTATAGTGTAATTATGTCACCTCAAATATGTAAATATCCTTCGATAGAATTCTATGATTGTTTTGTTTCTAAATAAAAAACAAGGAGAAGAGGATAAGAAAACAGTGTAGAAATTAGCATAACCAAATTTGACAAACATATCTGGTAATTAATTATCTTTGTGTGAATCTTTCATGTAGTATACAGAAATTAAAGTCATGGAAAGGTTTACCTTGAAATTAAAGCAAACCGGCCGTATGAATCGAGAAAGGCTGGCTGGCTCTGGCTTCCGCATGTGAAGGTTTCACCGATTCGGAGTTTCTATTTATACTTCACAAATCCACATAACGTATCATTTAGACCAAGTAAAGGTATGTATTTTCCGCACAGTTTCCGTGTGTGTAAAAGGAAACTGTATCTATAAAAAAAATTCAAAATACAAATCAATCTCACTTATTAATTCCGATCATGTTGACTATTACTACTTTATTTATTTTTTATAAACCAATTTAATTTGTTGAAAACTAAAATACTATTTTTGAAGAATTCTAGCCATTGACAATTTGACACTGATGGGTCGGACTGTTCAAGTCGTAGCTAGTTCGTGTGCCAACAATAACATCAACGAAAGCATATAGAATAGTCTAGTGTTTAGGGTTTCTGAAGATTTCTAGAGGTAAGGTGCGTAAATCTGTTGTAGATTTATTTTTGGTATACAATTCTAGTTACTGAAAACTGTTACTTGGTAACTAATATTTTTATGTCGTAGAGCACAATTCATTATTTAGATTTTGATGCAATAAGAGAATGACTTTCCCGGATCTCTCCGTCTGTTTTCTTCTTGATGGCGCGGATCTCTTCTATGTCTGAAGCTTTGATTTCTGTCGTAAGTTGTTCCGTGCAAGAACGCAACCTTTTTTCCCTTTCTGAACCAGCCAGAGGATATCCAATTCGTGCGTACCAATACGAATCATCGCAGTGCGATCTTGGGTCAGTTTGAAGATCCCATCAGGTAAGTTACAATTATAGTTATAACTAATTAATCTCATTAAAACTGATTCAAACATTGTTATTTTTCATCTCACTAAAATGGAATAGATATGTAATTCAAACTACTTAAAATTTATGAAATTCTTATAAAAGTTATAATTTCTCTGAATATGAAAAATAAATATCCCTTCTTATGAGTGCTTGACACACTCATCAAGTTTATGTTAATGTGATATTGATATTTGTTAATCGTTTTCATCCTCTTATTTATATTCTTTTTGTTAATTATTTCATTTTAACTAAATCCTCTATCATATCTTATTTATAATAACTAACTGGAGGAAGTAAATACGGTTGAATGATTTTCATTCAAGTTAGGAATTACAAATGGACATAAAGAATTTAATTATTCAAACATATTCTAAATATCTAATCTCTTGTTTGTACAAGGAGGAAGCAGTTTATGTTCAGCACCAGATACTTTTGGACGATGCATTTGACATTCTTGAAGCAATGGAAACAGCCCAAGTCAAGTTCGTGTTTAGAGAGACTAACAAAGCTGTTGACCACTTGGCAAATGAAGGCCGAAAAAAAAACTTTTGAAAGAAATCAAGTTGTGTGATTCTCTTCGTTTTGTTTCGAACACTCTACCTACGTAGATGAATGTAATTTTAATTTTAGACTCTTTTAATTCGATTCCCCTTTTAATTCTGTCCAGTTTGTAATCTAAGACAACATTTTTATTTTAATATAACTACTGCATTTAAAAAATAAAAAACTGGAGTAGATACAAACCACATCCATCCTTTGACTTTGAACAAGTCTCGGATACGATCATTTACTTATTCTCTTAGCTAAATTAAATTATGGGCTAAAGAATTACTACCAAAGCTAGTTTTAATATTGATCACAAAAGTGTTACAAAAGCTATAGCTATGATGGTCAAAATATTCGCTGATTCCTTGAGCAATAACTTTGCTTCTGTATTTGGCTAAATCATCCCTATTAAATATAAATATTAACTATACTATTAGCCCCTATCATAATTTTAATATGGACAAGTTCAATCTTTTGTAAATTCTATAATACCTCCAAATTATTATAAAAGGAAGACGTTAACTAAATTAATACGTTTAGTGACACACCCCCTCAACTATACTAAGAGAGTGCTTGGAGCTCATTTTTCATCATTTTTTAGAGGTGTTTTGGAGCCTTGAATAGTGAGTGTTTTTTGGAGATGAGAGAAAATGAGTAAACATTTGTGTTTGGTATAATTTTGAGAGGAAAATGGTGTATAGGGTAGGGTAATGATGATGAGTAAAATATAATGTTTTTTGTTTTGTACTAGGAACGGAAATTGAGTAGAATCTTTTTGGTATTGGTGGGTTGTTAGTTGGGAGTATATAATAGATGATATATAATAATGGAGTGTTAGTAAAAAGTATGAGAAGGAATAAGTCTTTTTGGCTCTTTGACTCGGCCAAGCTGACTTTGACCATAAATTTTTAATTTTTTTTTATATGAACAAATATAATTTTTTTTCTTTTTATTTTTTGTACTCCTGAAAGTGTTTTTTTTTTTTTTTCTATTGTTTTTTCTTTCGGTTAAGTTACTGAATATTTTTTTGATGGCATGTTAATTTATTAGATGGAATTCGTGGGACATATGTTACAGAAATATTACACAGACATATATAATCGTACAAGTTCATAATAACAACAATTGATCGTCATAGACGAACAGGAACTTACAACTGATGCAGAAAATAGAGTACCGCGAAATGGGAGTGACAATTATTACACACAATCAAAGTAACAGATACGGGGTACGAGCCTCCAAAATCATGATTGAGTATGCGGGTTATTTTTATTGGGGTGGTCACATTCACCCTTGTTCAGAGAGATGGAAACATCTCTCTCATCTGCCGATAGCATGGATATATAACTCTGCGTGGGACGAGTATGTGGTGTGCCTCGTCAAAGTACTCTGGTCTGACAAGATCCCCGCTTTCTTCCTCGACGACCCAGTTTGGATGGTCGGGTATTTCGTTATGAGTTTTGCGCAGTCTAAGTTTCAAGCGGGTTAGTTTGTTTTGTAGGAGTCGGACGCCTCTGTCGGGAGAATTGTGGGGCGCAGGAGCATTCATTTGCGCTGCAAGCTCGTACCAAATCCTAGAATGGCTGCCAGGGCCGGGTATACGGGCATGTCAAAACACCCAACATGTGAATCAAAGTAATATCCGTAAATCAAGAAATTCCCCATCCATAATTCAACTACAATTCAAAATCATCACCCCATCCAAAATTGAACAACAATTGTCAATTCGCAAAATTTGTTCAAAAAAATGGTACAACAGACTGCTCTTTCAATATATTAAAAAAAAAATTAAAATTTCGTAACAAATTCCATCATCATTTCGTCCAAAAAAATCCCCACATTTCACACACAGATAGTACAGAGGGCATTAACAGAAGAGACAGTAGCAATTTCTGCAAATCAATCACACACAGAGGAGAGAAAGACAAATAAATAAGCAAATGCTAAAGCAAATACCTCTCATTTATCTCCTAGCTCTATCACATTATCCAGTAGGTGGAGCAGCAAACGCGTCACAGCTGCCACGCGCGCCACGCGCCACCTGTTTTGTCCACCACCTTCGACCGCCCTTGCAAGCCCATACCAACAACACAAAGCAAGGTCGAATAAGAGAGCGTTTTATCATAAAAAATGGGGCAATTTACATTTACCCCCCTGTTATTTTTTTTAATTACAGAATCTTCCCTCTTAGTTAGACAAATACATGTAGCCCGATGTTACACAAAAACAATTACAGATAGGCCCACGAATTTGACTTTTTTCGAATTGAGGGCTGGAAGTTACAATTATGCCCCTGTCGGAATTTCAGAATTTGAATTGAAACAAACAAGTTAAGTTTGCATTATTTACACATTTGCCTCTAAATTATTTTATTTTACAAAATTAACTTTAATGTATTTCACATTAACCACAAAAATTATATATATTTCAAATTGAACTAATATTTATTCTGTAAGAACCCCAAATTAAGAATTTTTTTTCAAAAAAGCCCCAAAAATAAAAAAATATAAATAAAAAATAAACTCCTGATCGGAGCTGTTAAACAGCTCCAGCTCCGATTGGAGCTTATTGAAGCTTTTAACTCGGAGCTGTCAAACAGCTCCAATTGGAGCTTATTAACAGCTCCAATCTGAGTTGTGGAGCTGTTTAGCTCCGATTGGAAAGCTCCAATCGGAGCTGTTAAAAAGCTCCGATTGGAGCATATTACAGCTCCGATTCAATCTCCAATACAGCTCCGATTGGAGCTGTAATAAGCTCCAATCGGAGCTGTCAAACAGCTCCAATTGGAGCTTCAAACAGCTCCGGTAGGAGCTGACCGGAAACAGCTCCGATCTACAGCACCTGCCGGAGCTGTAATTTTTGCGGTGCCGAAATTAGTTCCGGCACCGGAATTCTCATCTTTGAGAAGATGAGCAATAAAAAGGAAAATAGAAAAAATTAAAAAAAAAAGAGAAAAGAGAAAAGGTAGAAAAAAGAAAAGATAAAAAAAGAAAAGGAAAAATTTGTATTTTTTGTGCAAAGGGCGTGTTTGGCCAGACAAAAACCAAAAATGAATAACGGGCAAGTCAACATTTTTCCGGCGACTGGGGCTATCTGTAATTGTTAAACTAGCGAGGGAGAATCCGTAATATGAGTTTCTAGTGGGGTGGTTTAATGTAATTTACCCTAAAAAATTACACAGAAACGAACCCAATCAAGTCAACCAAAAAAGGGGGCGGAAAACCCCAAGAGAGTGACCGAAAAGAAAGTAGTCGAAATATGACCACAGACGAGAAAACTCACATGAAAAGCACCAAATCGAAGCAAATCAGCATTCGCCGGAAAATTCACGGGTGTGCTTTTCGAGATCTACTCCGATGGAAAAGTAGATCGTCGAAAGACGAAGCTAATGGTGCAATCGGTTTTTAAATTGAAGCCTGAAAAGTCCGGATTTTTTGCGTTTAACGGCGGCGAAGCTTTTCTCCTTGGATTGGAGAGAATATTTTGGTCTGACAGACCTAGAGAGGGAGAGAGTTAGAGATAGAAAAAATGAAATGCAAAAATTCCAAAACGCATTTTGGGTTTACTGTGGAGAAAACGCCAAGAAAAGCGAACCAAACGTGAGTCTTTTTTTTGAAAACGCCAAAACGTTTGGAGAAATGAGCTCCAAACACTCTCTAATTTTCGGGACATGCCCCCTGGAGAAGCTTTTCCGTTAATTTAATGGAACAAACAAACATCTGTCCTAGGATATTTAAGATGGCGTTCCCAATTAATATTATGTTTTTAATGATTTTTTTTTATATATATCTTTGATGACAGGAACATAGAGGAACAATTTATGGCTGAAGTTGGAACAATTGGATCCGGCCCATGGTATTTTATCGGATCCAGTCCGAATCCAGTTGAAAGATGATCGGATCGGATCGGTCTGAATCCGAGATCAAAAGACTTTTTGTGTTGTTTTTTTCACCTTTTTACGGATCAGACCCGGCCGATCCGAAAATTTTGAAACTGGTCCACCAAGGATCCGATCCGTACGCGGGCCAAGGGTGAGGATTCGTTCGTGTAGGACCGGTCCGGACCAATTGCCAGGCCTAATCATAAATGAACACCAAAAGACAAGAAAAATCGAAATGAAATTAAGTTTAAGACTTAGCATGTTGGAGCTCCACGCCAGGCCCCGGTAAAACACCTCTGTCCCTTCGAGCGATACAAGGCACGCCTAGGCTAAGAACAAACCCTTTCAATCTGTTCCTCCTTTTGGCTGTGTTTTTGAAATTCCGTTTGTTTATTTTCTCATGATCTCAGTCAATTAGAATAAATATAGCTATGGTCAAGTCGTTCCTTTGATTTACGCTCAATTACGTTCCTTTTGATTTACGTTCTTGGACGGATAAAAACTATTGGCCGGGTTACATTAGCATTAGACTTGATAGGGCCTGCGCGAATAAAACTTGAAATAGCTTGTTCCCTAATACCACTGTTAGGATCCATAATACCTCTACCATAAACCCATTTTCATTGACACCAATGATTTAAAACCCAAAACTGAAAAATTCTTTAGATTCGAAAACATGTGGACTAATAATAATATCTTCAATAAAAAGTTCAATGATTTCTGGTTGGCGAATAGTAGCAATGACAAGAACTGGTCCATAATTATAAATGATCTAAGAAATAACATTCCAAATTGGCCTCTCCAACAGCTAAGAGATATTAATCTGCAAATTAAGGAGTTAAAAGGTATCTTACACGATTTGACAGAAAAATTCATTTAAATCCTGCTGTTTTTGGGCCCTTATTAGACAAAACTCAAAATCAAATTAGTGATTTGGCTCAGCAAAAACGGATTTATTGGGCTCAACGCTCTAGGCGTAATTGGGTTAAGCATGGCGATGCAAATTCGAAATATTTCCATGCCTTTGCTTCTAGCTAAAAGAAAAGAGAAATAATTTCATTCATGCTATTAAAGATAATAATGGAGACTGGAATACTAAACAAGAGGACATTGTTAAAGTTTTCTTCAACTTCTTTCAAAAACAATCCCAAGCTTGTGGTACTAATCTTGCGCCTTTTACTAACATAAATTTACCCCAAGTTTGTGATGAAGAAAATGAACTCTTGTGTGCTAATGTTTCCGAACGAAATTAAAGATGCTTTGTTTTCGATAGGACCGGACAAGGCCCCCGGCCCGATGGTTTCAATGCAACATTTTACCAAACTTATTGGCAAACTATCAAAATTCCCCTTATTAATGCAATTAAAAAAAAAAATTGAAGGCAAAGGGTTGGAAGAAAAGTGGAACCAAACTCTATTAGTTCTTATACCTAAAGGTGATAACCCACGACAACCGGCCAATTATCGTCCTATAAGTTTATGTAACGTTTCTTATAAAATCATTTCCAAAATCTTAGTTTCTAGAATAAGATCGTTCAAAATCATTTCACCCTTCCGAAATGCCTTTGTCTCGGGGAGACAAATAACGGACAATGTAATCATGGCCCATGAGCTCCTTCATACAATGAACAAGAAGAGAAACTCTAAACAATACTATGTGGCCTTCAAGTTGGATATTGAAAAAGCATATGATCGCCTTGAATGGATTTTATAGAGTTTGCGCTTAAATTTTTTAACTTTGATAACAAAATTATTAATTGGATCATGGAATGTGTGAGAATTACGAGCTTTAAGGTCAAAGTTAATTCGTCCATTTCCTATAGTTGGGTCCCTACGAGAGGTATTCGTCAAGGGGACCCTATATCACCTTACCTCTTCATTCTTTGTCAAGAGATGTTTATTCATCATCTAATTAAGTATAATAATGAGAAAATAATTCAATCCCTAAAATCAAGTTTGAGAGGCCCTCCCATCCCTATTCTTTGTTTTGCGGACGATTGCATGGTCTTTCTCAAGAATAATAAAGCCTCAATTGAAGGGTTTAAACATTGTCTTGATAATTATGAAAAAGCCTCGGGCCAATCTATATGTTGGATTAAGTCTAGAGTCATTTATTCCCCTAATACCCCGATTCACATGAAGAGATTTGTTACTAATGACCTTGGGGTCATTGCTAATAAGCGGAAAGACAAGTATCTTGGCCTTCCTTTTATGTTTGGTAGAACTAAAGTTGATTTTTTCGATGACATTATTCATAGGGTGCAGAATTGCGTCAATAGTTGGTATAACAAACATCTTAGCTATGCGGGTAAAAAAGTTTAATCCAAGAAATCACCAACAACATTCCCACTTACGCTATGTCAATAGCCTCCTTGCCAATTAGCTGCATTAACAAAATTGATACTCTTAATTGACAGTTCCTTTGGAACCAGTCAGGGAATGGAAAGAATCTAGCTAAAATTGGTTGGAGAACCGTCTGCTTGTGGAAAAGGATGGGGGGCTTGGGTATAAGAAACCTAAGATCACTAAATATAGCTCTTCTCCTCAAACTCCTTTGGAGAATAATGAATGAACCTTCTGGTCTTTGGGTTAAAGTTTTAAAACAGAACTATTTTCCTAACTGCTCTTTCTGGGATGCTCGGTATAAACCTACTAACAACTGGCTCTGGAATTCTCTCCTTCAAACCAGACCAATTTTCGAAAATTCTCTAACTCATGTCATTGGCTCTGGCAATAATACGCTGTTTTAGCAGGATAATTGGCTCAATGATAAGATTTTAAGCGAGTATGCTAATTCAGATATTAATCTCAATGAACCTGTGAGTAGTTTCATTGAAAATGGGAGCTGGAAAATCGACAAACTTCTTAATGTTCTTCCGGAAGACATAGTTCTTGAAATAATAGCTTATCCCCTCCCATATAGCTCTGTAAATGATAAACTTGCCTGGAAAAGTAAAGATGGCTCCTTTACAGTCAAATCTGCGTACAACCTAATTGGGGTTAATTGCAGTTTTCGTCCTCTAAGTCTCAGTCCTCTCCGGTTTTGGTCCTCTGTTTCACTGAATTGGCGAATTCAATCTCTAGGAGCGTAGAAACCGGCGTATAAACGCCTTAAACCGTACGTATGCGCTTGGAGCGTCATACACAGTCATCAAACTCATTCCAAGTCATCACCAGTCACTTGCACAAGCAGCCATCGAGTTTTTGGGAGGAAATACGCTATGCGAAAACAGAGCTTAGCATGCTCTGTTTACAGAGTTGTTAAGCTCTGATTTAGAGCTATTAATCTGTGTTAATCTCGATAACTAAACCCTTCAATGGTGTGGGTGGCTCTGTGTCTTCCATAACCAGCTCAAAAGTTTCACGGAAATCAGTCTCCAACAATGGTGACTTTTCTGATTCAGTTTTACGTGTATGAAATATAGATCGATCAAGCTCTGAAAATAGAGCTTGATAAGCTCTGTTACAAAGCTCATGAAGCTCTGAAAACAGAGCTTTATCGAGGTCTGATAACAAAGCTTAACAAAGCTTTGTTTTCAGAGCTTCATAAGCTCCGGTACAGAGCTTAATCAAGCTATTTTTATAGAGCTTGATCATGATGAACAAGAAACAATAACTAAAATTCGATTTTGATGAAAAAAGAGATAGAATTTGATTGCAAGTTAGGTTTAGGGTTTATAAGAAAGGGGAATTTTCAATTTTGGTGCAAATTTCTCCTAAAACTCCACTAGTTCTCTGAGTTCAGTTCGTCATATTCCATTGCAGTTCGCCCTAGTTCAGTTCGTCCTAAAATTCGCCGCCACATAAGCCAATGGCACCGTCTAGGACCGTATACAAATTGTAGAGGACCAAAAGCAAAGAGGACTTGGACTTACGGGACTAAAACTGCAGTAACCCAACCTAATTGCTAAGGAGAACTCCATAGAACCTAATCTACCATGGGAAAATGTTTGGAAAATGCATACCCTGCCACGTATCCAACTTTTTATGTGGATTCTCTTACATGGGAGACTCCCTACTTTTAGCTTTCTGCATAACAAGGGAATTATGGAAAATTAGGAGTGCTTTCTGTGTAACTCTGATTTAGAAGATAACACACACCTGTTCTTACATTGTAAAGCCTTCAAGAACTTTCGTTCTTATTGAAATAATTGGCCTTTGGTGGTCAATTGTTGTGGCTGAAATAATGTTGATGGATAATGGTTGGGACAATGCTATTAATGTCATAGAAGACCTTGTCTACTGAGCCATGTGAATGGAAGACTTGGATTGGTTGCCTAACATGCAATGTTAGGAGATGGAATTAATGCAAGCAGTTGGGGAAGCTCTAGCAAAGCTCTCGTGTGCCTATATAAAGCGCTCATCATTCAGTCTTCTAAGACACACCAACAAAGCTATCTAGCTCTTTTCTCTCTAGTTCTTCAATTGTGAGTTGAGGTGTTAAGTTAGAGAGTGTTGCTAGTGGGAAACTTATTGGGGTCGGCTTGGGGTGAGAAGAAGAATTGTATAGTTGTAACAATTTTCTACATAGTGTATTTTCTTGTTTGGTCCCCCGTGGTTTTTCTCCTGTTTTTGGAGTTTCCACGTTAAATCCTTGTGTCATTATTATTTCTCGTATTTGCTTTCTTTTTCCACAAATGGGTAGATTCTGGGGGAGCGTATTTGTAAGGTCAAATACCCAACAAGTGGTATCAGAGCCCGGGTCCTACTGAGGTGGAGCACGTTTTTTGCTGGGTGGAGCTCTGGTGTGGTAGTAGTGGGAATACGTACGGTCTAAGGCGGTTCTGTCAAAGGAGGCTGGTTCTTAAGTGGGATCATTTGTGACCCCACCAGTCTTTCCTGGGAACCTTGAAGCTCCGACCGGGGGAAGATTGAGTTTCTCTCTTTTTGGGGGCTTACTTAGTGGGTACTATTCAAGTCTGTGGTAAACACGCCGAAGTTCTGACGGAGCAATGTCAGGAAGCAGGGTCACAAATATGGTTCGATATGACGTGGAGAAATATGATGGTAAAATCAACTTTGGCTTGTGGAAAGTTCAGGTCAAGGATTTGTTGATTCAGTCTGGTTTACATAAGGCTTTGAAAGGGCAGAGTCATCCCTATACCTAAAAAAGACGGCGGTACTAGCACGACCAGTACAACTGCTAGTGTGACAGGCAAAGCTATGAGCGATGATGATTGGGAGGATCAAGATTTGAGAGCAGCAAGTGCAATCCGTTTGAACCTTGCCAACAATGTTCTTGCGAATATGCATGGAATAAGTACGGCGAAGGAGCTCTGGGAAAAACTCGAGGAGTTGTACAAGGCAAAAGGCGTCTCAAATCGGGTGTACCTGAAGGAGCAGTTTCACACGCTGCAAATGAAGGAAGGTACTAGCATTTCAGATCATTTAAGTGCTCTCGATGGTATTGTTGCTGAGCTGGAATCCATTGGAACTAAAATTGATGAGGAGGATCAAGCCTTGAGACTCATCTGGTCTATTTCGCGTTCGTTTGAGCATATGACGACGATATTGATTCATGGGAAGGATAAAATTGTTTTATCTGAGGTTACTAATAAGCTTATGTCTGAAGAGAAGAGGCTTGCTGGAAGTAACATTAATGTTTAAGGAGATTCTTATTTGAATTTAGCTCATGGAAGGAGGAAGAATAGTTCTAGGAAAATTGTCTGTTGGAGGTGTGGAGAACAAGGCCACACGAAAAGAAATTGTCCGAAAGGTGGATCCGGTTCGGCAAATGTTTCCAGGTCAGTAAGAGGAGATACTGACGATGAAGCTAACAGTGTCTCCTTTCTCGATGTCGCTTGAGAGCGGCATGTACATCCTTCTGGCAGTTTGTTACTCGCGGTCGCCATGACAGAGGATGTGTGATGTTAGCGGGTCCAAAATTGCACAGGGCATTGGTAGCCATTGATGCAAGGTGTGTGGTGGAAAATCATGTTGATGGGCTGAGAACTCCCTGGAGAGCCAACTTTGGGAGTTGCACCATAATTTTTAGCAAGGTATTTTTCGACATGGGCCGAAACTGAAATTCTTGGAATTGGTTGTATTCCAAGTGGTTATGCTTTTTATGGTGGAGCATGATAGTTCTCTACGGTGAGAATTATGACTGCGTTTGCAGAGGTAGCTGAAGCTACGAGCCAGGTATCTTCATCGAGGTGAAATGGTTGCGGGACAACCAAAGAACAAGGTGGAGATTGTTGAAATAATTGGACTTTTGTGGTCAATTGTTGTGGCTGAAATAATGTTGATGGATATTGGTTGAGACAATGCTATTAATGTCACAGAAGACTTTGTCTACTGAGCCATGTGAATGGAAGACTTGGATTGGCTGCCTAACATGCAATGTTAGGAGATGGAATTAATGCAAGCAGCTGGGGAAGCTCTCGTGTGCCTATATAAAGAGATCCTCATTCAGTCTTCTAAGACACACCAACAAAGCTATCTAACTCTTTTCTCTCTAGTTATTCAATTGTGAGTTGACGTGTTCAGTTAGAGAGTGTTGCTAGTGGGAAGCTTATTGGGGTCGGTTTGGGGTGAGAAGAAGAATTGTGTAGTTGTAACAATTTTCCACAGAGTGTATTTTCTTGTTTGGTCCCCGTGGTTTTTCTCCTGATTTTGGAGTTTCCACGTTAAATCCTTGTGTCATTATTATTTCTCGTATTTGCTTTCTGTTTCCACAAATGGGTAGATTCTAGGGGAGCGTATTTGTAAGGTCAAATACCCAACAGTTCTACCCACATCCCTGAAGGCACGAACCAATCTAACATTTTATCAGCCTTCCTAGACTTTGGTTTCAATTCATCTAAAGGAGTAAAACTTGCACATCTTTGTTGGATTATTTGGAATGCTCATAATAAGTATCACTATGAGAACTTCCCTATTAATGTTTATGAGCTTGACAGGAAGATGTTGAGATTGCAAGAGGACCTGAATTACAAATTTGAAACAAAAGTTTCCATGAACCAGATTATTGAATGTAAATGGAACCCTCCCCCCTTAAATCATATTACACCTAACACGGATGGTTCTGCGCTGAACAATCCTGGCTTGGCTGGTATTGGTTATGTTTTCAGGAATGATAAAGGCCAGGTTCTACATGCTGCATATAAGTTTCTGGGCAAAACAGATAATAGTACGGCTGAAGTACCAGCCATGAAACTGGCCTTATCTGCTGCTGTTGCAAAAGGATATAAAAACATATTCATCCAGACCGATTCACAATACCTTGTTGACTGTTATTTCAGGAACATAACGCCGGTGACGAGGCACCAGCAGCTGATCCAGGTAATTAGAGAGCTGGCGAATCAAGTAGGCGTGGAACAATTATCTTTTGTCTATCGGGAATCCAACCAAGTTGCTGATTTTCTCGCGACGGAAGGAAGCAATGCTTATGAGCTTACAAGGAATTTAGTGATCTCCCCCCCCCCCCCCCAATAATGTATCACATACGTTGCCCTCCTAGCGCAAGTACGTCTTGCCCCGAACAATTGTAACACCCCTACTTGATGTGATGAATGTATTTATCTTAGAAAGAAACACGCAAACACACGTGCTATCTCTGTTTCACTTATCATCCAGAGATACATGTTACGGTAGCTGAGTTTTCTTAAGCTCACTTGTTCGGTGAAAACTCCCATCAAGTAGTTCATAAATCGGAACATATAGTTTGCACAATTATACCATTCATTTGTCAAAGTAATAATAACCTATGCTATGTAGTTTTCCTTGTTTACATGCCTAAAACTTCTCCATTTTGTTTTCTGCTTTGTCATTTTCAAGCAGAGGCAATATTTATCTCATACTTGGCCATGACAGGAGTAGCATTCTCTTTATACCAAAACGAATTTGCTGAATCGGTTGTCCATCCCGAACCGCTCCCTGAACTCGGGGGGTTGACAACGCTAGTCCGCACCGAGAACAAGTAGTGAAACGGCTTCTGAGGTGGCACGATTTCGACTCCTCCCTCCAACATCTTCACCACCGCACTCATGGGTGGCCTTGTATCAGGCGAATCTTGCACACACCAAAGTGCCACCATAGCCATTCGCTCAGCCTCGGCTCTATGCTCCGCCTCAATGCCGCAACCTTTTATCAACGCAGCCAACTCTCCTTTCTCATATTCCTCCCAAACTTGCTTCGGAAACCAATCAAGACTACTATCATCGCCACCCCCTTTCGTGTTCCTCCTCCTCCCCGCTATCTCAAATAGTAAGATGCCAAAACTATAAACATCGCATTTGTAAGTTATAGAGAAATTCTTCAACATAAATTCAGGCGCCACATAACCGGGTGTACCCCTGTACCCGGTCACACTTACATGTGTGTCATCTCGATTACAAAGCTTCGCTAGCCCAAAATCTGCAACCTTGGGGGAGAAATCCGTACCAAGAAGAACATTACCCGGTTTTATGTCGTAGTGAATTATCCTCTGTTGACACTCCTCGTGTAAGTATGCAATCCCTTTCGCTGTTCCAACTGCAATCTCATGCAACTTCTCCCATGCCAGTTGTTTATCTTCATTGAACAAGTGCCTGTCGAGCGAACCATTTTCCATATACTCATACACGAGCGCGCTCATGAACTGATCGTAACAAAATCCATACAACTTGACAAGGTTTACGTGATGAGTCCTCCCAATGGTTCCAACTTCAGCCATAAATTGTTCCTCTATGTTCCTGTCATCAAAGATAAAAAACATTAAAAACATAATATTGAGAATTTCCGAACTTTAATTTACAATTACACAGTTTGATTCCTCACTTGTTAGGGCCCCTGTTGAGAACTTTTACCGCAATCATCACCCCGTTCGGAAACTGTCCCTTGTAGACCTTTCCAAACCCTCCGGATCCCAACGTGATGGAATAGTTCTGAGTGAAAGAACAGAGTTGCTGAGCTGTGAACCGAACGGGTTGGTCCTGAGCCAAATCTATGAAGAATCTCTCCATAGTTGGTGCATCAACCTGCCAAACCTGGACTACAGTGGAGGGCGGTGGTGGGACGACTGCAGCCTTGAGTTCCGAGATTATGGCTTTCCTAGCCTTCCTGGCGCAGTAGCAAGATACACCCCCGATCCCAATCAGGATAAAAAGGCCTACAACTACACCTGCATAATAATGAATATGAACTGATCATGAAATCCTCACTCAGTTTTACTTGCATGTGCGATTTTCGCTAAGAGTTTTCGATGAACGTACCAGCAGCTGCTGATCCTCCGTTGGAAGATGGCGGACTGGAGTCATATGAGGACATGCTAAAATCTGATAGCTGCTGAACAACAAAATGAATGAAACCACTGGAATATGTAACCAAGAAATCCACAATGAGAGAATCAAGAATGAAGAACGTAAGTAACTTAGCAGAGATTAAAGCTAACAGTGTTAATTAACTTTAAGCTCTTTTCGTTGTATAAATAATATGTATTCAGCTGTGATAATTGGTGTTGTACAAACAAAAAAGGACACAAGAGAAATTACAAAGAAATTGCCGTGTGAAAACATTACTATCCAAATGTCATTTTTAGATGCTGTCACATTAATAATGCTGCAAACGCTTAGTCGTATCCAAGACTTCAAGACCGTTATTCCCTTTTTGTGTTAGATTTCTCTAGAAAATGCCCCTGATGACAAATTGAAGGCGATACCTATATCTCGTAAGTTTGATAGAAAACTATGGTATTACTATCCTTCGTTATCAAGTCTTTCGATATCAATTTGACTTGGTCGAATCGCCAGCCTGTGTGAGCTAGCTGCTAGTTAAATATAGTATTTGTCTTTTTCGTGTCAACTGTAGAGAATGAAACTGTATCCCCGGCCATTGACAAATATACTCGTGTAAACTAAGCATAAGTGAAGAATATGCCCACATGCATTGTCGATAAGAAGTAAATTCCCTACTCCCTTGAAAAAGTAAATTGTGCGTAACCTAGTCTGTCTCGATTGATATTCGGTTCAAATCGAATCGATTGAACTTATTATGTAGTTAAATCCACAATATAGTCATACTCACACTCAAGTTGAAGTGGGAAGTAAAAAATCTTCAAGTATCAACTTGACTTCTAATCGACGGGAAAGCATCAGCTCCAAGTGTGATTTGGTGAATATATCATCCTATTGATCTCAAGATCTAACGTATGTAGGAGCAATAAGGTAGCGTTGATTTTCTCCCGAACAAAATGACAACGATTTCAATGTGTTTGGTACTTTCGTGAAATATCGAATTTTCAGCTATATGAATAGCAACTTGATTATCACAATGAAACAATATTATTGGGTGTATATGACTACCACCTAGATCTCATAGAAGATCTTTAAGGAAGTTATCGAGTTGTGGAAGCGCACGATATTCTGCCTTAGTAAAGGAACGAGAAATTGTTTCTTACTTTTAAATAATCGAACTATTACAACTTCATAAGTAGTATTACAAAGCTAGTAATAAATAATAAATAATCTCGCACTTGACGAGAAATTGTTTCTTACTTCTCCATGAAATAGGATTAGATTCTAACATGGCTAAATAAATAAACGATAGTTGAATGACTAGTAAGACAATTTTCCCCATCTAAATCGGTCCAACTAAGGTAAGAGAACTAGATGCAGACATAAAAATGCCTTTACCAACGCTACCATTAACATGACGGAGGAAACGGTTAGCTACATCGAGATGAGAAGTACATGGTGTTTGCACAAAGTGACTTAGAGAGTTTACAACATACCGAATTAAAAAAAAAAAAAAAAAAAAAAAAAAAAAATTCTGAGTAAAATACAACGTTAAAAAAACCCTAAGCTCCGACTTTTTCTCCCGTGGCGAATCCGGCAGGATAGTCGGTCGCACCCATGGCGAAAGGTAAGGGCGCCGGGCCAGACAGACCACCGAAAAAGAAGGTGGAACCCAAGCCCTCCCAACCAATTGCAGAGGAGACAAATTCGGGCAACAATGGTGAAGATACTGAGATTGAAATTAACGCACAGATTGATACGACAAAGGAGACTCCACGGGAAGCGGCGGCATCGCAACCGGCGTCACCACGCCCAGGAACGCCAAACACCCCTGAGACCCCAAGGACAGAGCCTCCACGACAGGGGGGAGGTATCGGAATCAAACCTCAATCGCAACCTAATTGGGCGGATATGGTTCGGGGCAACCGAATACCGACTAAAGATTTGGAAATTCCCTACTTTGCTCCTCTGATTGTTAATGGAGAAAAGCAAGCAGAAATCCAAGAGGAGGATGTTAGAGCAGAGATTAAACATTGGGAAAGCTCTGCCATCATGTATAACTTGGGCAGTGACTTAACCATCAATGCGGTTCGAATGTTTATCAGCAAAGTATGGAATTATGTGACAATGCCGGATATCTTTTACCATGATGAAGGGTATTTCATCCTCCGATTTGCGAGTGCTGAAGAACGGGATGAGGTTATGATGAATGGACCGTACACAATATATAATACGCCTATGTTCTTACACAAGTGGACGGTTAACTTTAAGTTTGATAAGGAGAATGTTAAACTAGCTTCGGTGTGGGTTCAGTTCCCAAAACTTCCTCAAGGTTTGTGGGGTATAAACAGCTTAGGCCGAATTGCTAGCACACTTGGTAAGCCTATGATGGTAGATGTTTGTACCAAGCAAAAGTTGCGGGTGTCGTATGCGAGAGTATTGATTGAGATGGATATTACAAAGGAGATGCCGAAAGTAACTAAGGTGCGGAACTATAAGGGGGAGGTGTATGAACAGCCTGTTCATTATGAATGGATGCCATACAAACCGGAGAAACCAAAAGTTAGACGGGAAAACATAGGGCCGCAGTGGCGGCCCAAACAGGCTCCCACAGTACCGCCTATGCAGCAGCAGCAGACGAAGAGCAAGGTTACTACTACACCGGCTGCTGGCCCAGAAACTCAGGATAACCCACAAGTTGAACAGATAAGCCAGATGGATGCGCATGTCAATGATAAGGCTGAAGCTAGCGCCCGTAATACAGGAGCAGCAGTGTCAAAACCGGCTGCTGAAAAACGGGCAACCCAGGGACAGTCTACTGATGTCAACCAACGAATGGATGGCGAAGATGGTGAGTATGAGCAACCATGGACGCAAGTCTCCAATAAAAAGAAAACGAAACACCGTCAGCAAGAAGAGAATGGCAATACGTCTCCACTACAATTTGGAAGTGTGGGACCGTCGATGAAATTCGGTGCCCTTAAAGTAGGGGCGAAAACACGTGGATTATGATGACATCCTGGAATGTCAGGGGCATGACGGCGGCAGCTAAACACTTGGAGGTTGGCTCCTACCTCAAGAAGATTCAGGTAAGCATAGCTGCTTTATTAGAAACACGTGTGAAAGAATGCAACGCTTCATCTATTCGTAAACGTTTTGGTAGACAATGGAAATTTTTGGATAACTATGACAAACATAGAAATGGGAGAATTTGCCTTATGTGGGATGTAAACCGAGTTGATGTCAATTTCCTTAGCTCTTCGGATCAATATTTGCATTGCCATGTGAAGAGTTTGAATGGGGATTATGATTTCCTACTCACTGTAATCTATGCTCATAACCAACTCATCGATCGACGGGATTTGTGGAGGGATCTTGAGGGTTTGAAAACTGGCATACACTCCCCGTGGCTTGTAATTGGTGACTTTAATAATGTGTTAACTACACAGGATCGCAAAGGGGGTCATCCCGTTCAGGAATACGAGTATACTGATTTCCAAGCAATGATGGAAAATGCGGGGTTGAATGAACTCATGGTGCTTGGGAGAGAATTTACGTGGTCAAATAAGCACCCGCATGGAACGATATACTCAAAGATTGACAGAGGGCTAGGGAACCTGCAATGGTTTCTTAATTATCACTGGGTTAAGATAATGGTTCATGAGCCTGGAGTCTCAGACCATGCACCATTAGTCTTACAACTCTCGATACGCAACCATCGGGGACATGCAAGCAGATTTCGATTTATTAATGGCATAGTGGAGAAGGCCGAGTTTCTACCACTTGTTAGAAACATTTGGGGCTGCTCTCTAAATGATACACCCATGCATATAGTGTGGACAAAACTTCAGATGCTGCGCCCACACCTCAAAGCATTGAGCAAACAACTCACCAATTTTGAACAGCAAGCCGCAGCGCATCGGACTGAATTGGCAGCAGTACAAGAACATCTCAAACGAGATTGGTTGAACCCGGAATTGATCCTCAAGGAGAAAATATGTACTGCCCAACTGCTGCGTACTCGAACTATTGAGGAACAAGTCCTCCAACAACGAGCCAAGGTCACATGGCTTAAGCTTGGAGACGGAAATAACTCGTATTTCCATGCGATGGTAAAAGATAAACAGATGCAAAGTGGAATTACGTGGTTGGAAAATGAGATGGGACACAAGCTGACTTCGGATGATGCTATAGAAAATGAAGTCATTCGATTTTATACCCACTTAGTCGGATCTGATATGCCCACTCGACTTGGAGTTGATATTGACGCCATAAGGCGTGGGACGGTACTCACAGCTGCTCAAGGGCAAGGCCTGACCGCGGAAGTGACAAATGAAGAAATAGTGCAAGCCCTCAAGGAGATAGACGACTCAAAAGCGCCCGGCATTGATGGGTACAATGCAAAATTCTTTAAAGCTAGTTGGGATACTATAAAAAATGATGTGCTGGCAGCGGTGAAAGATTTCTTTGCCCATGGACGCATGTACAAGGCTATTAATTGTACATTGGTAACCTTGATACCCAAAACAAAGGATTCTCGAACTATGAAGACAATGCGACCTATCTCTTGCTGTACCACCATATACAAAATCATCTCTAAGATTCTGACCAAGAGACTCAGCTCAGTGATTAATATTGTAGTAGATGATAGCCAATCTGCTTTTCTCCCCGGAAAGGTGATACATGATAACATCCTCATCGCACATGAGCTTGTGAGAGGATATGCAAGAAAGGGAGTGTCACCCAGATGTATGATCCAGATGGACTTGCAAAAGGCCTATGACACGGTTGAGTGGGGGGCGCTAGAAGAGATCTTGAGTGAGTTGAATTTTCCGACTAAATTCATTCACTGGGTGATGACATGTGTTCGTACGGTCTCATATAGATATTCCATCAATGGCACACCGAGCCGCATCCTAAAGGCCAAGCGAGGACTCCAACAAGGAGATCCCATATCGCCTTTACTTTTTGTCTTGATTATGAAATACCTACATAGGAAGCTCCAAAAGTTGAAGCATGTGCCAGACTTCAACTTCCACCCCAAATGTGAGAAAGTTGATTTGACGAATATCTGTTTTGCTGATGATCTACTACTGTTCTGCCGTGGTGATACAATTTCCGTAGAGCTTATGGTGAAAGAATTTAATGAATTTTCAGCATCCACAGGATTGAAAGCGAACAACTCAAAATGTAAAGTGTATTTTGGGGGGTCCATCGACAAATCCAAGAAGAAATAATAGCAGCCACTGGGTATGAGCTTGGCGAATTGCCTTTTAAATACTTAGGTGTGCCTCTAGCCACACGGAAACTCACAGCTCATATGTGCCAACCCCTAGTCGAGAAAATCATTGCGAGGATCAAGCACTGGACATCCAAGCTTCTCAGTTATGCTGGTCGCCTCCAATTAATAAAAAGTGTGTTATTCTCCATAACCAACTACTGGCTACAAGTATTCCCTATGCCAAAGAAAGTCTTACACCATATTGAAGCTGTTTGCCGCACATTCCTGTGGAGTGGGACGGAGGAGATTACGAGAAAGGCCCCGGTTGCGTGGGACAAAGTTTGTGACACAAAAAACACTGGTGGATTGAATATAATTGATCTTATCACTTGGAACCGTGCGAACTTGATGAAACTCTATTGGAACCTTAGTGAGAAGGCGGATAAACTGTGGGTTCGATGGGTTCACGCATACTATATCAAACATGAGAGAGTGGACAATTATACAGCAAAAACATCATGCTCTTGGATGTTGAAAAGTATTCTGAAGATGAGGGCGTGGGCAGAGAGGAGCCAAGTCTGGACCGGACTGCAGGGGGATATGAAATTTCCTACGAAAGCGATATACCATGAGCTGAGGGGGGACAGAACGCCGGTTGAATGGCGTAAAATTTTCTTCTCGAATTGGGCACGACCGAGAGCGACTTTCATCCTCTGGCTATGTTTACAAGGGAGATTATTTACCAAGGATCGACTCACGCATTTTGGAATTGCGAATGATGGAGAATGTATTTTCTGTCAACTCGAAGAAACTAGCGTGCACTTGTTCTTTGCATGCCAGAGTACGTGTTCTGTTCTTGTTGAAATTCTGAGATGGTTGGGGCTTCCACCCATCCCAGCTGGACAAGCAAACCTGGATTGGATTATTAGCCGGACAAAAGGGGAGAGCTGTACCTCCCGTGTTCTGAAGATAGCGGCTGCCGAAGTGATCTATGAGATTTGGACAACTCGTAATAAAACGATTTTTCAGCCAGGAATTAATCATGTAGCAGGGCTGATGGAGCGACTGAAAATGGTGATCCGGGAGAGGTTGCTGCTAAGCGCCAAGCTGCAAGCATATGCACAAAATCTGGAAAGTGAATGAGAGTTGAAACAATCTGTGGAAAAGTGATTTCTCGTGACTGCTGCCATTGGGACGAAAACTGGGAAGTACTAGTTGATGGCTTGGAGGAAGATTTGAGTTACTTAGCCTAGATTATTGTCTTTGTTTTGCTAATTGTTGCGTTTGATAGCCTGGATCTCGTATCGGCTTTTGTACTTACACTGTTTTGGTTAATAGAAAGTGCTCTAATTTCCAAAAAAGAAAACATATCGAATAAATGGTCATGTTACTATATTACAATGAGATTGTTTTTTTTTTTTCTTTTTAAACGGCCAAATTTTTATTAATTGACAATAAAGTAAAAGAGTTTACAAAGAACAACAACAATGCGCATAAGTAATGCGCCTCAAGATGAAACAAAAGCAACTAAAAACAACCGAAACCATAGAGACCAACGAACCTCCATCCCAAAACCGTTATGACCACCACATTCTTGGTTCCCCCCTCGTCTAGTATGTCCTTCTTTCTAGCAAGAGGCCAAGATCTGGGGGGATTGCAAGTTGTACCACCAACTCATGGTCAAGTCCAAAAAAATGGGGCATAAATTTCGTTGGCAAGTCTAGGTGACTTAGCACATCATGAAAGATGATTTTCCCTTTTGGTTGGTGTGTCAATCACGGGAGTGGAAGGAAGCTCAAATTGGCTCTTTACAACGGGGAAGACAAACTAGAAACGAAAAAGGAGCAAAACAAACGAAGCACTAGCCAAGGAGCCAAGAAACGCGGGCGATAACCGGGGCAACACCACCCAACCGCAAAAGCTCATCAACACTCCGAATCTTTCATATACTCAATTCCTACACCCTATGCCGGAAAGAGAACAAAGTTCCCGATCCACCAAGTGGCAAGCAATTTAAAGTATGACCATAATAAAGATTTAAGGAGAAAACAAGCCCAAGCAATAAAACAAGCAAGATCTCAAGAGAAATAAATCACCACGGAGGGGAATCGCCAAAGGAGAAGGGAGAGGAAGTCCTCAAAGACTTTCTAAGTCGGGTCGTTACTTAGAGAAAGAATCGAGTTCTCTTGTCCAAATTGACTTAAGCCATTAAAGGTTAAGAGAAGGAATAACGAATACCTCAAGGACTTTACGAGTCGGGTTTTTCCTCAAGAAAGGCAAGCCTTCCCAAGTTGACTCTAAGCCTTGAAAATAATCGCCATCCTCCTCACCAACCTCACCCCACAAAACACCAAACGCAACCTACAAAAGCACAAACAAGAAGTTAACAAGAACCAAAAACACCACCGGGTTAAAACTCATCCAACACCTACACACAAAGGTAAAGAGTTAGATAAAAAAAACCTCGGCTCCTTGACCCACTTCCCTCGGCTCCTCAACCAAACCACCCCTCAACTCCTCTCTTTTCTCCAACCACTAACAACTCAACATAAGCAAAGGTACGGTTCCATGAACCACGAACCTATTGAATCATGAATCTTCAACTTATTTCTTCCCTTCAACCAATGCCAACTATTCAACTTCACCTTTTCCACCACTTGCCATTGATTGAGGACTTCTCCGGAAAATAAGGCTTCATTCCTAGTCAACCAAAGATTCCACATAGTTGCATGCAAAATTAATTGCCACTCTTCTTTCACACCTCTTGGGGCACTCCCTTCATGTGCTTCCAAGTTCTCTAGTAAGGTATCTCCAAGTGGATAGTCGACTCTTAACCACCCACAAACAATGCTCCACACTTTTTTCGCAAAAACACATCCTCCTAAAATATGCCAAGTCGTCTCGTCTTCCTCCCCACACCATTTACAAACTCGATCCGTCTCACTAATAAACAGACCTCTTCTTTTCAAATTTACCTTTGTAGGTAGTCTATCTTGAATAGCCTTCCACACAAAAACGTTCACTTTTAGAGGGGTCGCTTTGCACAAAATTTCCTTCGCCCACCATGGGAGGATCTCATCTTCTTCAAAAACATCCAAAGCACGATAACCCTCCTTCGTGGAATATTCCCCTTCCTTGCTTGTCGTCCATCTCCAAGTGTCCTCGGTTCCATTACCTCTAATTGAAGCTTCCACTAAGAGTCTCAATCTCTCCTTCTCTTCTTTTTCCCAAACAAAAAACTCTCTCCTCCAAGCTCCTTCGAAAATGGCTACTACATCCCTCCAAGTTACTCTTTCTCCTACCTTACAATCTTTTCTAACATCCAAGTTGTACAATCTCGGAAAGGTCTCCTTCAACACTCTTTCTCTACCTCCCCACCTCTATTCCCAAAAAGAAGTCCTTGTCCATCCACCACCAACTTTTGACACCCCTTTTCAAACCACTCTTTTGCTCCAACGGAAGTAATCAAATTCCTCCACCAATCCGACCACTTCCTTGGTATCATTTTCCCTTTAACAACAATCTCCACATTATCTTTCCATGCCCCATACTTAGACTCTAATACCTTCATCCAAAGTTCATTCCCACCTTGAAGTATTCTCCAACTCCACCTTCCTAGTAAAGCAAGATTGAAAGTTTTCAAGTCTTTCACTCCAAGACCTCCTTTTGATTTTGGTCGACACACGTTCTTCCAAGCTACCCAAGAAATCTTCCTCTTTTCTTTGTCCAAACTCCCTCCCCAAAGAAAATCTTCTTTGAAGACCTTTAAGATCATTTAGAATGCTCCCCGGTGCTTTGAAGAAAGAAAGATAGTAGACGCGTAATGCTCCAAGAATCGCATTGATGATCACCAATCTTTCCCCAAGGGAGAGATACTTGTTCTCCAAAGCTCCTAACCTTTTTTTGAATTTCTCTTTAACTTCTTTCCACACCCTTCTCTCTTTAGCTAAACCCCCAATCGGGAGTCCTAAGTAAGTAAAAGGTGTTACCTCAACCTTACATCCGAGAAGTGTTGCCCAAGACTCAAGAACCTCCTCTTGAATTCCCACTCCTATGAGCCTACTCTTTTGGAAGTTGATCTTTAGACCCGATACCAATTCGAAGCTCCTTAAGATCCTTTTGATTGCCTTTACATTCTCCACACTTGCTTCCCCAAGAATTAGTGAGTCGTCCGCGAATTGTAGAATAGAACAAGGAATTTCGTTCTTCCCAACTAAAACCGGTTTAAAAGCCCCTTCATCACAAGCTTTTCTCACCATCCTACTAAGGCACTCCGCCATTACTAATTAGAGAAAGGGAGATAGAGGATCTCCTTGTCTCAAGCCCCTTTGAAGATGGAATTCCTTTGTTGGGCTTCCATTCACTAGGATTGAGGTAGAAACAGTAGATACACACTCTTTAATCCTCGAATCCATCTCTCCCCGAACCCCAACATCTCCAACATCCGAAAGAGGGCTTCCCAACTCACGGAGTCATACGCCGTTTCAAAGTCAATCTTAAATAAAAAAAAATCCTTCTTTCTCTTCTTCGCCTCATCCAACACTCCATTGGCTACAAGTACTCCATCTAGAATGTTACGATTGCCAATGAAAGACGATTGATTTTCATAAATAACCTCCTCCAAAACCTTGCTTAATCGGGTAGCCAACACCTTTGCCACTATCTTGTAGACACTTCCCACTAAAGAGATAGGTCTATAATCCCCTAAGTCCACCCGATTCGCCTTCTTTGGAATAAGAGTGATGAACGTGAAATTGATTCCTTTACAAAGCTTCCCGGAATGATGAAATTCGGAAAGGACACAAATCATCCTTCAGCACATCTCACATTGCCTTAAAGAAGCCACCTCCAAAACCATCCGGACCCGGGCTCTTGTCACTACCACAACTCCAAACCGCCTCATTCACCTCCGATTCACTAAAGGGTTCTTCTAGAAAGGCTCTCGAGCCAACCAAAAGAGATGCTCCCCCTACGTCTCTAATTCTAAAGAAGTCTTCTACTCTTCTTCGAAAGTGATTCTCAAAGTAGTCAAAAACTCCTTCTCTAACCTCCTTAACATGCATCCTCAAGCCAATTGCCATTAACTCGAATCCCTTTTAAAACTTTGGCTCGCCCTCTCCTAGCTAATGCGCCATGAAAGAACTTCGTATTCGCATCACCCTCCTTGATCCATTTCGATTTTTCTTGTTGGTGTTTCAAGGAACCTTTCCAAGTTAGAAGGTTTTGGATGTCCACCATTAACTTCCTTCTATGTTCCCTCTCTTCCAAGTCAACTATAGGAACCCTGCTTTCCGAACCTACTTCTCGATGAACCTCTTCCCCCTAACCCGTCCCCCGATTCTCCTCACCGTGATAACCCTGTTGTCCACCTAGAAACAGTCGCCTGCTTCCCTCCCCTATTTATACTGAATTCTGTTGTTGTTGTCTGAAAATCCCTGCTCCACTGTCGGTCTGCTGGCCATTGTAAATAGCATCTCCGTAACTCTCACCAAACTTGTGGAAATAACACCCGGGTGAACCTCCCTTTCAACTATATTAGCTTCCTCTAACGCCAAATCTAAAGTTGCTAATTCTTCCTCCAAAGCTTCTATCTTCTTATCTACTAAACCAAAGTGATCCCCATGCCAAGTCTTTAGAAACACTTTCAACCTTTTTAATTTTCCTTCACTACATAACTTGCCCAACCCGTTATCCCTTCCTTCTTCCACGAACTCTCCACGAGACTAGAAAACTCCTTTTCTTTCAACCAACCATACACAAACCGGAAAGGTTTTGGTCCCCAAGCACGACCATTTTCTTTTAGAACAATTGCTACATGGTCCGAAATCCTCCTTTTCAACCCCACTTGACTCAATGAAGGCCATATTTTCAACCACGAATCCGAAAGAAGAAAGCGATCCAAACAACTACAACACGACCCGTTGTCACGATACCAAGTGAATATTCTTCTACTCAAAGGCAAATCAATAAGGTTCATTTCCTCAATAAACTTATTAAAGGTGGTAGAAGTTTCCAACCCCGTTCTCCTCCTTCCTCCCTTACTTTCCGAAGCCCTTCTAATGGCATTAAAATCACCACAAATACACCAAGTCCCTTCCTTATCTCCCTCCATCCGTGCTTGTAAGGCCAACCAAAGCGCCTCTCTTTTTTCTTTCTCACAAGAAGCATACGTATTAACAATTGTAACCTCAACCCCATTCCACTTCGCTACAACACCAATAGCTCCATCCTCACCCCAAAAGAACTTTTTTCAAACACATCCATATTCCACATACTAAGTATACCACCCGAAGCTCCTACGGAACCCGAAAAATCCAATCAACATTCGAACCACCCCATAATAGCTCAACATCTTTTCGACTAAAAGTGTCTTTTTTCGTCTCTTGCAAACAAGCAAACTCCACTTTCTCACTACTCACTAACCTTCTAATCTCCTCCTTCTTTATAGAACCCCCTAACTCCCTTGTATTGAAGCTTAATATAATCATGATCCACCACTAAAGTTTCCAAGACCCATAGATACAATCGAATTCTTGATACATTTAAGATCCCTTTGCTCCCAAGATTCAAAGATTTCACCCACTTTCTCCTTTTCCGTCTCGCTAAAGAAACCAAGATTTGCTCCCACCTCCACTAGCGCATTGATCTCCGCGACACCTTTTTTGATTTCCTCCTTCTTGCCAAGAGCCACATTTGGTTTCGGGACATCACACTCTTCAAACCTCCTTCCTTTTCGGCACACCCTTCCAACCCCACCTCCTCATTTTCAAGGTCTCCAATAAACCTCAACCATTTTTCTTTACGTTGAGAATGAGATACACTACTCTTTTTCAACAAGGTTTTACTCAATTGAGAACTTTCTTTCCGAGCTTGAACTGGTTCTTTTCTTTGATTCACCAATTTCTTCTTCCCGTTTTTTGAGTTCCTCCCATAAGGCTCAAAGTGTTTCATTAATCCAAATAAACCCGAACTCGAACCACTATCCACCCCACCCTCACCCGCTTCATGAGAGTGGTTGGAAGTTTCCTTCCTCGTTTGAACAAGCATGGAGAGTTCTCTGTTTTTGTCAAACAATATATTCCCAGAGCTCCCATGTTTCAGACTCAAGGACTTTAAAAGTCCTTTTTCCTTAACCAAATTCTTTGACCCTTGAACAAGTTGGCTGAAACTTAACCCAGTTGTAAAATTAGTAGTGGAAAGTCCATTACCTTCTTAAGCTAGATTAGAAGAAATCTCCAGGTTTTGGGCTGATTCCACTAAAGTGGACTTTTTTGTTGTCTGGGCTTCCACGTCTCCCAAGTTTGGCCCAATCAGCCCAATCTCCTCTAACGGCTCCAAACGTCCAAAGCTATTCTGCCCTAGAATCCCCACCATTTCCACATGATATACGCTATCAGACTCCGCGCCATCACTACCCAACAACTTTTCTGACCCCCTTTTGACACCATCGACAGCGATCTTCTCTGCCATGGCTGACTGCTTTGGTCCACGCTTATCCACCAGGTCAAATTCTTCCACGTGTTCCAATACTACACGCTCCTCCAGTTTATTCTCTTCCTCTAGCTCTCCTCCGGTCGCCGCCTCTGTGGAAATCTGCAACTCCTTAACTTTTTCCTTTTCCACCCTTCCTTCCTTAAGATGCCTAGTCTCTTCCTCTAGCTCTCCTCCGGTCGCCGCCTCTGTGGAAATCTGCAACTCCTTAACTTTTTCCTTTTCCACCCTTCCTTCCTTAAGATGCCTAGTCTCCGATCCCTCCCTCCCTTCCTTCCTTCAGACGCACAAAAAGAGTTTCAAATTGTGTTTTCGGCACTTGAGACATCTTTTCTAACTGAGACTGTGAATCAAAAGACGTTGATTCCTCTTCTGTCGCCTCACCGGATTCCGACCAGAAGACCTCATCGCTTTCTTCACTTGTAATTTCATCCGACTCATCTTCTAGATCAATTGAAAATTTTACAAAGAAATATGTAAGAGCCCCACAGTCTTCTTTCACTTTCTCTTTTTCAATCTCTCCACTATCTTCTAGTAGATCAATTCCATAAACTTTTGATCCCACTTTCAAAAATGTCTCTTTGCATATGCGCCCTTTTGTTCCCGTAGTGATCAACATGTTACCTCGTCTAAAGTCTTTGAGATCAAGTGTATCTTGATGGATTCTTAGCACAGTACCCACTTGATTTCCTAACTTATTAAAGTTTTCTTTAGACCACCCATGTAATGGCACTCCATAAATACTTAGCCACACTTCTCTTTTGTTATTGATATCAGAAGCACGCCACAATCGCAACCAAAGAAACCATTTTTCCAGCCAAGATGGGTCTTCACCCAAAAGCCTCTGTTCAGCTCCCTGAACCACCGGAATTAACACCCATTGAGAATCTGAGAGTTTCGCCACTTTGAATCTGTTATGCCCATTAACTTGAAGAACATTTTCGAATTGCCACTCATCTAGCTGTCCTACCAATTCACCGACTAAACAACCCTCCGCCCAAGACTGGATTTCAACGTTCTCCAGCACCGAAGAAGTCATTGTTTGAGTTTCTGGGAGTGAGTTCTCTAAAGGATGAGCAACAGACTCTTCCAAAATAACTCTTTTCCCTTTTCAGTTCCCGTGATTGAGGCCGTTTCAGGTTGGGCTACCGGCACTTGACTAACTTTTCTTACCTCTGTTCTTTGATGGGGAAACACTGAATTTTGACCGGCCATCCTTTCTCTTCCCTTATCCTCAGTCATTCTTCCATAATTTGCCTTATTTGCCAACAACTTAAAGGTTCATATGCACTGTGATTCCACTGCCTCTATAGTCTCACCATCTCTGTTAACCTTTGAGAACCGAGCAAAGGCAAATCTTTTGCCTGTCTGTGTTTTCTTTGCCGGAATTGTGACGTCAATCAATTCCCCACAACCTTCAAGCTTCTCCTTCAGTCTCTGAGTGGTACAGTTGTCCGGGAAGTTAGTGACAAATACCGTCAACAACTTCTTGTTCAATATGCTAACTCTCAAATCTTCCTCCCTGTTGGATTGTCTTCTCTGTCTAACCGTCTACCAGCCATCCTCACCGTCATCTTCCGGTTGATGTGCCCTTTGATGTCCATTATTTTGAAAAGTCCAAGCGGGACCCTAGGCTCCTATTTCTCTCTCTACCTCTCTCTCTCTTTCATTTTTTATATTACAATGAGATATAATAGATGGCCCAGTAATCAACGACAAATTGTCAGGTTTGGCCATACTCCGGTATGATTCCGGCAGTGCTCCGTGGTTTTTCCGGCATGGTGGTGGAGAGATGAGAGAGTAAGGTTGGAGAAGAAAGGTGTTTAATGGTGGCCTTTAATGATGTATTGATGGAGATAATTTGTAACTAAACACTAATGAGGAGGCCAATATTGTCGTTTCATTGGTTGCCACATCAACTGGTTAGCAGTGAATTTTGAAAGGCCGCTAAATGAATTGCTCTTCATTTTTGGTACCGGCTTGCTTGTCCCCAAAAAAATACCCGGGGTGTGATTCTCTTGTCTGAGGGCCGCTAAATGAATTGCTCTTCATTTTTGGTACCGGCTTGCTTGTCCCCAAAAAATACCCGGGGTGTGATTCTCTTGTCTGATGGTGATGTCTTGGTTGTTCTTTGAATTCGAACATTTTCGAGCTGTGTATTAAGCGAGCCTATTGTCCTAGCCAGGGGCGGAACAAGGAGGGAAGGCAGGGGCTCCTAAGTAGAATTTACAATTTTTCAAAAATATTAAAGATAATTTTTACATAATTTTCAACTTTTAGCCCCGGACTTTTGAAAAGTGATCTATATGCCCACTTTAATTCCTGGTCCCGTTCCGCCCTGAGTCTAGCCATAGTTTTGGATAATCTTCTGATAAAAAATAAACTATGTGACACTTAAATATAAAGAATAATAAAGCATGTAAGAAGCTATAACAATAATAAAGTATATACTAGTTTAGTAACCTTAAAAAGGTTATGCAGGCAGCAAAATGATGGGACGAAAACAAGACAACCATCCAATTGTTAACGCGTAACACAGTTGCCGTAAAATCCTCTCAATCTTTCTTGTGAGAAAACACAAAACAATAATTATCATTCTATGTTATCTATTCTTCTTCTTAATCTACCCCAAGACAGATTACCAGAAAAGAGAGAATTTTAACAAAACGGAAATATTCAGTTTCCATCATTCTCTCTTTTTTCTAATTCTAATACCTTCCTACAATCTCTCTAATCTAATGCACTGATACGTACAATCAATCCTCCTTTCTCTCAACTTCTCCTCATTCATGCCTTGTTAATGTTGTTATTCCCCTACCATCTCCCTAAAATTGAGACAGCATTTCCCTTTTCTCTCTGAAAAGAAGCCATGGGGAACTGCTGCCCTCAGGGCACATCCGAGGACCCTGCCACCGACCCCAACAAGGGGGCGTTGGATGCAGCAGCAGATAACAACCCCAACCCCGCTGCTGCCCCTGCTGGAACTGCACCCATGACCCCACCACGCACCCCTCCGCATTCCCCCAAGCCTTCCAAGCCAACCCCTATCGGCCCCGTTCTTGGACGACCCATGGAAGACGTCCGTGGTACCTACACAATAGGTAAGGAGCTAGGACGGGGTCAATTCGGGGTTACCCACCTCTGCACCAACAAACAGACGGGTGAGCAATTCGCTTGCAAGACAATTGCCAAGAGGAAGCTGGTCAATAAGGAGGATATTGAGGATGTTCGCAGGGAGGTGCAGATCATGCACCACCTGACTGGGCAACCCAATATTGTCGAGCTCAAAGGAGCGTACGAGGATAAGCATTCTGTGCATTTGGTCATGGAGCTTTGTGCCGGAGGGGAGCTCTTTGATAGGATCATTGCCAAGGGGCATTTCACTGAACGAGCTGCTGCATCTTTGCTCAGGACGATAGTGCAAATTGTGCATACGTGCCATTCCATGGGGGTTATTCATAGGGATCTCAAGCCCGAGAACTTCCTTCTGTTGAGCAAGGATGAGAATGCACCACTCAAGGCTACAGATTTTGGGCTCTCTGTGTTCTTTAAACAAGGTCAGGCTATTTGAAAATAATTTTCGGGGAACAGTCTTTACATAGACAAGGTCTAGCAAGACTTCAAAAACCATTCCGACTGCTTCTTCAATGCTGTAAATGCATTCACATATGGTCATAATGTCTAATTTATCTTAATATTTTCGTATTTTCTGCACCCAAAACCCATCAACCTCAGACGTTAGGAAATTCCTATATGATCGAGCAAATCTGTAATCTGTTCATGAATTTACATACTGCAGGAGACCAATTCAAAGATATCGTTGGAAGTGCATATTATATTGCTCCAGAAGTCTTGAAGAGGAGATACGGACCTGAAGTAGACATATGGAGCGTTGGAGTTATGCTGTACATCCTTCTTTGTGGTGTTCCTCCTTTCTGGGCAGGTACGACTATTCATTTGAGCCTCTTTGAATTTCATATAGCTAACCTGCCCTGTTTGACAATGGAAATTAAAATGTGAAAACCATGAAACAGAATCGGAGAACGGAATATTCAATGCAATCCTACGTGGTCACATTGATTTCAGCAGCGATCCATGGCCTTCAATTTCACCTGGAGCAAAAGATCTTGTCAGAAAGATGTTGAATTCAGACCCCAAACAGAGGCTGTCAGCATTCCAAGTGCTAAGTATGTAAACAACTAGTTACATCATAATTGCAATATGAAATGTTAGATATGGCTTTTGACATACTGTTTCGTGGTTTAAGATCATCCATGGATCAAGGAAGATGGTGAGGCGCCTGATACTCCACTTGACAATGCTGTTCTGAATAGGCTCAAACAGTTCAGGGCTATGAATAAGTTCAAGAAAGTTGCACTGAGGGTAACTACAACCTTCCCTTTCCAACATATACAGATTTATTTGCAACTTTGTCAATTTGGGCCTTTATTTGCACCACTCTGACCATTCTGAATTCCAACTGTTAAAATTGAGATCCTTCTTCATTTCCTTGCTCTAAGCTATCTAATTCAGAATTTACTACACCAGTAACAGTAGCCTCTCAGGTGAACTTAAGCCTCCACAACACAATTGTGTAGAACAGCAGTATTATAATATCAACTGACGCCAATTTTCTCCTGCATTCCCACATTGTTGGGACCAGAATCATACATTATCATGTGTACAAACACTGGAATCGCTGCAGTATATATATCCATAGTGTATCGACAAGGCTCTGATCCCCCTTTATAGTATTCAACAGAAATTGCATGTATATTCAGAACAAGACTTATTCTCAGCTCCTTGTCACTTTCTTGGATCAATAGGTTATTGCTGGCTGCCTCTCAGAGGAAGAAATCATGGGACTGAAGGAAATGTTCAAAGGCATGGATACAGATAACAGTGGAACAATAACACTTGAAGAACTAAAGAAAGGACTGTCTGAACAGGGGACAAAGCTATCTGAATATGAAGTCAAGCAATTGATGGAAGCTGTGAGTTCCTACAAAACGAATACTTCGGTCACAGCAACTGTAAATTCTGAATCACGAAGATTCTTATATTCTTTATTCATGGAATGCAGGCTGATGCTGATGGGAATGGAACTATAGACTATGAAGAATTCATCACAGCAACCATGCACATGAACAGAATGGACAGAGAGGAGCATCTTTACAAAGCATTCCAGTACTTCGACAAAGATAATAGCGGGTAAATTATACGGCATGATTATAATGCATTTCTGGGGATTCATATATTCGCTAGAATACAGACAATAATGCCTGTGCTTTTATTTTCTGGTCAGGTACATTACAAGAGAAGAACTAGAGCAAGCTCTACGCGAATTTGGCATGAACGATGGAGAGGACATAAAAGAAATCATTGATGAAGTTGACTCTGACAATGTAAGCATAAAGTGCCAGTACCACACACATCTAAGAGTATATGAACTTTCTATCCTTAATAGGGGAAACCGTGATAAATTCTGATATCTACCTCCTATTATAAACTTCACCAGTTCTTTTCTTCTAATGGCATATGGTTACATATAAGCTAAACTATCAATGAGTTCATGTTTTCAATTGTCATATGATATCTGCAGGATGGTCGGGTCAACTACGATGAGTTTGCTGCCATGATGAGAAAAGGCCAAACAGAAGCAGGAGCAAATCCCAAGAAAAGAAGAGATGATGTCTTTGACTAATCGACTCCTAGTACTGCAATTCCATCACAAGGAGTTTCAGCTGGGGGTTGAATTCTGCTGCATATATCACACACTAATGTAATATAGGTTTCATGTATAAATCATCTTTACTAAGGGCAAAATATTTATATGGATAATGCTTTAAGCTCTTTCTAAGTTTACTTCTTACTCAGTTCCATTGATTGAGGGGTTGTTAGATCGGAAGAAAGATTCTTCTTTTGTAAGCATTACGGTCAGGTTAAGATTATAATTAACTTGGAAAAGTGGGGCATCTCCATGTGTATATGTTAGTTCTATTAGATAAATAGATAGCTGTGCGTTTTGATGCTGTGTAGTGAAAGCTGTGTGTCAGGTTAACCATGCGATTTCTCTCTCCTGTTTGTTCAAACTTTTTTTGCATGTATCAACTCTATATATGTACCATCGATAACAAACGCTAAAGCAAAAAGCAAACAAAAAGGAACTGGCCTAACACGTTTCTTGTTTCCTAACGTAATAGAGTTTCGCCTTTCAAGCAAAATTGCTTAACGTGAAGTGAACTTGTAGAAGCCTTGTAATTCTATAAAGTTTAGGCCCGAGTGCTAGCACGTGATTACTTAGTTACAATACAAATGCAATAAACCACTTTCATTAACAATCAAGTCAACAGCAAATTTTCGAAACGCACATTAATAACTTAACATACTAAACAACACAAGTATATATATATTAACACAGTAGATCATCCCCAAAACCAACAATTCTCAATAAATCTCAATAATTCTCCACATTGAAAGCGCGATTCGATTCGAGAACAGGTACATAAGCAAACAGAAATAACTAAGCCATGGAAAAGAAAACAGCAAGTCGAAGAATCTCAACTACTTATCTGCCTTGGGAGTGTCAATGCCATACTTGTCCTGCATCTTCTGAATCTCTTCCTCCTTCTTTTTGGCGTCAAACTTTTTGTTCATCTTAGTCTGCTGGTAGTACAGCACAATCAGGTACCTATTGGCAACGTTGAAGCCGGAGAGGTGATCGACGGCGGTCTTAGCATCGTAGATGTCTTCGTAGACGACGAAGGCGGTGCCGCGAGTGTCCTTGTTGGTTCCGATGCGAATCTGTCGAATTGCGCCGTACTTGCCGAAGATATCGTACATCTCCTCGCTAGTGATGTTGAAAGGGAGGTTGCGAACGTACAGAAACCGGTTCACCTCCGGGGGGAGACGGGTGTTGCCCTTGCGGAGGCTCAGAGCTGCCATTGATTCGAGTTTTTGGGGTTAGGGTTTTAGCTCTTCTGCGATTTGGGAATTTTTGATTGATTTATTGATTGATTATGAATTTTTATTACTTCCCGGTATATATATATATATATAAAAATATAATAAAATATTGTGTAAACTATGTAAGTCGGTGGAAACTGGAAAGGGATACAATTGGAATTTGGAATAGGCCTTTTAATAAATTACTTCTATTCTATTTGATTCTGTGTTGAAACTTTAAACCGGAACTTTCGCGAGAGACGGTGTCTCATTTCTATTCCTGCATTACCTTAAGGCCCGTTTGGTTGCAAGTAGGAAAAGGAAAAGAAAGATTTCCTAGGAAATCCGGTTCAATTGCTGAAGTAGGAAAACAAGTAGGAAATCTCCGCGTTTTCCATGTTTGGTTCACTATATTGAACTAGGAAATCTGGTTCACGAAACTTTTCCTTTTCCACGTTTGGTTCTCTACAAACTGACTAAAGAAAATAGAAACTTTCAAATTTACCCTTCCTTGTATTTCTGAAAAGTTGTCGTTTTATATTAATGGGAGAATTGGGGGTTAGGGTTCATACATTCATGAAGTTCTGATGAGAAAATTCGATTTGATTAACGACATACAACTAACCAATTGTTAGATTACAGCATCAAGACGCACGCGAGAACTCAAAACAGATACAATTGTACGTTGAATCGAGCATTTAGGGGTACAATTGGATTCCTAGTCGTCTGCGCCAGCCGGCTTCTTGTTATGTGCGACCGCACCGGTGACGCAAGGCGTTTAGTTCGGCGTGCCACCCTAGCAAGCCTGGCCGTCCAGCGGATGTTGTTTTGCCTGAGGCGCCATTCAAACTTCGTGCTGCAACTTCTAAGAGTATCAATTTCTCTGCCCTTCAAACGTCGCTCTAAGATGATGGAGTTGAGTATTTCCTTGTAATACGGCGATAAGGACTCATCAGTGAATAGTTTGAAAGAGCAACCATTAGGCATCTGGATGAGATGAATTGGGGAATTATTGTTACTACAAATGGAGAAGGAATGCTGAGGCGCAGTTTTTTGTTAAGGTAGATTAAATTTGAGTGAGGAATACTGACCTTGTACTGGGGGCAGCGGATGAAACGACGACATGGATCTTCAAAGTCGGTCCAGCTGCAGTCCTCAACGGTTGGTTTCGCGCAGTGGCAGAGTGGCTGGTGGGACGGAGGATTAGTTGGCTCCTTCGTTGCTTCGTCTGAGTCCATGCTGCTATATTGAGTTGTAGGGGATTCTGTAATTGTGAAACTCATATCTTTGAGACAATAGGGGTTATTTATAGGGTTGTGGTTGGTTGAATCATAAAGTGCAGATGGCTTTAGGGGGGAAAACTTTCCCCCCTAAAAACTATATTCGAATTTGTACTTCATAGATCCAAGGAGCTGTGGAATGTAGATGGCTTATTGTAGAAGTTTATTGGTGTTTAGTTGCCCTTTCAAGTTAACGATTACAGCGGTAAGGAAATTGATAACATTTTGAACATCAATGCTTTGTCCATTACTCTATCTGCAGTTGGATACTATATCGATTCTGTAATCGTTAGCATTAGATGAAGCATTAGATGTATAGTTTACCGATATAGCATTACATGTATAGTTTTACATCTTTAATGCTTATCGAAATAGCATTAGATGTACAGTTTACGTGTTGATCGATGAAGCATTCTGTAGATATAAATTTAAACACACATAGCAGCAAATACAGTAAAGATATGCAGAGATTTAAAGCTTAACAAGCTCAGAGATGTCTAAAAGCATACTGGATCATTACAGACTTGGTTTTTCACATGTTCTGCAGAATAAGTAGCATACGTAGATAAAGTTTAGAGGAACATTAAAAATATTCAACATTAAGATACAAACCAAGGTAGCAAATCAAAATAAACCATGTTACGGAATCTGAATTCCCAAAAGAACACAACAACTTCTTAAGCACTTCACCATCACCAGCTAGCTTGCAACTTGAAAGGGAAATTCTCAGCAGCTGTTTTAGCGGCGGCCCTGTTGTGAAACATCATGTGGTCCTCGTCACCGCTAGCAGAGATATACCAGTTCCTGTCCATCGGGTCCAGATTGAGCTCCTCCTTTTCCCTACTGACAATCAACTTGGAGAGCTCAAACCAGTTGTGCCGTTTAGTGGTATTCATCCTTTCAAGTCCAGGTGGGAGCTGATACATGATTTCACCATGGCTCTTGCTTGAGAAATAGAGTTCCGAATCCTGCACAAAGATCTTCGAGCTGTTTTGCTTAGCCAGTTTAGCAGCCACGTACAGTAAGCCCATGTCGTCCTTGTTCTCCAGTGGGATCAGAGAACGGGGAATTGGGCAACCATTTGGCCGGAACCAGAAGCACCCCAGTGGCAGTGGACCAGTTATCCTCCCCATCACAGCCTGCATGAGTTCACCAAACCCGAATTGCAGACGATCTTTGACATGGATCCAAAGGACTTCTCCGCCGCAATAGACTGCAGGCTCTCCTTCATACTTGATCCATAAGCCTCCATAGTTGACCTTGATTAGCCAAGGGTTCAGAGCCTTTGCTTGAGCTGGAGCTAGAACGACAGAAATGTCATTTAGAAAGTTATCTATTGTACTGAGACATTGTTACAGTTGTTGCAGAAAAGGCATTTTCAGAGGAGGAACGAAAAAAATAAACACAGTCCACATCACGTTTTTAATCTTGTATTAGAAAACAGCATATCACAGATAATAGAAAAACGGCTCAGAGGTTTTTATGTAAGTCACTATGTTGTGGGTAATTTGTGGTTGATATTCAGATGTATATTACTAAATAATCTGTAAGCAAAGTTCTTGCAACATGCAGGGTAGTATTGATTTGATTAGAGATTTTGCAGGACACCAAAGCTATTTCTAATTCAACACTTTCAACACACTGGAGTTTAATTTGCAAAATTAAGCAACAAACTCAATAAGCATATGGTATGTATAACTGATAGAATTCGAAAGGGCATAATCCAAAGTAAAATCCACAGTACCTAATAAAACGCATTTGCTTAACTACATAATCTTTAGTAAACGCAAGATCCTATTGTTGCCGGAATAACTAGTCATACACCATTTTGTTGCTTGCAATTCTTTAGCAGTAGTTTAAGGAATTCATTTGAAGACTTTAGCATGCAGAACAAAGTAGGTTATAAAATGCCAAGTATTAACCAGATGAAACACATAGAATAAAAGCTGAAAGTTGGAGAAATGGCAAGAAAATTCACAGTGTTGCGGTAATGAAACCTGGTGGATGAAACTGACTAACCGGGATTTTTTCTGGGCCGCCCTCTGCCCCTCTTGACACTGCTCTCACCAACTTGAACACTAGCAGCAGAGATCATCTGTGAACGGAAAGCTTCATCCATTCTTCTTCTGCGTGAGTTCTGCTGTGAGAGACGTTTGGAAATCCTTTGAGTTTTGGGGTCGGAATTGGAGGGTCAGATAGAGAAATAATTGGAGTGACTGATTGTAGAGAATAGTTGAGTGACTCTTCAACTATCTCAGGATATTATGCGTGTAAGATTAAGAAAGAGAGTGGAATGTGATTGGTTGGAAAATGTTTATGAGTAATTGCTTGTGTTGGAAGATGCAAAAGGAAGCAATGATGGTATATTTTGCAGCAGCTAGTAATAAGTGTTGTGAAGAGATGGTTAACTACTCGAATTCATTAGGCAGGTGAGCATATTAACAAAAGGTTGTATAAATTGTATATTAGGTCCATGTCAAACTATATAGTCTGTCTAATTATAATGACTTCCGATTTTAGGCGTGGATCTAAACTATACCTTATGTTATTGTAATATCACCAAGTAGTCTATGAAACTATATACTATCTTTTAAATGCTTAAAACGCTGAGGTTCGTAACAGTTTGTTCGTGTAAGTCTCGGCTTTCCGGAGCGATACAAGTTCATATAGTATAGAACACTACTCCCAGTTCCTCCTATATAAGTTACCGTGTGACTTCTGGGATACTGCAACTCCAATAACCGGACGAATAGAATAAGCTAGCGCGTGTTAAAGTTGAAATATGAAACAGCAAATTATATGTAAACTTCATTATGTCACTTCTACACTCTAAGAATTCGTATATGCAAATATATATCATAGACATTGGTCGTTTATGTGATGTCAATATATGCTTATATATTCTGATATATACCAAATACAGTACTAGCGTACAGTTATATGTCTGGCCTTTGTAAGTTTTAAATGCTACAATAAGTACATGAGCCAACCTACGGATTGACATAAATATCCACATTAGAAGCCCTAGAGAAATAAGGCAATGTAGAAGAATATTTAGGTGTGCCTGCTATCTTCTTCAACCCTTCCCACCTACATGTTTCTTTGTTAGTAACAGACTTTGGACTTTTAAGTTTATCACATCCAGCCATGTCTTCAGATGAAGGATCAAGTGGAGAGTCGAGTGCAGAGTTAAGTGTTGAATCCTTTGGAATGCCTAGCAGCCAGGGATCCAACAATCAGAACTTTCTTCTCAAGAAATTGGAGCCGTTCCCAACTGAGCGCTGTTAGTGCTTTCCTAATCTTTGCTTTTAGTAAAAGTCGATTTATTTTCCAGATAGTAGTAAGATCAAAATGCATGTTCTGTAGTCTAACAAGTGAATCGTTTGATCATTTCAATTGTATGAGTGTTGGCCTTGTTTACCACAATAACTTTTATACTTGTCGTATGAGCAGAACTGTACTACGTTTGTTTTGCAGAATCGTGTTTTTTTTTTTTTACATGAGTTATAGGTATTAGTAGTAGCCTTGTTAAATTCAAATAATTGGAAAAAGATTGTTAAAAGATGTGAATTTCAATAGCTTTGAAGATTGTAATTTAGTAACTTGTTTGTACTTGCAGCTCAATCCCCTGATTTGTTGCAACTCGTTGTGAGTCATGGGGGCATGTTCATAACAGATCCAGAAAACATTGTGGCATTTCACGGAGGGGAAAGAATTTTCATCCATAATGTGGATCTAGCAAAGTTCAAACTTGCCAGGCTACTTCAATTAGTTTTGAAGGAGCAGGACGATCCCGAAAGGATTCCAGCAAGAATGTGGTACACGGAGTATGGATCCCAATGGCCCCGTTGTATTAAGCCACTCTACACCGCTGCTCATTTTAGGGAGATGGTTGCGAACTGCATGTCGGCAGGTACTAATTGGGAACGCGTTTATATCCAATCCATAGAGGAATTGATAGGTGCAGATGGTAACATCAGTTATTCAATGCCTCTTCCCCTATCTTTGGTCCGGCCCTTTGAAGGAATGGAGAACTTATACGATCATGCAAAGTATCTCCAGGGAACAATAGACCTAATGCTACCAGCAACTCGAAGAAGACTGGAAGCTGCTAGGATCTGGCCTTATGTGTGTAGGCCATAGTAAATTGACATGATCTAATTCTGTGTAGGACTCTGAAGCGTAGTAAATACGATCTTCCTTAATATTGTTAGAGAAAGTTTGCACTATAAGGAACCGGCAAGTATGTTTACGAAGGCCCTATGTAGTATTTTAAAGTACGACAGTTGATTACTTGTTAAACTATGGCCAATTGCATTGCCTAAAATTTGTAGCATAGTACTGAATTGTTAACCTTTTGTTTCTAGTTTTGTTATCCTCGACTTGCTATGCCTGTTATAGAAGTTATGAGGTACATATAGTGTTGTTCTTTACTGCTTGAATTTGCTAAGTTTTGTAGGTAACATGATGTTGATCGATTGATGAACTATAAAGAATTTGTCAGATTCTAATTAATCAAATAAAATATTTAGCCAAAGGCAATTCACAACTACAACGAAAACCGTAGTGTAGCAGTAGAATAACCTCGAGTGTCGATCTCTAAGGACTATAACTAGCTTTATCTAATCTAACTTAAGAATATAAAATCAACAAACGACTTAGCAAAGGTTTTTCTTAGCAGATAATGGAGATTGGTGATAGTATGGTCATTCAAAGCATAGCAGGTTAATAATCATGCATAAATTCATCGGTCTTGCATGGAGATCTTTGATCAATGAATTGTCCAATTGTGTTCCGTAATTATTCAACACTACGAAGATAGAGGTTTTAGATAGATCAAAGAAATAAAGCAATAACTCAGAGTATAATGCGCGATATAGCCATTAGCATAATTATTAACTCTTCGCTAAGAAATCACATACTATCACCAACGAGAAGTTTATCTACTCATAGATGTCATGCAATCAACAGAAATCATACCACGAATGAATGAAAACATGATGAAAGATATATAAATATAAATAGAAAAACTGTAAGATACAATGTTACCGAAGGTTGTCAATCTCCGAAGAATCGCGATCTTACAAGCTCCAAATTGCTAAGAAAAAGTATCTCCTAATCTAAGAACCCCCAGAACAGGCTCTGGAGAATTCCTACCTAAAACTACTGAGAAAGGTGAGAGAAGAGGTTTGGAAAAGTATGAAAAACGGAGAAAACTGAGCAACTATATATAGGCATTCGAATTGTGTGGGGCGAAGGGCCCCACACACCGGGCGATTCGCCTGGTGTGGGGCGATTCGCCCCACGTCCCGGGCGACTCGCCCGGGAGTGTTTTTCGGTCAGATACGCGTTTTCGACGCGTTTTTGGATTTCTTCCCCTTTTCGGACTCGGTTTTTGCCTTCTAGTGACCTTTTAGCCTTCAGACTCGACCCCTAGACTTCAAATCCTATCCGGAATCTTTCAGATACTCCAATTAGGCTTCTGGAACACCGATTCCTTGTCTACTTCAATATAATTGCCCGGAAAACCTCGTTTTTCACCCAAAACCTGTAAAATACAAACTAAAAGGAAACGTGACACTATTCTAATAAAATGCACTAAAATATAGCTAAATTAACATAGAGGGTAGCTAAAATAGGTGAAAAAGACTCAAATGAAAGTGTAAAATACACATTCATCAAACTCTCCAAACCGAACCTTTGCTTGTCCTCAAGCAACTAAGCTAGACTCTAATGCAAAAAAAATGCAACACAAATAATGGAGTCTCATGCCAAATGAAATGAACTAATCTATTGAATCTATCAAAAAACATATGAACAAGAACCATATAAATCAAAATATGAATATAGGTTGAAGAATGCCTCGATTGACTTATACACATTCACATATGCACTTATGTCAAGACAAGATAGTCTGTTGGTCCCCTTTAAACAACAAGAAAAGACTAGAGGAGGGGGGGGGGTGAATAGTCTTTTCAAACTTTCGTCGTTTAAAAACTTTCTCAGCAAGTACTTATTACTTTTCAGTAATGAGGTTGCTGATACTTAACTTTCTCAGCAAGCGTAAGTTACTTTACAGTAGCTTGGTTTGTTGATACTTAAAATCAGAGAGCGGAAGTCTTTGAAACAATAAGTGCTCTTTCAGCAAGTAAAGAGATTTCAGCAAGTGAAGTGAGTGACTGTGTACAAACAGATATAATTTGCTGAAAGCTAAATGCAGTAAGTAAATCACACAAACGCTTTTATAGTGGTATCTGAGAGTGGCGTAATCTCTCAACTAATCCACTCTGTCCTTTCTAGGACTGAATCCACTAAGATATGATTGAGGTTCCTTACAATCTCCTATCTAAAGCGATTCAACAGAGACCAAAGCACACTTGCTTTGTCTCCAACCTAAACTAGAGAACTCAACCTTGTTCTCCACCAAACTTGGTACTTTTAATCAGCAAAACTGTGCTCGATTAAGTTCCCCCTGAATATCACGCCTGAAAGGGTGTATTTTCAGTTAGAGAGTTTTGGGGTGAGATGACTTAATTATAACTTATTCAGTTACAACAAGTAATCTAAGAAACACAACTTGGAATACTTTGCAGTAAACAAGTTTGATTGTTTCTGGTGTCAAGACTTGTTCTTGTTCGAAAGAAAGAACACTAAACTAATTTCTTAGCCGAGTTTATTCTACTTCTTCACAAGTAGCTTTTTCAAGCTTTAAGTCTTGGAACGGATCAATGGCAGTAAGAGTGATTGAAGGTTTGTGAGTTTTTAAGCACAAGTGAGAGTTTGATCACGTTGTTGACACACTTCAACTCTTTGCCGGATGACCTCTATTTATAGTGCAAGTAAGGAGCCGTTTGAATTTCAAATCCTAAGGCTTTTGTTCCATAACATGTCACTATCTTGCTTTTGTACTTTCAGCAGCGACTTTGTTTGTCTTCTAGTCTTCATGTCCTTTGCGTGTAAGCTTTGCATTAAATGCACATTTGAATAGAATTCAAACAGTAACATTGGAGCACAAATTCTCGTACATTCAGCAAGAGGTCACATATGTTTATCAGCAAATGTTCAGTCTCAGTTTCAGCAAGCACAACCTACTCTGTCTTTCAGATTTTCACTTATGCAATGCTGTTGCTGAACATTCCACTTTCTGAGTAAACACGTGCCTTACCAGTCTTCAGCAATCTTCAAGGCTTCAAGTCTTCAAGTCTTCAAATCTTCAGATCTTCAAAAGTCTTCAAGATTCTGACCGGTTTCTTATTTGCTTCAATAATTTGTTTGTAATAAACAAAATATATCTTCAGCAAATGCTTCAATAGGTCATTTTCTTTTCAGAAAATAAGATTCATTAAAGCTAAGCATCAATAAGATATTTTCTTTTCAGAAAATAAAATACATCATACGCAAAAGAAATAACTTATCTAAAACCTAACTAAGTCATCAGCAAACGTTCCTCTTTTACAATGTCCTTAAAATTCTAAATTCCTATGGACCTTAAGAGTACTAGTTACTGGACTGTTCTTAATTTAGCATGGTTAATTGCTCATCAAAATTACAAGATTCCTAACATAGTCTCTCGTAACATTCTCTACCTGGACCTAGTCAGTGACGACGTAATGAAACATGTTAGAATACGAATGGTTGTCCTGTGCCTATGAAACTGAGAACTTACTACTGTTCACCAAGTTAAGACTTTTCCTCAAAGAGGTCGAACCAATACTGGCTCTCATCAAACGAAGGAGGGTTCCCTATAAAAGATAACACTCCCCTATTCTACCCATCTCTCAAGCAAAGCCTTAAGCTATTCACCACTTCCTGAATGGCAGGACGAGGGTGGTCTAGAACACATGACACTCAAACAAAAAGAAAAGATAAAAAACTACAACACGATTACAAACATTACATGAATTGGAAAACGAGACACAACACTTTGCTAAACTGCTTTTTGGCTCTTTTTTTGGACCCTTCTTTGCTTTTTTGGGGTCTTTTCTTTTTTTTTTCTTTTTTCTTTTCCAGTTTTTTCTTTTTTTCCTGGAATTTTTTTCTTTTTCCTTTTTGTCGATTTTTTTTTAGCCAGCAGTAGCATAACGAAAAAGAAACCAAAATGACTCACGAACGAATTCCCCAAACCTATTCGAAAGAAAAGGTTGGAGTACAAAATTTACGAAAAAGGAAAAATAAACTCACAACATAGAATTGAAAAACGAAAAGCAAGTCTAATGAAAGCGTAACCCCCTCCCCAAACCTATTCGAAAGAATAGGTTGTAAACAAAGGATCACACAATCTCACACTACCTCCTTCCTAGGCATTTAGCAATCTCAAAGCATGGTGAAGACTTGTTGCCTCTTAGGTACATAATTACTCGGGAAAACAACCATAAGATCCTAACATGCATCATCCTATTATAAAGGCCATCGTGAACCGCAGTAGAGAAAACACCACTAAGTGATGTCGAGACTACCAAGCTTAACTAAGTGCAATACATAAATGTGACAAGCCAAGCGAGAAAAACCTTAAACAAATTCATAGAGATGAAGCATATGATTGATGGCATAATTAGTTAATCTATCCAATAAAAAAGTTCAAAAAATTTGGCAATAAACTCCACATAAAACATGCAAGACTATCCTAGGATGAATGTAGTGTATGCAACCTAAAAACTAAGAAAGCAGTAAACGTGCAAATGCAAATGCAGACGGATAAACATGCAAGGTACTATACTCAACCTACCAATCCCAAGCTCTAAACCATCAATGGGAAGCTCTAACCATCAATGTCAAGCTCCAAACTAACAACACTAGATCACTTAAATCCCATCCCCCCTCATGAATTTAAAGCTAGTCCCTAGCAGTAAGAAAATGAGGAAATAAGATGTGATACTAGATGTTACCGCATGGTTTGGCCTCGGTCGGCTGAGTATGCTGCTTGTAAGTTATTGGGACTGCTCCAGGAGCCTTATAGGTGATCATTGGGGCTTGTGGTAGTGGTGGTAATTCCATTAATAGATCGGATAGGACCAACTCCTCCATCTGTATCATCATTGTCCCTATGGTCTTCATTGTCACTACTGTCATCACCATCGTCACCAGTAGAGTTGCATCGTCGAAGAGAATCCTCAAGATTAGCCGCCGCTGTTATGGAATCGTCCATCCTGTAGCCCTCCAATAGGCTGTGAACTGTTGAAGGGGAAAGAGCAGTGGTATCAGAGCCTCCCTCTCCAACGTTTTACACCCCGAGGAGGTTACAGTAAGCTGCTCGGATACTCAGAGGTTTTCTTCCATTTTTTCCTATGTCGACCACATGCTCTACGGTTGATGTCCCCGATGTCTATATGATGCTCCCTTTAGAGGCAGTCAAGGTGCACCCCTAAGTGGGGCCGGGTGCCCATGTCATTATGTTTTGGAACCAAGCTAGCGATTCAGAACTTTCTCGCCACTGTCGACTCAAGACTGAATCCGTCGTGGTGAGGTCGTCCCGGTGCCTTCCTATTCACTCGAACTTTGCAGTCCTTGTGATAGATTGCTAACGTAATAATTGTTTCTATCCCTTCGGTGGTGCATGAATAGGCATAAGAGTCCTTACTCCAGGTGGATTCTTGCTCCTCCTTTTGGATAAACCGCGACATTTTTGCAAGAGCCCGTGGCTCGAACGCACCTCTAACGAGATCACTCTCCTTGACATGGTTGTAATCGATCCCCCTTCAATACTTCATAGTAGCCTAACGGGAGTGCTTCTCTCCCTTTGTGACATGGTTCCTACAAACAACCGTTAGTACCTCGTATGACACAAAACTGACTCATGCATATGCTAATGTAAGAACGTAACACATGAGTGATAAAATCAACAATCGAACTCCGCAAATCCTTCATGTCTAGCCTAGCTACTTCAACATGCAACATACCAAAGTATCTACTACATGCATATATCACATTATGCTCTTGCTAGACAACCAATAACCTAAATAATAAGGCTCAATTCATACCATAGTAGCGAAAAATTCTAGCATCATAAATCCTCATACCCAACAATTATGCATTCTACCATCATATCCATCATCATTACATCAGTAAACACAATCATATGCATGGAATCGAAGAAAAAGACACATTGCATAACAAGATAAGAACATCTAGTAGAAAAATTCCCAAATCAACAATCCAAGCATAATTGAGCATGCAATTGAAAGTAAATAACGTTTCTAATCACACATACAACTTACCCATACATCATATAAGCCTAATTGAAGCTCAAAACAGAAAATCCCCAAATTTGAAAAATTAGGGTTTATGTGAAGATACCGCAGATCTGGAAAACGGATGTACTAGAGTGAAGGTTGTTCGGCTGAAAAGAAAGGGCACGTAATGGGCTTCGATTGAAGCTATAGAACACTAAATTTGGTAGAGTAATGAAGGTTTTATGAAGGATTGAAGTTATTTTCGCGTTTTTCGGATTTTTGGGGAGTAAGAAGGGTGAAGAGATGAAGAAATGAGGAGAATGGGGGTTTCTCGCGATTTTTAAGCTGCAGAGTCTGTGGGGCGAGTCGCCCCTGGTGTGGGGCGAATCGCCCCGCGCGTCCAGAGAGCGCGGGGCTCTCTGGACATGCGGGGCGATTCGCCCCCCACCTCCTGAGGTGGGGAGACGAAACTTTCGAAAAAACGCGGGTTTTTAATCCCCGAAAACCATTTTTCTCATAAAACCACTCGAAAAACCTCACTCAAACAAAAACATAAGCACATACGACACAGAGACGAACAAATTCATATAAGAAAAGCAAATTGTTCAAGTATGAATGCATGCAAAAGGCGGTAAAAAAGCGATAAAAATTCCGTGTTGCCTCCCGGATAGCGCCATTGTTTATAGTCTTTGACTCGACTCCTTCTTGCGCCTAGCTCTTCTTCTTGAGGGTACTAGACCTCCCCTTCACGGATCTTCTCCTCATGCCACGAACCTGTGAATAAGAATGAACATAGACAGCAAGACCACAGTAGTTAATAGTGTGAGAAGTATCAGGTGGATCAGATATGGCTCGCAACACATGTCGCTTGCCATCCACCTCAATGGTGCAAGTCCTTCGGTAGATGTCTATCACGGAGCGTAGCTTAGTCAAGAACGTTCGCCCCAAGAGAACGACATCCCCCATCCCAGGTGTAGACGCCGGCATAACTACAAAATTGGTGTATACAGAAGCTTCACCAATCTTGACCAATACATTCTTCACAACGCCTTCGGGTCTCACAAAGGATCCATCCGCTAGTTGCACAATAGCCTTATGCTCAGATAGTTTTCCAAGGCTACTCTTCTCGAACACATTCATTGGGAGCACATTAGAGTAGGATCCCGTGTCTAGTGTAGCACGGATATCTTCAAGTTCACCAATCCCGACCTTAACATCGAAACTTTGAGGGAGTGTCCTCTTGCTCCTCGCCACTCTCGTCAGAACCAAGGTCCTTCTCTTCTTCCTTAGCTAGTGGAGGTTCTTCATTCTTGCAACACTCGCACTTAGCAACCTTCTTGATGGTGATTTCGACAGGTACATCACCCACGAAGGTAATGGACATCGACTTCTCAGTGTTGCTAGGCAGCTTGCCTTGCTCCCTACTTACTCCTCGGTCGATCAACTCTTGCATCTTTTGATGGGCAAGCCTAGTGTTCTCTTCCAATCGATCAAGCCTCGCCCTAGTCTTCTCAGAACCTTCTTCATAACGTTTGAGAAAACTTTGGGTGTGATCAACCATCTTTTGCAAGTTCTCCATCAGTTGAGCCGACTTCGACTTCGGTTGCTCTTTCGGAGCGCGGTTTTCGCAGTGGTCATTACCATAGTTAAGCCTACTACGGTCTTGGTTAGGTCCATAAGTTTGGCTAGCCGGTGCATATCCTTGATTGTTTCGGAACCCTCTTCTCCAAAATCCACCTCGAGGATTCTTACCGTCTTGTCCGTAGCTAGCTTCTTGAGTACCAAATTCCGTAGCAAAGGCTTCCTCTTCGCCTCCTTGAACCCAGTTGCCATCATCATATGCAAGCTCCGATCTACACATATGAGCCCCATGCCCATAGTTCTTGCATATTCGGCAAACTTCGTTCGACACAGATGTTCCAGTGGCGCTCTTGAGGACTTGCTTCAATTCGTTGGTAAAGCACTCGAATTGATCCCCATTCCCCCTATACATAGGGGCTTCTTGAGTCGGTGGAGCTTCGGGTCCACGTCTCCTAACCATCGCTCTTGGGTCCTTGAATTGCGAACCCTTAGCAAGCCTTTCAAAAACTGCCCAGACGGCTTCCGCGGTTGCCTCCCAAATATTTCCACAGCATTAGAAGTCCACCACTAGTTGGTTCTCGAAGGTTAGTCCATTGTAGAAGTGTTGGACTAGATCAGAAAGTTCAAAACAATGGTGAGGGCACTTGTTCATGAGGTCTTGGAACCTCTCAAACGCGGTGTAGATGGTCTCATCATAGTCCTGTTTGAATCCAGTGATTTGCACCTTAAGCGCGGTAGTCAAGGTGTGAGGGAAGTATTTTTCCATGAAAGCTAAAAAAACCTTCTCCCAAGTGTCCAGCGAGCCCGCCGGTCGAGAACTCAACCATGACTTGGCTCTGTCGCCAATTGCCCCATAGCAAAAACCTTCATCCTCAACTCATCCGTTGTTATTTCAGCTCCGGGTCGCGGGAGTTGGTTGACGAAATTATCGATATCGTGCAAGTACCCCATCACATCTTCCCTTGCTAAGCCATAGAACCTCAGAAGTTGTTGGAATGCGTGGTTCTTGATTTTCAGATCACGAGTTGCAGACGAAAGAACAATCGTCGGTCCCCTCATGCGATCCTTGGAGGGTTGAACCCATGCTTTCAGTGGTCTAGCTTCTGCCATTCCGTCGATTTCCTTGAAAAGACTGTGTAGAGATTCAGAGAAATCGGTATCCTCTATTTCCTCTAGTTCACGCCTTTGAAGTAGTCGCCTTCTTTGGTGGTAGACTCTGTCGATCTCAGCAATTGAATCAGCAAGCGGTGTTCCTCTATATCGTGTATGTGGCATACACTATCTCTAACAAACTAGGAAAGGAGTATCAGAGAGAGATTAAATAGGAAAATAAAAACTACTAGAACTAGGAATTGAATGCTGAAAATATAAAAAAGTTAAACAGAAAAAAGGAGTATAGTCCCCGGCAACGGCGCCAATTTGATGAACTTTAAAGAATTTGTCAGATTCTAATTAATCAAATAAATTTGTATTTAGCCAAAGGCAATTCACAACTACAACGAAAACCGTAGTGTAGCAGTAGAATAACCTCGAGTGTCGATCTCTAAGGACTATAACTAGCTTTATCTAATCTAACTTAAGAATATAAAATCAACAAACGACTTAGCAAAGGTTTTTCTAACAGATAATGAAGATTGGTGATAGTATGGTCATTCAAAGCATAGCAGGTTAATAATCATGCATAAATTCCTCGGTCTTGCATGGAGATCTTTGATCAATGAATTGTCCAATTGTGTTCCGTAATTATTCAACACTACGAAGATAGAGGTTTTAGATAGATCAAAGAAATAAAGCAATAACTCAGAGTATAATGCGCGATATAGCCATTAGCATAATTATTAACCATTCGCTAAGAAATCACATACTATCACCAACGAGAAGTTTATCTACTCATAGATGTCATGCAATCAACAGAAATCATACCACGAATGAATGAAAACATGATGAAAGATATATAAATATAAATAGAAAAACTGTAAGATACAATGTTACCGAAGGTTGTCAATCTCCGAAGAATCGCGATCTTACAAGCTCCAAATTGCTAAGAAAAAGTATCTCCTAAGCTAAGAACCCCCAGAACAGGCTCTAGAGAATTCCTACCTAAAACTACTGAGAAAGGTGAGAGAAGAGGTTTGGAAAAGTATGAAAAACGGAGAAAACTGAGCAACTATATATAGGCACTCGAATTGTGTGGGCGAAGGGCCCCACACACCGGGCGATTCGCCTGGTGTGGGGCGATTCGCCCCACGTCCCGGGCGACTCGCCCGGGAGTGTTTTTCGGCCAGATACGCATTTTCGATGCGTTTTTGGATTTCTTCCCCTTTTCGGACTCGGTTTTTGCCTTCTAGTGACCTTTTAGCCTTCAGACTCGACCCCTAGACTTCAAATCCTATCCGGAATCTTTCAGATACTCTAATTAGGCTTCTAGAACACCAATTCCTTGTCTACTTCAATATAATTGCCCGGAAAACCTCGTTTTTCACCCAAAACCTGTAAAATACAAACTAAAGGGAAACGTGACACTATTCTAATAAAATGCACTAAAATATAGCTAAATTAACATAGAGGATAGCTAAAATAGGTGAAAAAGACTCAAATGAAAGTGTAATATACCTCATTGCGATTGATTTTTGAACATCCTTAACTCACACAACAAGGGTAGTATCGATTAAGTTGACCCAACATCACGATATCAGGGCACATAAGCAAATCAGGTTAACAAAGATGAAACACACTCCAAATGTTGTTGCGTGAAGTTGTCTAAGCACAAATTTGGCCTCCATAACAAGGCTGGAACATTTATGTTTACTTTAATTTGCTAGCATTGAGGCCTTAACAAATTTGATTCACCATCTGGTTGGGGTTGTTGGGGAGAAAATTGACCCCCCCTGCAAATGAGTGACGTAAAGCAACTAATACAGCTCTGTTTGCCAATATCAAAGTATCAGAAATAGGTTAGCCAATTTTAATTCTGAGTTGACAATGCCTTGGGCGAGTAAACACACTCTACTGGTACTGGACTACCATTAATTTGAGCATTTACGGTAGCAGTGAGATGATATGATGGAGTAGGTTCTTAATAAACTACATATCTATGACGATAGAAGAAGATCATATAATAAACAGAATCGTAGTTACTTATAAAAGAAACCTTGTTTTTCCATTTAACATGTAGTAGAAAGGTCAGAAGTTGATTTGCTCTGTATACATGATTTCACACTGCGCTGCATTTATGGTTTTGGTAATTGACGTTCTTATTAAGTTGAATCACCTATTTCAACTTGATGCATATTATAAGGACTTCTTTTTTCACTGAACAGGATCATAGAGCAACGGATCAAATTAGAAACTAAGCTTCGATTGTATAATCTTTTGAGTAGGTTCTTTGTTTCATTGGATCCCAGAACACATACCCCCTGTAATGTTGCTTGGTAACCTGGCCATTGGCAATGTTTTAATGGAGTACTGATATGAGATTTTTCAGATGATTTGCCCTATGATAAACAGGTACAGGTTAGGTCCCCTCAAAACTTGATGGTTAATAGGCTATCAACATTGCTTCTTAAAGAAACAATCCTGGTAGATAACATTGCAGGCTTTGTGCTTAACAACCATTAATTTAATCTTTCAGGAAAGTAGTAATTTGACATGATGGATTCAGCCTACACGCAACCAAAAGGATTGCGAGATGGATACAGCAAATCAGCCAGTACTGATGAAGATACAGATTGAACCTGCTTGCTTATGCAGATGGCCTTTGTATCATTGAGCCCCTCCCAATTTGATCATAACTGCAAACTGTATCATGCAGCAGCTTCAAGGAACATCTCCATTAGATAGACCTGCATGTAGTTTATCTAGGTCTCATTAATTGTACTGGAATGCTTTGATGGAGCTAGCTGGAAACTTCATTAGTACACTACTCTTGGATGATTGGACATAGTCTTTTTGATCACATTTTTACATATTATCACACAAAGGAAGCTGCATTGTTTGTAGTTCTTGATTTGTTTTCAGGCACCGTGAACTACCAATTATGTCTGTTTGTGTTAGAACATAACATTGGTGCAAGGCTAGTCATCCTGATTGATAGAAATATAGCAGGACATTGTAGTTAGCTCTCACAACGGCATATCTATGTAATTCTCGGCATATTTCTTTTGCAATGTATATGTTAGTCAAGTGTCTAATAAAGCCAATTATGGATTCAAACTACTACCTCAGGTTTTTTAGAACTCTTTGTTGCTAATTATCTTGGCTAACTACAAGTTTTGTCTCATTAAATATTTAGTTGAATCATCATCCAAACTTATGTATAAAATATCATCAGTGTAGACACCTTCCCGAAAGGACATGTAGAGAGTTTACAAACCTTCAGCTTTTGGATTATGTAGTTAAGGTTTAAGGATTATTCCTAGTACTTAGATTTGAGGTAGTTGAAAATCATTAATTATTGACCTTAAAGTTGTTGTACACTTCTATCTTTTCATCCCCTATAAATGTAGGAACTTATCAGCATTACTCCAACACCAACCACAGTCACAGCCTTCCCTTAAGCAAGCTAAGTAAAACAAAAGTTGGCAACATTTCATGTTTGTTATAACTTCTTCAGGAGATCTTATCCGAACACCAGACATGTCTCCAACTGATGTCAACCGCCTAGCAGCAACTAAGCACCAAGATAAGGAGTCGTATACTCCCTATTTCCCTAAGGACCATGTGGAGTTCTTGGTGTTTTCACTTGAGAAAATGGTCGGCGACAAGCTAATTTGGGAGTGGCCCGGGCATATCAGTTATGGGATGGGGATCTTGAGGGTCAAGCTAGCTGACCGTTTCAAGAAAGACTACACCATCGAAGAGATTCATGGTGTGATTCAAGGACTCCACAAGAGGCACTGCTGCATGCAGTGGATGATTCATGAAACTGGACTTGTATGGGATGCAAGGCCTAACAAGTTCTCAGGCTCCCCTAGCCTATGGAGAGAAGTGGTTGAGGTAATGAAAAATCATGGTTGTGTTATGGTTTTTGCAATGTTACTTTTACTATATGCTCAATTTGAAGGGACTAATTAAGGTACATGGAATTGTAGGAGGACAAGAGCGCATTGGACTACTATGTTGCTGGTGATCCCCTATGGTGTGAGCTTAGTTCCATCTTCAGAGACAGTACCTTTGGAGTTGCAGAGGACTCTGCGTCTCAGCAGACAGAATCTGCTGGTGACGAAAGCAGCGGGAACACTCTTTTCCTGTTCCGCAGTGGAACCTATAAGGATCCGTTCACTGGACAAGTCAAAGATGGAACTTCTCGTCACACAACCGAAGAGCTTGCAGCTTGTACCCTCCCTAACTCCCCCGACAACTGGAACTTAGGCGTGGATTCTCCATCGAAGCTACAGGCAAGTAGGTTTGCATCCCCTGCGAAAAGCTCGCCGCTTTCGGTTAAGGAGATTGATGAGGAAGAGTGGGCTAAGTCTCACATCAGGAGTGAGAAGAGATCTGCGACAAAGAAGAAATTGCTTTGGGGAATGGATTCTCGATCTCCAAACAACAGCTCTAGTGGTAGTAGCCCCCCGGTCCATGTTCATGTTGCTACTAATACAACTGCAGGGAAAGAGATCAAGAAGGAGGAGTGATCAGTCAGCTTTGCCGCCATTTTCAACAACCACCACATTAGCTTTGCTTAGGAGAATGTTTTCAAGTTTCTAGCGTTCTGTGTTCTGTATGGTCAGGTCTTTAGCGTTCATTTGCTCACGAGTCTGTGTTTGTAGGGTAGTTTCACTTTGTTTTGTTCCTACGGTTTAACTAGTCGGAATCCATCTAATTGCCAGAAACTACACAATGGACTTGTGTGGCTTCCAACGGCAAACTGAAGAAGTGTAGGGTGGTTGAAAATGAAGAAGTAAATTTTTAAAAAAAATGTCATCGAGCCTACTTTCTGTTACTCAAGTTTTTTGTTCCAACTTCCAAATTCTCCACATTCTCAGAGAGTTTGAGATTGGTTTCAGCTTCCCAGAACGTGTGTATGTCTATACTATAGTATACAATTGGTTTAAAGTTCTACAAGTTTATATGGTACTGTTTGTTATGCAGGGGTTGTGGAAATTAACCGACTTATGTGATTATCTCCGTGCTACAAGTCATGTATAAACTTATAAGTTTTCTAGCTAGTTGGGGGCTTAAGACAAATATTTTTCGTTCAAGTACTAGATGTATATTGAGGAAAAAATTGTTTCTTCTGGTTTGGGGAGTTTTGTTTTTTTAATTCAAATAAACCGGCATGTAATGTATTTGCAAGAAGTGTACAGTGGATGACTTAAGAAGCTGCAGTTCCTTATGTTTTAATAGTTTGTACTTTCCGGGAATCAGATTATAAAACCACAAGATACATGTACAGCTTGCAGTCGGAAAGGTGGTTGAGTCGTGATTAAATGTTGGTTCACAACCTGCTACACATAGTAATTCTACAGACCTTCAACTCAGTTTAAACTTGTTTTGGTTTTTATCCCCATTTTGCGATTGATATTGTAGTCTGGCAAAACAAATATAGGATCCTTACCCGTAACAATACATCGAGGCAACTGATTATAGGAACTAGTAGTCAGTGCATATAACACAAGGGACAACAACATTAATCTAAAGATACAAAATTATCTGGAAGAACAGAAACTAAACCCTAAAGCCATAAACTACTAAATCTACGTGTCGGCCACGTCATCAAGGTCAGCCAACAGCTTCAAGTTGCTGGTCTAGGTAGTGGATCTCCGGTAACCTCAGGGAGCTCACGCTCATATACCAACTGATCAACAAATGCAACTCCAAGCTCCTCCTGGAACTCTAGGATCTGCCACGCACGTTCATGGCGGTTCCTCATGTCCACAAATTCATCATTGTAGTCCTCTAGTGGGTGTGGGAGGGAATAAACCAGGTCCCCATCATCCACCCCTTCCTCGAACTCAGTTGTGCTGTCTTGGAAGAAGACTACCCCACAACTGGCTAACTTCAAGCGGAGATCGCGGAAGAGCGCTCGGACATCATTATCGTTTCTCAAAGGACGTAGACAACGAGGCCACTCCTCAAAAGCCCTGGCATAGAATACGGCGAAGGGGAGGTTATCACCTTGAACTAGCCTTAGCATGCAACTGAAGAGCTCCCCGTATCCAAACCTCTGTGGATCAATGTTGTGGATGTAGCTAACATCTCCACCAACGTAGTCAACCAGATGATCTTCCATACAGTCCTCCAAGCTGCCACCAAAATGAACACGCAAGCTTCGGAGATGATCAAAAGGTGCTGCACACAAAGAACAAGATCAGAATCCAAAAAAACAGCATGTAGCCCACTTATGAGTTTTATTAAAACAAATAAAAAAATAAAAATTGCAGGACAACTGGTTGAAAATATGTTACCAGGGAGAGAGGTGTCTTCAGGGAAGGATTGAGAGCCGCAACCATATTCACCAGCCATGTCTGATTGCACAAGGTAATGAAGATTGGGGGGTGCAGAGGCAAGAAGAAGACAATTATGGTTCCAAAGGCTGTTGAGGAAAGGTGGTTGAGTGAGAAAACATAAGGAGATAGCCTGGTTTTTATAGGCAGAGTTTGCAGGGGTTTAGATGTTAGTTTGTTCTAAGTGGTTGGGATGAAATTTAAGGCACCATCAGGTTTACTGTCATGTTGTTTACTTGTGAGAACACTCCACCTATCCCACTGCCCTAGGAAAACAAATATTTAAGAGCATTGTTAGAGTTTCATGTGTTGAAATAATATATCAAGCAAAAGTTCACCATTTGTCTGATGGAGTTATCATGTGTAAGCAAAGTAATCTGTTCATGAAGAATAAATAAAAACTTATAACACAATGGAATAGCTACAAATAAAGCAAATTACATGTATTTAAGCAGAAAACTTGGACTTTAACAAGGGATATGCACTATTTTAAGAAATTTCAGGAGAACATAACATGACCTAGAACACTAGTCATGACTATCTCAATGGATCAACAACTTGCTATCAGGAAAATATGGGACATAACTATTATCATATCAAATAGCCATGCAGAGTAAAGATGGGGAGGGTTTGCTGTCCTCAAAATGACAATTGATTGGCAAACAGAAATAAAGAGGAAACTGTCAACCATGTATCCTAATCTTTCCAACAAATACATAGCAATATGTTCTCACTTCGAATAAATTAAAAAGGATGTTGCAGAATCAGTAGCAAAAAAACATAGAGAAGTCTAGTTTCCAATCCATACATTACTAGGACAAACTTAGTTGGATAGCAAAAAGTTCTGTATGTAAAGTAATCTGCAACCCTTTTTCATCATCACACTTACTCGTCCTCCCATGCGTCCTTGTTGCGCTTGTACAGCTCGACCTTTAGGTACTCTCCGCGGTCTGCATGTTTGAGGGAGAAGAAATGCTCAAGCTTGCCTTTTGTGGTGCAAATGATATCACCAATCATGATTTTGTCTCTCTGTTCTAGCTTGGGAAATTTCTCCAGTTCCTCATTCAAAGAAGCCCTCATTTTTGCTCGTGCCTCCCCAATCATGACCGGAGGTGGTCCGATCATCGCCTTCACTGCCTCAATGAACTCAGCATCGAGAAATCCACGCTTACGCTTGTCTTTGCTGTTTGAATCACTTGCATCAGGGACATTACTGTCGGTACAGACGTTTCCATTCTCATCAACTGTTAAATCATCGGAAACAATTGAGCGGTACTTGTCGTTTGCCATTATCCTCTTCGCGGCTGTCATGACATCAACTGCCTTCTTCCCGGCAGCACGGTCTGTTCCATATATGTCCACCCAAGCATCGTAATAGGGCAATGGTGTGTCATTCTTCCCCTCGATAGCTTTACCATATTTCTAAACACACAAAATCATACAATGCAACAGATTGATTAAGTAACAAACAAGTAAAAGTAAAGGACTCAAACGAAGCTACGATCTGTCACCACAGATCAGCAGCATACCTTGGTTAAGTCCTTCCGGGTTAGCTTATCAGTACTAAACTTCTTCTCAACATCACACCAACCAGATCCAGACTTGTCTTTGATTTCAAGTACAGCTAGCAACTGCTGACGCCATGTCTTGATGTGGTGTTTAACATTATCAAGAGTCAGCTTGATGCCCGGGAATTTCGTTTGCATGTATTCTAGCATCATTACGCACCCTTCTTTCTTAAACCCTTGTTGAGTCTTGTGGCCCGCCGCTTTAGCAAGGCGCATTGCTTCGATTAATGCCCAATCTTCTTCCGGTGTCCAAATGAAATAATCATTACCCTTGATGGATTCAACTTCCTTGACAACCTCCTCATTGGCCTCCACCACGGTCTCATTTGCATCCGGGTTTCTGTTCTGATCAGGAGCAGCTTGCTTGGGCTTCAAGCCAGATGCTTTGGCTCCTGCAGCCTTGGTTCGTGGGACTCTCTGCTTCGCATGCTTTTTCGGCCCATCTCCAACATCGACGTTGTGGACTCCCAAAGGTGTAAAACTCTAACCCCATTCCTTCTCCATTTTCAAATGAGTTCATCACTCTTTCATCCCTTGAGTTCTGAGCCTGAGATTGACTCATTTTGAATACTCCCCCTGAAGTGAAACCATGCCCTGAAGGCTGACTGGATTGATTCATTTCATTGCAAGCCTTTTCCCCTGCAGGATGCATAGCTATCTGGGCATCCAAGCAAGTTAGTAAAACCATGTAAACCAAAGAATAAACAGAATAATTAGTTCAAGTTCACCCCCCATGTAGATAAACTAATAATTCCAGGAATTTAAACCACATATTTAACTCATATACAAAGTCAAAACATGCAAGGTGATATGATATGAAATGGCAACCAAGATATGCTCATGCACAGAAAAAAGTCTAACAAAATACAATCCATTAACAATTAAACAAAGTAGTCATAAGAGGTTGTAACAACACATGACATATGCCATCATATTTCAAAACAGGAAGTTGAAATGCCACGGGTTGGCCACACAACGAAACAAGTTCATCTGACAAAGCTTACAGATACGACATAAGTTAAACATAGTTCGCAAAAGTACATGGAGATTCAATGGAAACACAAACGAAGCTACGCTTCAACCCCTCCCCCGAGCAATCAGATAATCCCGGTAACGCTGGTACATATTCGTGGCCATTACATCACGCAGTTCATTCCAAGAAGGGTTGTCACGGTCTATCTGAGAGATAAGTCGTGGAGGGACAGGATTGTTTCGGGCCCTCTGTGAAGGGGGTTCATCATCCTCTTCATCAGATGATGAGTCCTCTTTCTCCAAAAGATCATCGGGGGCGTGATTGCGGAGAAAGTTGTGTAGGAGGCAACAAGCGATTATTATGTGATTCTGTGTGTCAATGGAGTAGAAGGCGGGGGACCTTAGAATTGCAAACCGTTTCTTCAGTAGCCCGAAAGTTCGTTCGATTACATTGCGAGCAGCTGCATGTTTGAGATTGAAATACTCTTGCTGGTTCTGTGGAGCCCTGTCTCCACGTGCCCATTCCTGTAGGTGGTATCGTGTGTTTCGATACGGCGACAAAAATCCCGGCGCATTTGCGTACCCAGCATCAACGAGGTAGTAATTCCCTACAAAGTTAATGCAGATTGGTTGTCAGGACAACATACATAGCAACAAAACTGTTATGAAAATTTCATGCAGTAATGGTTAATAGCATATTCGTCATACAATCGATCTCGAGAAACCCCATTTGCAAACACAATTACAGAAATATGACTAACCTTCTGGAATCTGCAATGCTCCTTCCTCCCTCGTAACCGCATTTGTTAGTACCTTTCCATCTGCAGCTGACCCTTCCCACCCAGTCAGTACATACATGAACCGCATTTTGAAATCACAAACACCCAACACATTGATCGCTACGCTCCCCTTCCTGCTCCTGTAGTAACAAGCACGCTTGCCATTGGGAGTTGCATCTAAGTACCATCGAGAGCTCCGAGACAACCCTATCAAGCATTTTGCAGGCAAAGGTCACACAATTATCAACTCACACAAAATGGTTAATGAGTTACAACAACATAAGGAAGGTTTAACCAACAAAATACAAAATAAGCAACCCATGAAATTACCTTGAAGTGTTTAAGAGGCTCAGTCGTACAATCTGCAGTGATAGGTTCTGGTTTAGCCAGAAGTTTATCATGGAGTTGGAGGACAGCTTTCAGAACCTCGTGAAAGTATGTGCTAATTGTGTGGCCTAAACGCATAAATGCAAACATGTTGATCCTGTTCTTTGTATGATGGCCAATGATGATCAGAAAGTTTGCAACCTTCTCTTCGATCGTAACCCATTTACCACGTTTTAAACCCACCCCCATACTAAGGAGATTGCATAGCTCCCGGAAACAGCCCCTATCCATTCTCAAAACGTTCTTGCAGTTCGTATCGTTCTCATAACATATCCTTTGAATGTAGCGCCACTGCAGCGGCCTTTTCGCATTCAAACTATACCTAATGGGGCCCAACCCAACCATTCTTCCTCGCCTAAACCGAGTCAGGTAATACCACAACAGGACCATAACCACTACAACGCTCCTCACGTAATCACGCCTAACTGACTCATCATTCACATCCATGCTAACTACTCCAGTAAACCCAAGGGAAATGCCTCAAGTCATTCACAATGTGGGTCAACAAACCAAACAATGCCCTTAATTGCACAACTATAAGCTACTTCAGTCAGTGGTTGCTACAAAAACCGTATGCGTTAAACCACACCCAACAATCCAGGACTCCATTAAATAAGCAGAAAAATCTTTTTATTTTCAAAAAAAACTTCAAGTTCACGATGAGTCCACAAATCAAAATTTTGGAAAATTAAAGTCCACAGACATCCTAACACTGTTAACAGAGATAGACTACAATCATCATGTATAAATGAGCAGGTCACAAAAACCCAAAAACACACAAGCAAAGAAGGTCTTTTGGAGCTCAACAAATTTCACATTCCGTCGCCTAACATGCAAGAACAACCCACACAAATGTTGATCTACTTTGATGCATTTTGGGATGAAGAATGTACAAGGACAAAGCTCAGTTAAACTTACCCTTGAATTCGCGATTTGCCTCCAAAAAAACAACCTGCGAACAAATCCAAGAGTTACTTTCTTTCTACGGTAGCCCACGAACAAAAGCAGCACAGATTACCCGGATTATCGCTGCCCAGAGACAATCGAAACTTACCCGGAGAAAACGGCGGACAGGGGAAATGAACCCTAATAACGAGATCGTCTTAATCTGAAATGGCAATTGGGGGGAAATCAATTTAGATTTTTTGGTATGGAGGATGGGATGTAATTAAATTGCATAGTATGGGTATTTTGGGGACAACATTTCAGATTTGGTGGGCAAAATTGGAATGTGAAATTATGAGAAATTTTGCCAATTTCATTTTCTTGTCCAGCCCATGGAAAACGAAGTAGGAAAAGGGAGGGAGTTTTGTGCACAAAATAGCCAAAAACAGTTTTCCGGTTGAGTGTGAGGAAAAGCCGGTCAGACCAATTAACCACATTTCTTTTTTCGTTTTCCTACGTACCAAACAAGGAAAAGGGGTCATTTTACACCAAAATTTTTCCTTTTCCACACCAACCAAACGGGCCCTTAGTGAACCTAGTGGGGATCCATCTGTGGTGAGACAATAAAACCCACTGGGGTTTGTGTCCTCTTACAAGGAATCATGGAAGCCCTTGGAGTGGGGTTTTCCTTAATTTTGTTGAATAACAAGTGTGCTTGGTGGATCATTGCGTGTTGTGTGATGATAGATGTACCAAAAAATGTTGTATTTCAGGCTTGCCAATGATCTAGAATTTTGTATGAAAACAGTTGAGTATACCTGAGGTGTCTGGGGTAGAATAACTTGTCTGAACAGTCAGAATGAAAACACTGGTGGAAAAGATGAGGGAGAAATTCTTATTTATGGCAGAGACATGTAGGATCATGAAAGACCCCTTGAGCCCAGAGACGTGACCGAGTAGATAGTCGATTATGAACAACAAGCTAGGTGAAAGAACGGATTCGGAGAAGCATTTGGAGGCTCCATATGCTTTGGCAATGGAGAAACCACCTGCATAGTTTTGTTATATGCACTTTTTATAGAAAACGTTCCAATATTGTGTGGAGTTTCAGGAATTGGTTAATTAATACGAGTATTTCGATTTAATCAGGTGTATATAATAATATAATAAATTACACATCACGTTTCCATTCAATCACACTAAAAATCATCTCCACCAATGACATTTTTCAGAGTACACATTTTCCATTTCGCTTTAATACAAACAAACAAAGAATTAAAAATGGATTGTGGTCAAACTTATTCCAAATTTTGAATATTTTCGGTTAATTTTGCTAAACATAACCATCAATGTAAGTGTCTAAGTTTGGAATTGAATAGCATGAGACCATTGATAAAGCGGGAAAATTGGAGAGATGATCTACCATTCCAAGTCGCTACGTAGCAAGAAACTCTCCTATCCTCCGATCCCATTGCTTAGCAAGACATTGAATGGCTTCAAAACATAAGATCCCTTTAAATACCATTCAGAAGAAGCGTCACAAAATATCCATAAACTAAGCCATTGAAACTTACTTGTAGGATTTTGCAGTTTTTACCCCCCGTCCCACTTCTTCCTTTCCCGAAGCTCAAATGGAATATCCTAAGGGGGTAAGTAAAAGTTACCCTCACTAGTTAAATACTTTTTACATTTCACTTTCTGCAGATTTTCGATTTGGGCTTTACAATTTTGCATGCATGCAAAACCCATCACCTAAATTTAATACCTTTACCAGTTTACCACCATAGTTCATTTTCTTTTTTCTTTTTTTTAATCTTGTTTTGTTGTTGTATGCTTTAATTAATTTTGAGTGAATTTATAAGTTTTGTCAACAACGTTTTGGTCCTCTATTATTCAAATTCTCTTTTTCTTTTTATATTATCTATTTACCTTATCATGTTTTATTTCTGACCTTTGCTTTACGGAACTTTTCAGATTGATTTTTGTTATAGTTTAACGTTTTGGATAGCTAATTTCTTTTTGTGCCTTTATGTTTATTTTCTTGGTTTCTAATTACCTTTTCTAGATTTTCTTTTTATAATTTTGCTTAGATTTTTATATGTTTTTGTCCATATTACTTGTGCTTCTGCGTTTTTTCTTTAATTAATCACACTTTTTGCCTTCATCCCTTTTTCTTTTCAATTTTTTAAAACCTTTTTTGATATTTTTATTTATTTCTATTTTCCATATATTGAGTGATTAATGTTTCTTTCTTATTTTCCTCACATGACAACATACTTCACTTTTTAGTAGTTTGTTTGGCTAGGAGTTCCTGGCAAAAAAAAAGAGGTTTGCAATGATATAAACAAAAAAACAGGGACCCAGATGCAATTACAAATTTATTACATTATGCCCTTACTGGAGAATTTCTTTTCAATGTAGTTACTAACTTTTGATCTTGCAGAACAGGTGCAGAGAAGTGGATGCATTCTTCTCACCATTCATTCATCACTACGATGAATTTTATCTTGTTTCCGCATACTACATATCCATCTGCAACTTACGATACATATTACATGCTAAACGCATTAGTCAACGTGCAACTTTGACCAAGGGGATGTTGACTAATGCAAACAGATCATACATACTTCATGCATCATAGCATTATGGAAGTGTTTACTGACCATATTATGATTTTTTTTTGTCCTGATGACAGACCACCAAAACTGTGCCTCAATTCGGAGGATGGGATCAAAAGACTGGGGGAGAAACTAACTACTCAATGGTTTTTCAACAAGCCCGGGCAACCAGGAAGCAAAAAAAGACTGAAAAGACCACGTCTAACAGTGCTGGGGACGAAGTGGAACTTCTAAACAAACAGCCAGAACACGACGTTGCAGTTGCTGTAAGACTCTTTATCCTCGACTCACATTGCATTTTCTCATCATGCACTGAATAAAAACAGATGCATTCATGCATACAAAAAAAATTACGCTCTTGGCACTGTCATGATCCATATCCCCTTGGTCAAATTTATAGCACATGGATCATGACGTGCCAGGCAAAATTTATGTTTTCCCTTCTGGTGCGTTTATGCTCGTACCCCTTGTACATAGGTCTTTCTCAGCACTACAGGTATGCTTTGAGAAACAACAGGTACAAGTAAAAACACAGCCAGTACACTTATAACCCTTGAAGTGTCATGTTCAAGCCTTATGAATAGGGGTCTGAGAATAAACACCCTTCTTTATAAGATGCGGGAAGTATAACAGTAAAGCGTACCTGCAATCTGCATGACGGGTTCTGATCTGCTTCAACAATGTTCATTGTGCAGAATCAGAAGAGATTCAGATCATTCCTTAGCTGTTGTATAAGGCCTTCATACTGAAATGCTGTTACAAGTCAAGTCATTCTTGTGTGCTCTTAAAAGGAGTATCTGCTGTCACACCTGAATTTTGCAACTTGGCGATTGTAAAAATGCAAGTATATTATACAAAAGCAGCACTGTATAAATCAGCTTCAACTGAATGTCTGCAAAAAATAACAGTACTTATATATATTTACATGTACACTTGGAAAGAATTACTTTCTAGGTTCTAACATGTGTGATTTATTTTAATTGCATAAACAATGGAATCGTCAACAATAAAATCCCCTTCGTGAAACTTGAACATCAATAGAGCATCCTTACACTACCAAAGGTGTCAAGTGTCAACAGATAGTTCAGCTTATCTGTGTAGATCGTCTTACTGGAGCGTGTAAAGAAGATAAATATTCATCGTCTGCCTTAGCTATTCCATCAAAGAGATAGTTGAAAGGAGGCATTTCTATGTATTTTCCAGAACCTGGAACTGTTTTAAGTTCACCATTCTCCCAAACTACTTTTCCTCCGGCTATTGTTACTTCAATATTTCCCTGTAAAAAAGCCAAACATAAAATGCAATTCATAGTTCAATAAATACAGTGACAGCCAAACTAATATCACAAGGGTGAATGTTTACGAAAGCCATGTACTTCATCCCAAAACCACATGAAGTTGAAAATATGCAAGGCAGCTTTGGTGGCCTTCTGGTTCTATATTCGCAATAATTAACCAACTTCAATAGAAATATAAATTTACCTGTCCTCTTTTGCCCTCGTAAACATTTGTATCTGAACGAGAGTGGTGTGTTTTCGAACTAATTTCAAAACTTGAATTGGGATTTAGTATGATTATATCTGCATCTGACCCGACAAGTATTGCACCCTTTCTTGGATATATGTTGAAAATTCTAGCACTGGAGACAAAAAATCAATCAATACAGTAACTGCTGCAATATTTACAGCAAATTCAAATTTACTAAGTGAATAGCAAAAAGAATGCATACCACTCTGTGCTAGTTATTCGAACATAATCAGTTACAGATATTTGCCCCGATGCCTGAGACGAAAATCAGAAGACGTGACAAAAGGATCACAAATATTGGAAAATAGCAAGAACACTAGTTTTCTTTGTCTGCCACTGCCAGAACACCAGTTTTAATGCAGGAATAAAATAAAACAAACATGAATATTTTCAAGAATTAAGGGGGAAATCTGGCTTACCACCATTGTATCCCAAACCAAGTGCATTCTTTCCTCGATACCTGCAGGAAGAAAAGGAGCATCAAATTACCATAAGAAATTATCTGTGTTGCCTGAAAAGTTTTGAGCAGGACATTATTGTTACCATTAACACCATTGGGAATTTTACGAAAATCGTTAACCCCAAGAGCTTTCTGAGTCGTATTAAAGGTACAGTGATCTGTTCCCACTAGCTGCAACATGATAAATGCACTTCAGTACACATAAATGATAAAGCAAGGATATCTCAGGTGCATAATAGAACTAGATGTGTGTTATGTGACAAGAAGAAACGAAAATTCAGAAAGATAGCATATTACTTTTTTTTTTAAACGGATAGCATATTACTTGGGAGACAAATGAAGTTTGATAATACTTGAACAAGTCATCTTGGAGACGAATTATATTCTGAATATCAATGCTCTTGAATTTAGAGCATTCAAGTCAAAGTCCCTCACGGTTTTCCTCCATGTGTTCACTTTCTCCGTCACTTAAGTCCCACAGTCCCACTTCAAACTCAATAAGTTTCAAAATTCAAAAAATTGGGAGGGGTAAAGTAATCAAGTGTGCAGATCTTTTTTAAGTATCCGCACATCATGTCTGTATTCAGAATACTCTCTAATTAAAGGAAATCTTTCTTCCTGAATCGACTCCCACTTTTATTTCAAAGAGAAAAGTGTTTCTTGGTGTCATATAAAATTATATTTAACTTTATTGCGATGAGAGATGACCTGTAGGACACCAGTTGAAAGAGCTGCTTGTAGAGCCTTGCCATGTCCAGGTGCTCTAATAGGTGGACTCATCACATACCTGTGAAACAAAGAAATGACTATTTTATGCTAGAGCTAGAACAGTGCTTCATTTGATGATACTATAAAGTCTTGAAAAAGTATATCTAAAATAGTTTGGAAAGAAATAATATTCTTACTTTGCTGCTGTCTGGAAATCAGGATCCCAAAGAACAGTGTCATCCAGGACTAAACCTGAAGCTACAGGCTCACCGATAACCTTCTGACCTGCAAGTATAAAATATATTAAGCTGTAGTTTTAGTTTTACAATTTTTGTAGTGGCGAACACATGGTTGGGCTATTAAAAATACAAAGTAAATGAATAACCATTACAGCAACATGGGGTTTTAAGATGGATGTTCATTTAGTTTCTGTATTGAAATCAATAATCACTGTGAAGTAAATAGAAGAAAGACGAAATATACTCTTTCTCTACCAAGGATTGTAGTTACTCAAGCAGGGATCAGAGCCCGAGGTAAGAAATTGGAAGCAGAACTTACAGAAAGTATCCATTAGAATGATTTGAATGTTAAGTGCTACAAACCTGATTTTCTAGCTTTAGCTATTTCTTCAATTGCATCAATGCTCATGACATGAACAACATACAGAGGAGTATTCACGAAACCAGCCAAACGAATGGCACGACTAGTTGCCTCTCCTTCTAGCTGCATGAAAAATTCGATTTGTTCAATGACAAATACATTTAAAAAGGTGATGCAATATATTGCGAAGAAAAATGAATCTCTGATAGATACCAATGCTGGTGTAGATAATTTGGCTTTCACCAAAATTATACTTTAGCATTCCAGGATGATGTTGTCAAAGATTTAAAAGTAAGCATGCTATAAATTCTCTTTCCTTTTTACTAATAAATTTATTTACCACTGGTGGTCTTGAAAGTGCATGACCCTCGGGGCCCGTAATCCCAAGTTCAATCATTCTTTTTTGACCCTCAAACACAGCATCTCCATTTTCTGCATGAACCATGGGCAAAGCACCAAGAGATTTGCATTTCTTGAAACCCTCGAGAAGAAGTTCATCACTGATCATAAGTGAGCCCTTATAGGCTAGGAAGAACTTGAAAGAATTAATTCCTGTACAATTGGAAAGACAGGTGGTCAGAAGTATATGTCGAATTAAAATGGGAGTTAAAAACAGATTTTCTATCCAAATGCTTTTATAAAACTAAAAAAGAAAGATAGAGGCATGTACCTTTGTCCTTGACCATGATCTCCATTTCTTCTGAAACAGTTTCATCCCATTTAGTGATTGCCATGTGGAAGCCATAATCCATACAAGATCTTTCCGCCTTCTTTACATAAGCTTCATAGCCCGCAGACAAGCTACCGTTTACAGGAATAACAAAATCAATATGCAGTGTGGTTCCACCAGCTAATGCTGCTCCCTGTCCACTGAAATAATCATCGATTGTTTCAGTTCCCATAAATTCCATAGCCAAATGCGTGTGCGGATCAATTCCTCCTGTCATCACCGGTTAAGAGGAAACATTAACAAGTAGAATTCAAATTCTAGTGATCATATGTTTTTAATAACGAATTAAGTCAGAAACGTCAAGAAAAAATTTGGTCTTTCAGCAACAAGTAAAGGATTACATCAATTCTCAGAACCTAAAATTGGTAATGCAAGATAGTTTCATCAGTTAGATAGATACACACATCTGTCCATCACATAGAAGATATGTGCTGCTTAAAACTTCTACTTGGCATTAACCCAACAACTTAAAAACTCTTCATTGCCAAAGCTTGTAGCCTCATACATATTAGACTTCCAAACGAAGTTTACAAAATCATGTGATAAAATAAAATAGGACGCGATCTGAAGGCTCGAATTAGATAATGTATATAGTCTAATTGCGTTTAAAAGCAAGGAAAAGCACCTGGCATGACAAACTTTCCAGTGGCATCAATAATCTTAACTTCATCCCCAACCTGCAGATACACAAATCTTATAGACATAATAGAATCTGCATAGTAGGCTTAACATGAAGCACTGTTACATTTGTAATTTCTTTAAAACCTCCGTTTTTTCCAAGTAAATCATACACAACAGCTAATGAGTAAGTCTATGTTCACTTCGAACAGAACTATACAGAATTGAACTCAACTGATCAAAATTGGACTGAACTCAACTTATTTGTAGTATTAATTTGAGGGATTACATCAATGTTTAACTTCACCATGTCACTTCAAAGTAAACTTCAATCAACAAAGAACAATCCAGAGAAAGAATCAATGACAATAAATACCAGAATATTCTTCCTGACAGCAACAATGATGCCATTCTCAATGTACACATCAGCAACCTCCTTATGATGAGCATTGACAACAGTTCCACCTTTAACCAAAATCTTGGACTGAGAAACCGAATCGACCCCACATGCTGAATCACCGCCATATCCAGTCCCATGGCCACAAAACTGGAAATTGGACGGAAAAATGGGGAGGAAGTTTTTAGTACAGTTGTTACTGTTAGGGTGAGTGGAGAAATTTAACAAACAGGTTGTGTGCGTTTACCTCGTTGGACTCGGTTACATAGGAGAGAAGCGAAAGGAGAGTGATGATGAGAGATATCCTGTGGGATTTTTGAGTTCTTGGATTGGAATCCATTGTTTGGGAGGAGAATGGAACAAGAATGATTCTGGTTTCTTGTTTGATGATGTGTCCTAGTACTAATGGTGTGAAGACTTCATTTATTTAGTTTGAGATTCATATGCCTTGACTATTTTTGGAATCTTTATCAGGTGGATAATTTACTAATTACTCCCTCTTCCCGGTTTTAATTTACTTCTTCCACCATCAACACATCAACACAACATTTGCGGTAGTTTACTTTTTACTGTCAATAATTTACAAGTTAGATAGAATTATATAAGAATAAAAAGAATTTTTGATTTCGTTTTAAACCGAGTTTCTTTATAGTACTAAGACTCCAGTAGTCGCTGAGAAAAATCGTAAGAAATGCAAAGAAGAGGCATCTTTTACCCAGCAGAGCAGGGTTTGAACTAGAATTTCTACATGGACAGAGTTGGGGATTAGGATATCTAACACAAAATTTAAATGTGAAAATTGTCTTCTAAAAGGGAAATATTGGTAGATGCACGGGACCAAGTTACTATTATTTCTTTTTCTGATTTTTTATTAAAGTTTATCAATTTTTCTTAATAGATGGCTTTTTACTGTCAATAATTTACAAGTTAGACTACAAATTACTCTTAACTGTAATAATTACTTATCAAAATTATATTTTACAGTAAAACTTTACATTCTAAATTTTTCATGTCTAATTTTGTTAAATATTTTTCTATTATAATTTAATACTTTAGTAATTTGTAGTCAAATTTCAAAATTATTGGACGTAAAGAAGTTAAACGGTGCAACTAACTGCTTCTTTGAGACACATTATCTAATTTTATTAAATATGTCACCATTATAGTTTAATAGTAATTTGTAGTTAAATTTCAAAACTATTGACCTATTGACCGTAAAATGTTAAACGGTGCAACTGCCTACTTTGAGACACAAATAGGAGACCATTAGTAATCTGACCCGGGTTCTATCCGGAGAAGAAAATGAAATATCACCAAAACATTGTGTTGGATCCGTTTGGATCAGTCCGAATTGGATCGAACCCAATCAATTGAAATAAAATTATGACCATACTCGATCTAGATCTGTTCAAAATCCATAGATCTGATGCCTAACCAATTTGATATCTCAATTCGTCATGCACATGAGGTGAAAACCGGCCACAGACTCACTGTAACTTGCACTGACCGTCGACAAGGCGTGTATAAAAGAGTCTTCCTTGATATAAGATGGAAAAGGATTGAAAAATAAGAAAAGGTGGAGTGATCATTATGACTTGCGAGGAGACGACGCATTCCTAATTACGACTGGATAAGCACGTATTTCACTGTCAACATCCCGCAAGTTAACCAAACTTGTTCAACTTTCTCAAAGTTTTAAACGTCAATTCAAGACAAAGCAGCACATAAATTAAGTCAAGACTCCCAATGTTTTTAAGAAGATGACAATTTTAGAAGTTATCCAAATTATCTATTTGCAACATCACAATCTACAGCAGCAAATCACTTCAGGCAAATGAAGATGACTATACATATAAAGCTGCTGGACTTGGTAATATTACTCTGAGCTTTTCAGTAAGATTTTGAACTCAGGCTACCCAGTACTCAGCACTGCAGTGTCTAAATTCAAAGCAGTGGGCATATATAGAGTGGAAGGCTGAATATCAAATTCGTGCAGGATAACCATCCTAGACATCATATATGCAGCAATGGAGTTACAGAGCTCATAAAGAGCAACATCAAGGCCAAAAAGTATGAAAAGAAAAAATAAATGACCAAGTACGGAAGATGAGAAAATCAGGACTGCAGAACAAAAACCATAAATCAATCACCACAGCAAAGATGTTAAAAGTAACAGGTGTCTACGACAACGAGATCAACCAAAATATAAACTGCAAAATCTTTTGGTTTGTATAACTCCAAACAATCCATTTGCTACATCAAATAAACACAAACAAAACTTAAGCCTGCCTGGTCTTCTTCTTGACGCCAGACTTGGCAACCTTGAGACTTCTGTTGACAAGGCTCAATCTAGCAAGGGCAGCCTTCTTCAGATCAGGTCTGTAGTGGTTGTCTACCACCTGCAATATCAACGTAGGAAATTTTAAAATCGAAAGCACAACAAAATGCGTACTGTGCAAAACTCATTACAAGAGCCACATTGGCTCATTTACATGGTGAATGAGCCTAGCATACTACCTTAATTGACAATATTCATATCCTGTCAAGTGACAATTCAAGTGCAGAACAATAACGGTATTGTGATGCCTCCCTCATGATTTTAGAAATGCAAGTTGTACCTGGTTAGAGACAGCCTTAGCCATACGGGTGAATTCTTTCTTCATCAGAGACTTGTTGAGCAAACTTGCTGGCTTGTTCTGCTTCTTGGTCTTTGATGTGGCAAGCAACACAGATTGGTCTTTTCCAGGTTGAATGGTCACTGTTTTCTTGTTTGCCAAACCTAAAACAAAACAAGAATAGCTCGTAATTCAGGCGATAGTCCCATATAGAAAAAGAATTGCAAATACAAATATCAATCCACCAAACTGGTATAACATTTGACTATCCATTTATCAACATGCCTACAGCCCTACCAAAAGTAATGTATAGGACAGAGTCACCACACAATATTTACGCGATTTGATACACGAAAAATACAACTAAACATGTATAGATATACTTCCCCAGCCCATTGGATTATATACGTAGTTTCTTCGGACCAATTGAGTTAGATACATAACAATTTTCGGCAAAAATGTATCTCAGTGTGTCCTAATCTAAAGCTATTATCAAGATACAAAAGCTCCGGAAAAACCAATCAAAAAGCAAATGCATAAAACTCAGAAAAAAGCTAATGGAGTAATACTGATCCTATTGTATACATAGGTTAGTAAATGTTACTACCACCGTCTCATAACAAATGTCTCATAACTCATAACAAATGTCTCATAACAAATAACAAATGTTAAACTTTATTTTGTTGACTTTTTTAGGATTTGACCTTAAATTATTATCAAATCTTATCATAAAATAATTAAAAATATTATATTATAAAACTAGAAGGTTTATATTTTCGTTTATAAAATTCTTAATTATTTTTATTGTATAAACTTAAAATAATTAAACAGCAGAAATTACAATTCAGATTAATCTAGCTAGACAAATAACATTTTCACATGATTCGGTAAAATCAATAAATAAATAAATAAAAGGTACCTAGATGATAAAACAAAAGCAAAAGAAAAAAAAAAGGTAGCAAGGGAAACGAACCAGAGTACTTGTAGGAGTGCAAGTTGCAGAGATTGTTAGGCTCTTTGCTGAACTGGATGCCAGCAGTACCATTGCCAAACTCCTTCACCAGGAAGCTGTTGTTCTTCTTCACGATTTCCCAAATCAATTGTCCAGGAACTGTCGCCATTTCTGGAATAACAAAGGAACAGAGTTTAAGCTATCAGAAACGATGAGATCGCTAGCTGATCATATCAATAAATAAGAGATGCAGAGAATTGAGAAATCTATACCTGAGTAGACGGGGAAAAGTCCTGCAGAGGCGAACTGTAATGGCGGAGATGAAGTGGCGAAGGAAGAAATTAGGGTTAGGGCAACTTATTTATGTACTATGCTTAGGAGTTATTGGGCCTTATGACTGGGTCCATCTGAGTTTCCTTTCTAAATTTTGATTGGGTTGTTTAACATGGGCTATTACTTACACAGTCAATCCACGGAAGAAATAGGCCGAGTGTTCTAAACATGGTGTTCTAAATAATTTTTTATTACCCTCTCTGAATAGCTTCAATTTTGTTTTATCACATATTTAACTCCATTTTTTTTTTACCACATTGAACATAACACACAACAACTTTTTCCATATTTAACACACACATAACATTTTTATATTTCAAAATGATCTCAAAATCTACCATAAAAAAACTTTATATTTCAAAAGAAGATCAAAATAAAATAATAATAATAAAAAGTAGCGTTAATCAGATTGCACCTTTGATCGAATCTGTAAAGCATCGGAGCTGATTACAGCTCCGAAGCTTATTCTTGCTCTAGCACTAATGGTTAAGAAATATCTAAAACTTGGTCTTATGAGAAGTTAAGCGACTTTGATGCTTTGGTCTTCTCTTGATGTTGTCTTGAAAGTTTGGATTTGTTGACTCAAGGGCCTTCGCAGCTTGTTCCTGAGACGAGTTAGACGATGCTCTGACTTGTTTCAAGTTGATCGTTGACGCTTGTTAACTTCTTGGATTTGTTGATTCAAGAACCTTCGCAGCTTGTTCTTGAATCCTCCCTTGAAGTTGGCGGCGATCGCTTGTTAACTTCTTGTTGACTTTGATGGATGCCGTTGACTTCTTTTTTAGCTTATTGACTTGTGTATCTCTATCTGCTTCAAGGGCTTTGAGCTTGATCTTCATTTGGATTGAGGACTTGACTTGAGTGTGTTGATTAGAGGGCCTTTTTCAGCTTGATCTCTTATCTCTAACTTGACAGGGATTTGATTTGACTTGGACGGCGTCAATGCAAGGGCTTGCGCTTGATCTTGGATTGAACGTCAGGTCTTGGTCTTCGCGAATAATGCTTTCTTCAAGGATCGTAGACTTAATCTTGAATCCAACAATGGTTGTTGCTTTGATCTTCGAGCGAGTGCCTCCACGAGCTTTGCGATGAAGTTCGATCTTCTGTTGCTGCTTCAAGTGTCTTCGCGACTTGTTCTTGGAGCTGACTAAACATCTATAATAATTGGAATTAAATTTTGGTGAAATTCCAATTAAATACATAAAATTATAATTTAGTGATTTTAGTAGATACAAAATTCGAGTGTCTATATATGTATCTTCGAATTGAGCTATATTCAAATATAAGGTATGGGCTATGGTAGATAGTGGAGGAGGGCGAAACTTCATATCTTCGACATTGATTGGGAAAATGGGTGAGCCTTCTCGTGTTATAGGCTCAAGCAGAAGATGAGTGCAACGGGGGCAAATGGTGTGGAGATTGAAAGTCCATATCGTTACGAGTGTGTTACCATTAAGATCGATGACCACACCAATATAGTTCCTTGCATTAGATACCAGCACTAATAAAATTTTGCTCATGTGTTGCTTGGAGTACCTTGGCTAACTACGATAAGTCCCTATATGGTCGATTTTGATAAAATGACCATCACTACCCTTCACTATGGATTACCATACGAGTTCCAATGCCATACGAAGAGTTGTATCCAATATGCGGAGGAACGATAGTGGGCTTTATGGGAAAGCCATTCACATGGAAAAGTGGCTAAGAGAGTTGGACTGCTACCCCGGGTTAACGTGCAAATGCAGCTACAGGGCCCGATCGACATAGTTTTTTATGGAGGGGAGTTGTTGCATCGTATGAGGGGTGAACTGCAGAAGATTAATTAGATCCGAGATGTACTATTCCAACATGTAGGGTGTCTCAATTGGTTTCCACCACCGAAACCTCTTAGCAAAGCACAGGAGCTTCGCCAAAAGGAATAGGAGTTGGACTGCATTCGCAAGCTCTGATATGGAGAAACACAAGGGTGGGGAGTCATGAGCAACAAGCGCCAATGCACTGAAGGCTCATTGAGCGAGATACGCGAGAAACCGGCCACTAAGGCATGGGAAAAGCCTATGTAAGGATTTGGTCGAACCTTGAGGGCAAGGTTCATTTAAGGGCGTGGTATTGATGAAGATCTGAACATTCTGAATCCGTCACGCATTATGAAGTCTTCTTATGCAAGTCTCGTAATTAGTATTTGTCTTTATTTCGGTATTTCTTAGTATTTTTTTTTTTTTTTGAGAAGAGGTATTTCTTAGTCATTAAGGATAATATAGAAAACATTTCTCAAAGATTGGTTATTGTCTCTTAATTAGTCTTAGAATATCTTTAGGATTTATCTTTCCATATCATTATTTAATTTTAGTTATCGCAAATTACTTCCTCCACTATTTAAAGTGGCTTTCATTCTTATTAATAAACATGTTTCATTTTTTATATTGATATGCCTTGAGACATAATTTCTAACCAAATATATGTGGAAAGTCAATTCCGCCACCATGGAGATATCAAGGCCGTTTGGTGCCATCTGGATCGGCCAAGTCGGTTCAAGTTCTCATCATAATGATAATGTTAATTACTCTAACTCTCCCGGTAGAAATTATCCGGTTTGATTTTTTTAGTCAACAACTTTCAACTTTGACTCTCGATTACTCTTAAACTATAATAGTAAAATATTTAATAAAACTAAATTATGACAATTTAGGTTCTATATTTTCAAAATATGATTTCGTCAAATACTTTATTATTATAGTTTAACATTAATAGGGAATTAAAGTTGAAAACTGTTGACCGAAAAAAAGTTAAAGCGGGTGAAACATAGTGGGACGGAGGGAGTACAATTTTATAATTTTTTTAAAAACGAAATAAATTGATTAATAAAAGAAATATAATGAATACTTCAAAACAACCTACAACTGAAATACACATAATAACCTCCAGATTATGCCACGTTATAGAATTCTTAGATTTAAAGATTGTTTAAATTATTGCAATTTGCATGATTTAGGGTTTTGTGGTAGTAAGTATATACTTGGAACAATAGATGTTTTACGGGTAACTTTATTTCTAAGCGCTTAGATCGTGCTTGTGCAAATTCTGTGTGGCTTAAGCGTTTCCCTAATGCATCAGTAACTCATTTAAGTTATGTTCCTTCAGATCATAGGCCACTATTAATAGACACAAGCAACACAACTGCAATTCCCCCTAAAACTTTTCGTTTTGAGAATATGTGGGTTGTAAATCCGGTCTATGTGCAAAACCTAACTTCCTTTTGGAATCAATGTGATCAGAATTCTCAATCCTTCTGGGATAATTGTCAGCAGCTCAGTAAACAAATCCCTCTTTGGCATTTAAATGACTTACATTATATTAATGAACTTATTCGAAAAACATCTGCACAAATTAAAATTCTGGAAAATAGGTTACAGCTTGATCCAGCTTCTCTAGGCCCCCAAGTAGTTCGACTAGAACAACAATTACAACACTTGCAAGTTCAAAAGGCTTCCTTTTGGTCAAGGGGGCCAAAAGGAAATGGGTCTCCCAGTGGAATGGAAATACAAAATATTTCCATGCATTAAACAATTTCCTCCATGGACTAAAAGAAGGAATTTCCTCCATGGCATTAAGGATGCAAATAACATTTGGTGCCATGATCCTGATAATATTTGTCAGGTTTTCAAGGATTTTTTCTTTACGAACTCTAGAAGACAAGGGAGTAGTCTACATAACTTTTTATCTTTGCCTACTCCTCAAGTCTCTCCGGATGAACAACAGGAGTTGCTGCAAACTCCTTCTGCTCAGGAAGTTTGGGACGCTGTGAATTCCATCAACCCAGAAAAATCACCTGGTATAGATGGTTACAGTTCCAAGTTCTATACTTCATCCTGGAATATTTTGGGTCCAAAAGTCATTGCTCTTATTCAAGACTTTTTCATTACTGGACGCTTTGACACTAGACTTACTCAGATTGTAGTCATACCTAAAAGAGAGAATGCCCAATATCCAGTGATTATCGACCTATAAGCTTATGTACTGTTTTGTATAAAATCATCTAAAAAATATTAGTACATAGGTTAAGACCTCTCATGGGGAAACTCATTACACCTTTCCAGAATGGTTTTGTTTCTAGAAGGAAAATTTCAGACAATATCCTCATGGCTCATGAGCTTTTACATACAATGTCAAAAAAACGAACTTCCAAACAATACTATATAGCACTCAAATTGGATATTGAAAAGGCTTACAATAGGATTGAATGGGATTTCTTAAATTTAGCTCTCTCAAAATTTAACTTCCCTAAAAAAATAATTGATATGATCATGTTTACTGTAACCACAGTATCATATACAGTTAAAATCAATCAAAAGGTTTCTCAACAATGGTCTCCACAGAGGGGTTTCAGACAAGGAGACCCCTTGTCACCTTACTTATTTTTACTTTGTCAGGATATTGTCATCCATTATCTTTGTCATAAAGTAAATCAGGGACTCATTTCAGGCTTAAAATCTTCTAGGCAAGGTCCAGTAATTCCACTTCTCAGCTTTGCTGATGATACTTTAGTCTTCTGTCAGGCTACAAATCAATCGGTCACTAACCTCAAAGTTTGTCTCATGGATTATGCTACAGCTGCAGGTCAGTCTGTATGCTGGAGCAAATCTAGAGTAGTTTACTCCCCAAATACACCTTCACATGTTAAACAATGGGTTGTCATTCTTTGGGCGTGGCTCCATATGGAAGATATGACAAGTATCTAGGTGTTCCCTTCCTTTTTGGTAGAACTAAACTTGATCTTTTTCATAGTTTGATAGATAAAGTGCATAATCGAATAAATAAATGGTATAATCGATTTCTCTCCTATGAAGATAGGAGAGTTCTAATTCAATCTGTAACAACTTCAATCCCAACTTATTACATGTCCATTGCTCAAGTTTCATCCACTACTCTTAAACACATTGACTCACTTAACAAACGGTTTTTGTGGAATACTGTACCAAATGGACAAAAGAGATGTAAAGTTAAATGGAGTGTTGTATGTACTCCAGGGCATTTAGGAGGGCTAGGTCTGCGAAGTCTAAAGCTTGTAAATAAAGCCTTCCGATGAAAGTTAATTTGGAGACTCTTGACCAATCCAGATTGTTTATGGGCTACTCTTACAAAGGCTAAATATTTTCCCAGTACTTTTGTTTTACATGCATCAGCAACTACATAAAGTAGTTGGATTTGGAAAGGATTAGCTCATAACATTCCTTGCTTCAGGGAACATCTTTCTTGGGTCATAGGAAATGGGCATAATATTAATTTCTGGGATGACTTATGGTTCAATAATGTCCGATTGCGACCTATGGCTATGGGTCCAGTTGCTTTTGACACAGTAGCTAGTTTTCTTACTGATAGACAGTGGACTGTGCGTAAATTAGCTCAATTCTTGCCAGTACATATAGTAAAATAGATTATGGGAATTCCTCTTCCCATGGATTTAACTTCAGATCGACTTAAATGTATACATCATCCATCTGGAGAGTTCACTATAAAGTCTTGTTATCACTCCTTGTTATCTTCTCAATTACCAGGCCCCTCTCTCCCTTGGGCAAGATTGTGGCATCTTAAATTACTTCCTCGGATTAAGTTTTTTATGTGGTTATGGATGCATGATAAAGTTGTCACTTTACATAAGTTATGTGCATGGGGTGTGATAGATGATCATATATGCGTTCTATGTGGTTCCCAGCCGGAATCCTTGGAACATCTTTGTTTTCAATGTGATAAATTTGCTTATCTTCGGCAAATATTGTGGCCTTCTGTTTGGAATGATAAGTCTCATTCTCTTTGTTCACTTTTATCTGATTTCATCCACAATGATAATCATCAACTCCTCTTATGCACTTTTTTCTGGCTAGTTTGGCGGTACAGAAATAGTTTTATTTTCAGGCACCAAGATTTCACAAGTCATCAGGTGTATAAACATCTCCAAAGTATCATGCATTTGCAATCTTTGTTATCTATTAAACATGTTAAGTCTAAGGTTGTGATACAGTGTAAATGGTTGCCTCCATCTCCTGGATTTACGGCAATGAACACAGATGGTTCCTCCCGAGGAAATCCAGGGGAGGCAGGTTTGGGTGTTATATTTAGGGACTCTCAAGGCAGATTTCTTAGAGCTGCAGCAGCATATCTTGGCCATTGTTCTAATAACATTGCTGAAATGCAGGCCATTAAGCAAGGGCTTATTTTGGCAATTCAAATGCATATTCCGAAACTATGTATCCAGACTGATTCACTTTTTGTTTGGATGGTTGTACGCAGGAGGAGCGCTTCAGGGCAGTTGCAGCGGCAGCTTCTTGAAGATATACTCCAGCTCAATACCAAGTTCCAGGAATGTACATGGTTTCTTGTTTATCGGCAGGTTAACGAAGCTGCGGACGCATTGGCACGATTTGGAAGCGAAGAATTAGCCGGGCAATGGCAAGATCAGTTACTGTTCCAGGCTGGCTCATATGACTCGTTCTTTTCTCTTTTGGATACAGGACATGTTAGTAGCTTTCGGATATGGGATCGATGCCCGAATTGGTTAGCTCATTTTGTATCTAATGATCTAACTCAATCCTATCCTAGATTAGTTTCTGTATAAGCCTTTATTTTTTATTTTGATGTACTTGTAACTCCGTTATCTATATACTATGAACCGCGTCACACGCTACGCGTGTGAAGCGTAATCTTGTAAAACATTTTGTTTTATTAAATAATATATTGAAATAAATGGAGTGAATATATAATCTTCACATAATGACTTCAAACGTAATAAAAAAATAACTAATTGAGTAATTAAACTTAATATAAATGGTGTGCTATAAATGTATATATTTTTTGTAGTTATGCAATTAATAGTTTTGAATTGAACTATATTAGACATACGAAAAGTATTCTTCCGAGGAGTTAAGAACCATCAGATACATCTCTAGACTTTGGAAACATTCAACTTCAAAATCTACAATGCATCTTTTTCGCATGTTAATTGGTATTCTTCATCAGTTGAATATATTGTCAAGTGCTTCATATAAACATTCTAGTTTCATAATATGATGTTTTTAGTTATTTTTATCGTATGATTTAAGAATAATTTAAGGTCAAAATGACCATCGAAAAAGTCAACAAAATCAAGTGTTACATTTATTATTGGACGCATGAAGTATGTCTTTTTTTTATAAGAACATATCACAGTTATTTTTAAAATTAAGTATAATACGTCATATAACTTTATGTTAAAAAATAAAAAATTAAGAAGAGAATAAATAAAAAAGAAAAAAATTACGTCAATAAGATTCGAACCCAACACCTTCAACTAAAATAATGATACAAATAATAGAGAAAAATCACGCCAACAAGATTCGAACCAAACACCTTCACTAAAAATAATAATAAAAATAATGGAGAAAAATCACGCCAACAGGATTCGAACCCTACATCTTTTAATTAACTAATGGCACATGTACGCACCACATTGAAATTGGATAAGCAAGATCAACGGATTAAAATTGATTGGTAGGTCAATCAATTTGGTAAATCAACCGACTTATTATATTACTTTAATAATCACCTTTTCTTAAAAAAAAAAAAACCTCCAGATTATCACAATTCCTATGTAAATCTAGTCACGACCAGGCCGCAGGGAAAACAACCCAAAAAATCGTATACGAATAAAAATTACTATAATTTTATAATGATATATACTTATAATATACGACATTTAAAATTGAGAAATGAGACTCTAAATGCATCGGGTGAGTCTCATGAGAGACCATACTTAAAAAGAGACCCTAGAGACCAATTTATCATAATTATAAATGAACCCCAACACAACTACTACCTTCTAAAACAACCACAACCCAACTAAAAAGCTAGAAACCGGGTCAAAAAACGGGTTATAAAATATGGATCCTATATATACCATATATTAACACAGAAACACGGTCATTCATTATCATCATCGCGATTCTTCTGTAGAGAGAGAAAATAGAGCCCTAGAGAGAGAAACTGCCGCCAAGCTCCGTTTCACCGCCGATTCACCACCACTCAGCGCCGTTCCGCCGCCGAATCACCACCAATCGACTACGTAGCTTCTGTACAGGTCACGTTCATCGTTCTCATTGTTAAAAAAGCTCATACGTACATGATTCATCCCATACGCTCATCGTTCTCATTGTTTGTGGTTGCAAGCTGCTTAAAACTGATAGATCGGCGTATATATAATTCAATTATGTTAAATTTATACCTGATTTGTTGTATTTGTTGTTAGATGTTTGATTGTGCATCAAATCGTGAAGAACGTGTTGCTGGGGATAGTGAACCTGTTGTTCGGGATGATGAACATGTTCCTGATGCTTCAATTCATGTTACCACCATTGTTGCAACCACAACGACCTCAAAAACAGGTATATAGGTTGATTTCTGTTGCTGTTAAACGATTTCCATGTTCTGGCAAACTTTATCTATGTTTTATATCATTCATATGCTCTGTTCCATGCAATACCTCCCATGTTCTTAGTGCTCTATGTTTTCAGCCGTATTGCCTATGTTCACAGTAGAACATGCCATGTTCTGAATCTGTATGCCATGTTCTCAATGATTATGCCATGGTAATACAAAAAATTCATGATGAAATAACCTGCAAAAGTATATTCCATGTTTCAATAAGTATTAGCCATGTTCCATGCAATACTTCCCATGTTCTTAGTGCTCTATGTTTTCAGCCATATTGCCTATGTTCACAGTAGAACATGCCATGTTCTGAATCTGTATGCCATGTTCTCAATGATTATGCCATGATAATACAAAAAATTCATGATGAAATAACCTGCAAAAGTATATTCTATGTTTCAATAAGTCTTACCTATGTTCCATGCAATACTCCTCATGTTCTTAGTACTCTATGTTTTCAGCCATATTGCCTATGTTCAAAGTAGAACATGCCATGTTCTGAATCTGTATGCCATGTTCTCAATGATTATGCCATGATAATACAAAAAATTCATGATGAAATAACCTGCAAAAGTATATTCTATATGTTCCATGCAATACTTCCCATGTTCTTAGTGCTCTATGTTTTCAGCCATATTGCCTATGTTCACAGTAGAACATGCCATGTTCTGAATCTGTATGCCATGTTCTCAATGATTATGCCATGCTCTGTTTCAGAACAATATGATAATACAAAAAATTCGTGATGAAATAACTTGCAAAAGTATATTCTATGTTTCAATAAGTATTAGCTATGTTCCATGCAATACTTTCCATGTTCTTAGTGTTCTATGTTTTCAGCCATATTGCCTATGTTCACAGTAGAACATGCCATGTTCTAAACTCTTTATGCTATGTTCACCAACATACAGATGCAAGTAATCTTAGTGACGATTTTGACGTCCGTGGAAGTTTGAAAAGCATCATAGGAACTTTTGATGAGTTACATGACCTGTACAAAAGACATACTAAAAGTGTAGGGTTCTCTTTCAAGAAGGCGACATCTCGTCGTGGAAAAGATGGCGAAATTCGAGAAAAGTACTTTCTGTGTAGTTGTGCTGGACTTCCAAAAATTCAAAAAAGCCCAATGCTCACACCATCCCCTGCAGTGAATGAAGGTGAAAAGATAAAAAAAAGGCGAAGGCAAAATACTATTATGAAGAAAGATTGCAAAGCACAGATGAGGATCAAGTACTTGTATGACATCAGTAAGTATGTGGTTGACACACATATAACTGATCATACCCATAACCTGACAAGACCCCAATGGAGCCACTATCACAGATCTGAACGGAAAATTTCAGGTCAAAAAAGAACTTTCAATGTTTTTGAATATAATGCCTATGTTCTGTTCTTAATATGTCATGTTCTTAATCCATATGTATATTGACTTACAGATGAGAAGGCAGAGATGTTGGAGATAATGGAAAGAGCTATGCTGAGACCTACAGATGCATTCAACTATATGGTAGAGGTCGCTGGTGGACAAGAGAACGTTGGAAACATCAAACGAGACCATATCAACTACATAACACGATATAGAACAAAGAAAATGGGTGGTGCACATGCTCAGAATGTGCTGGATATGCTAAAGCAAAGACAAGAAGTGGATCCCCAATTTAATTACACCCAAAAGTTGGATGAAAAAGGCAGATTATGCGGCCTATACTGGAGAGACTCTATGATGCAGGTAATCTATATGTTTTATGCAATAATATCTATGTTCCAAGTAATATTTTCTATGTTTTATTCAATATTCACTGGAAATCTGCTTGATATGCCATGCTATTCATATAATCTTTGCCTAATCCATTGAAAATTGATCTCGGAAGGATGATTATGAACTTTATGGCGATGTAATGATATTCGACACTACCTTCAGAACAAACAAATATGACTTAATTTGTGTGCCTTTTGTCGGCGTAAATAACCATTGGAACAATGTTATGTTCGCATGCGCTTTCATTGCAAATGAGAGTGCCGAATCATTTATCTGGCTTATGGAAGAGTTCTTGAAGTCAATGGAGAATAAGAAGCCAGTTACAATATTCATTGATCAAGATAAAGCTATATCCAAAGCTATTCTGCAGGTATTTATGTTGTCTGTAATATTTCCAATGTTCTAAGTAAGATTGACCATGTTGTAGTTAGGATATATTACATGTTCTAAAACTCCATGTTCACAGTAATACTGTCCATGTTCTAAGAAATATATGTCATCTTCTCAACTACGCAGGTGTTTGGTGATGAAACAAGACACAGACTGTGTTTGTGGCATCTCTACCAAAATGCCATAACTAATGTTGCAAGGCTAAGGCATGATAGCACTTTCAATGATGCTTTCACTTTGTGGTTATATGGATTCTCCAATGAGGAAGAATTTGAAGAATATTGGGCTGGAATGGTTGATATCTATGATCTTCAAGATGAGAAATGGTTCAAAAGATTATACAAATTCAAGGAAAAGTGGTCCCCTGCACTAAGCAAGACATTCTTCTCAGCCGGCATCCTATCTTCGCAACGAAGTGAGAGTACAAACAACTCAATTTCATTCAAGTCCAACAAAAACACATCTCAGACGCAATTCTTCAGATTGTTTGATGCCATGATAACCCGTTGGCGAACAAACGAATCGCTCAAAGAATTCAAGAACTCCTATCAGTCACCAAAAATATATGTGCGTTCCGGCTTAGTGAAACATGTTGCAGAGGTAAATAATTTTCAATATACTGCAACATGGGTAATAATATTTTTAGAAACATGGGTAGTATTTCCGGAAACATGGGTAGTTTTTACATAAACATGGGTAGTATATCTTTATGCGTATATTTAATTGATGTTCTTAATTTATATCTTCAGGTGTATACACTAAAATTTTTCAAGTACTTTCAAAAGGAGTTCAGTAGATCATTTGAAACAAATGCAACGTTATCTATGGACTTGGGTGACAAAAAGTTGTATGATGTAATTAAAGAAGACGATTTAGACGATGTTGCAACTGTAATGTTCATAAAGCACCCAACAGGCCGCATTGAAATCAGTTGTGGATGTATGCACTTTGAAGAGGTTGGATGGCTTTGCAAGCACTGCCTCCGTATCTTGGATAAGCATGATATTAAACGGATTCCTGATGAGTACATCCTCCAACGTTGGACAAAAACATTGAAAGAGAAAGTTTGGGACCGAGTACTCCGTACAAAAAGCACAAATGTTAATGCAGAGGTAAAACTCATTTTCTGCATTAGTCCATGTTTCTGGAAATATCGTCTATGTTTTTAAAAATATGTCCATGTTCTTAAAAATGCGGCAGGAATGTATTGCTTGGAGACAAAAAATGAACAGGATGTAAGAAAATATGGTCAGAGTTACCCCTAGGGTACGCAGCGGAATTTCAAAAATTTTCTTAACATACAGGTTAATTGATTATGCATATGTCGTATATATATAAACACGTCAATTAGAAGACTAACCTTACTTCCAAAGCAGCTTCCAAGTCTTCGTAATATTCCGGTGTATCTTCTCCTTCGTCGAAGTCGAAGATATCTACAATACTCTGTATATCTGCGAGACAATAAGAGTTAGTTTCCAGCTCCTAGAACCTCAACCTTGGTATCCACGGATGAACAGCCTATCGGAAGAATGCTAGGATATTTTTTGTGTGACCAAGAAGACGGGGCGGCGATTCCTCCGGAGAGGTGGCGCGCGCGGGTGGCTAAGAGGAGGGGAGAGCTTTTTATTTTCTATAAGAAAACTGGGTAAAATAACTGTGAAAGTCTATTTCTGAAACTGTATGTAAAAAACTCTCTAATAGTCTACTATATATAGTAGTCTATAGAAGCCTAAAGCATAAGCAATTAGACTTCGTAAAGGAATAAGAATCTAATTCTTATCGCACAATGAAACCAATATCAAGTCTAGATTCATTCCCAATCAAATCAAAACTCAATCAGGAAAATCTAACTTATCCCTTGGACTTCTAAATAGAGGAAGGAGTCGAACTCCTTCCCCTTATCCAGCCACGCGCGCGCGCGCGCCCTGTCCTACGGGAGGTGGGTCCCAACTTTGGGACCCACTTATATTTCTAAGGCAATTCAAACTCTAATTAGATTTTGCCCAAGTGCATATGTTAATTCTAAATTAACATATCCTTTCTAATCAAACCTCTATTATATTTCCAAAATATAATCTTTAATTGTATTTACATAAAATACAATTAATTAGCCAATTCAATTAATAATTCAAAATCATTAATTGAGCCACCAAATATTATAATTAATTCCAAATCAATTATAATCCATCAATCACAATTAATTCCAAATTAATTGCGATTTCATATTCAAGGATATTCTGATAGGCTGAATCACCACATAGTGTGACCCATAGGGCCTCATCGTATTAAGCAAGTCCTAGACTAGGCAACATGGAATTCCTAGACGGTTCCATTTGCAATATTAATACGTGAGGACGTTTGAGAGGTTTCTCAAAGCTAACCCTTTCGTTGTGAAACCTGTTGCGCTCAACGCGGCGATGGTAACGTCCCTTCATCTGACTTGCTCGAATGTATCTAGGATCGATGAAGTGTCTATCCCAATAATACATCCACGGGCGTCTCAGGGAGTTGCTTGGTTAAGATATACTTATGACCATCATAATATATCATTTGCACTGGCCAGTGACTTTACCAACACAACTATGCAGACTATGAGCAGTGCTCTCCTGTGCTACACTTGAGAGATGAATCATTCACAGAATCACTTATCATCCCCATTTGTATGTAGCCATAATCCTGGATCGTGTCTTAGGTCAGCTGCTTATTCAGAGCTGACATCGACGGGTCCACCAAGGATATGGGGCAACAAATGTGATGATAAAGTCCTGTAAGTACAAAGGACGAATGGCATCACTTCGACAACTTACCGGTTCCCATAGACACTTCGGTGTAGAGTATACATCGATGGGAGTGTCCGGTGGGTACTTCCATTGTTCGATAAAGCTTCTTCGAACAACTATGCGCAGTTATGGGAACGTTTCTCGATTGTCCAACAATCCGTTCCGTGGTCGTGGGATCGGCTCACACTTGCTCCAACAAGTATAACCTCCACGCATACTAGTCTTTTCTGGTTCATTCAGACCCCTACATCCGAGATGAACCTCGACTAGGGAGAGTTTGGGATAGATGATAACTCACATAGCTCCCACTATCTGTGTGATCGGTCATCTATCCGAGGGGACATGTTTAATATCAATAGAGATATGACATGCTGCATGCCCGGTGTAATATAAATATGAAAGCGATACCCAATAGTAAAATGCAACAAACATATATTATATTACGTTGACCTGTGTAATAGTACATATATGCCCTCTATAAGGGCATCATGCCCTTAGTAAGGACTGTCTCTAGGACATATACACTATCACAGGAGGTACACAGAAATGACCTTGAAGTCAGAAGGGAACCAGGAAGCAAGGAAGATTTTGGAAGATGGATACAAACGCGACATGGAGGCCATACTAAGTATTATAAATACAACAAAGTTCCCGGAAAGACCACAAGAACAAGCACCCGACAGCTCCAACACTAAACCTGCATCGACTAATGCTGCATCAACTACTACAGAACCACCTATTGTTCTAGACCCACAGATTGCAAGCACAATGGAGAGGAAGAAAGGAAGATTCATGAACAAATTTGAAAGGAAAGGGAAGAAACCCAAAACAACCGAGTTTGTAGCACTATCTCCAGACAAATATTTGTTGTGATTATCGTATTGAGTTTATTTTATTTGTCGAATATCATATTGACATGTGACAATGATGTCTAGTTTTTACTTGGAACTTGATTTTTGATGCTGTTAAAAGTTTTCAATGTTCTGGCAAAATTTGTCTATGTTTTAAGAAGTATTAACCATGTTCCACGCCATAACTTCAATGTTCTTAATACACTATGTTTTCAGACATATTGCCGATGTTCACAGTAGAACATGCCATGTTCTAAAACCTACATCCCATGTTCTAAATCATCAGATAAGAATATGTTCAGAAAGATGGAGATAAATAGAAGTACAAAGCACTTCTATACATGGAAAAAAAAAAAGAATAACATAAGATAACACTTTAAAAAGCGTGCAACATATATGGGATAACATAGAAGAATAATTCCAGAAACATGGAATATATATGGGATAACATAGACAATAATTCCGGAAACATAGAATCATCAAAAATATCAACAATTCCTACAACAATTTCCAGAATCAGTAATATTTCCACAATTCCAAAATGTTAAAGCTAACTACAACCAATGATATTTCCACAATTCCAGAATCACTTCTTTTCCCTCGATTGAATGAAGTAGTCATTTGTCGTTTGAAGATGATCGTTATTTGAACTGTCATCACCTTCGCCCTCATTAGCCACTTTCTCCCCCATCTTTTCAGCCTCAACTTTCGACAGTTCTATCGTTGCCTCAAGCTGTTTTGCCTCTTCAGCCTCTAAAGCTAACCTTTGTAGTTTCTTCTCTTCTCGTATCTTCTCCTCTTTTTCCATTAATTCTTTTCTAACAACATCATAAACCTTCATCAACTCAGAATTCTGTAGTCGTGGATTTACGCCTCTATACAAAATTGAATCCTTCGTCTTAACAAACTTGTCCACTTTTTTCTGCAAAGCTGAACGACACTTGTTTAAATCACTCAAACAAAGTGAGGCAACAATCTCAGCTCTAAAAGCACGCCTTGCAGCAGGCTAAAAAAACAAAAAAACACAAACAAAACGCTAAGTTAGAACATAGGTATGCCTATGGCTGAAAATATTGACAAACTTCTTAGACGAATAAAAATTACCTTAAAATTACAATCAAACTTCTGCCCATAAAACATCTGCATGTGTTTCATCAAATACACACCACAATCATTTGTATCTTTTTCGGTCTTGATCCAAGAAAATGCAATTTTCTCAAGCACAAACTCCTTGACCGATTCACCATCAGGGCGATAGTTATTCTTTGTAAGGAAGATGCTGAAATGATGACGCTAAAAAAAAAAAAAGAAACTCAATATATATGTTCAAAAAATAATACTCTATGTTTTATATAATATACCCTATGTTTTCAAGCATATTGCCTATGTTTACACTAGAAACTGCTATGTTTTCAAGCATAATATACCCTATGTTTTCAAGCATATTGCCTATGTTTACACTAGAAACTGCTATGTTTTAGAAACATACCAAGGCGCCAAAGAAAGCGTTGACCCACTCTTCCGAAGTCTCCCTATTGTCAAGATACTGAATCTTCTTCTTCTCCATATTGACTACATAGCAAGTGTAGTGATCCTCAAACACCAATGGAAAAAAGAACTACAAACAACAAAAAAAATATAAAAAAATTAAAGAGTAGCAAGAACTATTATGATCTTAGAAATAATAACAAATATAAACAACAGACATACCATCTTGACAGTCTTCAAGTCAATTAATTTTCTCCCGGGGACTACTTTCAAGGCATATTCCAACGTTGAAACTGCTCATGACCCCTTTGCTTGTACAATTTTAGTGCTTCATCATCAAATACCTTAGCTAGCATTGCCCAGTCTGCACATAAAAAAATAACATAAAAAAACATTGCACAATACAACAAAAGAGTAGAAAATAATACAAACAAATTTAAAAGAAAAAAATACGAACAGAAATGCTAGTAGTGAACCACATACGCTGAGTCTCCCCATCATTCCTGGTAAGCCCCTCACTATAATTCATATTTGTAACCCAACAATCAACAACAGAATTCAGAATCTTCGTCTGATAGCACATCGTGCGTATCTCCTCCGCAGAAATCCAAAATGTCCTCGAAAACTTCACAAAATGTTCATACCCATCATACCTGTTCATAAAAACAGAGTATAAGAATAAAAAACACATAAAAAAGAACGAGAGAACACATAAAAAAACAGAAAGAAAAAAAGAAAGAAAGAACGCAAAGTAACCTCGAATTCTCATACATGAAAAATACATAAGCCGCAACTTGTTTCCTTAATGTGCTCATGTCCTTTACATACTTGACCATATTCCTCATCATTTTCGAACCCATAACACAATCCTCACCAACAGCGCCACAAACATCAATTGTACATCCAAGATAATCAAAACAGAAACCAACAATTACATCAACAGGCCTCAGAACAACATTGTCAGCATCATCACCTGTCTTCTCTACACGACCTATAAAGTCTACATCAACAGCAGAATCATCAATCACATTCACGTTCTCCTCAACTATGTTATCACCTTCATTGCCTATGTTATCACCTTCATGACCTATGTTATCACCAACATTTCCCATCTTCTCCTTCTCATTACCAACTCCAGATTCATCCACTCCAGTCCCCTTATTCTCACCGCCACCATCTTCATCAGTCTCACTGCCATTATCTAAATCAGCAACCTCCTTCTCAAGTTGTCTCCCTATGCTACACACATCAATATTTTTCTGTACTTTAACAGATTCAAATTCTGCCTTATCAATCCCACCATCATCATCAGATACAAAATTTAATTTCTCTTCTTCTCCACTTTCACAATGATTTTTGTTAACCCAAGAATCAGGTTGCGACTCAGCATATACTCCCATCATCTTCTCCCTCAATTGAGCACAAATCCTATCAACAAACCCAATTAAAATAGGATCACTCCAACCCTTCTGAGAATCCAAACTCTGTGAAAGTTGTGATAAAGACTTATCACTCCAATCAGGAACATCAAACTCAACGTTACCACATTTATACATCCTATCAAGATGTGCACGCAATGCAACTTGTTGATCCTTCATGTACATCTCCCAAGACTTCTCAGCAGTCTACAAAACAAAAAGCTAGTCAGAAACATATAAAACTATGTTCTAAACATTAAGTCCTATGTTTTTAAAGAAAAGGCCTATGTTCTGAATAATAAAAGAAGCTATGTTATAAAATAAAATAAAAAGAGCATAAAAAAATAAACTCACCATTACAGAACCTTCAACAGGCTGCTTCTTCTTCAGCTTATCTGGAGGAATATAGAATACTGGACCATCACCGACCCTTATTTTGTTAATAGGATAACACTTATCACGTGTCGTCTTCCCAAAACCTCCATGTTTTCTCTCATAAGCAATCCTATCCCCAATTATTTCATCTGTCCAATGCCTACACAATGGAACAACAGTAGATGCACTTTCTCCATAATATATGTACCTATGAAGGTAGCAATACACAAGCACCATCACACAACCACTAACAATGCAATAGTCGTTTATTTTAGACTTCAATGTCTTAACAGCTTTTTGTAGTCTGTCAACGACGAAAGCGCACCAATCATACATCTGGATCTTACTCACATCCTGAACAGCCACTAAGAGTTTCTGATCCACGAAAGCAGCAGGGGTCGGCGACAAGAAATAACCACATACGTATAAAACAAAAAGTCTCTTGAATTCTTCTCCACCATCAGTCAACTCCTTCAAACGCTTCTTAACACACGTAAGCTTTACTTCCTTCATTCTTTTTTTACCAGTTTTATCAGTATTCCCTTTAATGTCAGCCCCACAAGCCATGCAACTACGTACAAACTCATCCCACAAATCTGCATCAACTCTATTACCCCCATGCTGAAAGCTCATTGGAACTTCAACGCCCGGATTACGCGGAAGCATGAACTGATCAAACACATCATCACCACAGATGGGAATCTTAGCATCGCCAATAGTGATATGATAACAATCAGAATCGAGCAAATTAACCAACCACGGAGTTAAAAGCCGTGGGACAGATTCAGCAGCCATCATACCCAACCCACCAAATCCAATATCTTCAACATCCCTCTTCTGCGCCAAAGTTAATGATTCCATCAACTCCTTTACCTTCTTCGGCTGACAAGGAGTCACCATCATCTTAAAAACAACACCATCATCCCTTTCAACACGGATATAATTCAACTTTCCTTCTTCTCCAGGTCCCAAGTCTTCAAGTCTAAATATCTTTCCAACATTATGCCTAGATTCTTCTCTGCCACTACATATGCAAACATAAGATATATTAAGAACATATACAGAACATGGACAATAACGTACAAAAAATGGACAGTAAATGAACAAAACATAGACAGTTAAAAAAAAAACACAACAAACATAGAAAATTATGTACAATACATTGCTTCTCTGCCACCATATCTATATGCAAACATAAGACATATTAAGAACATATACAGAACATGGACAATAATGTACAAAACATGGACAATAAATGAACAAAACATGGACAGTTAAAAAAAAAAACAGAAACACAAAACAAAAGTGAAGAAAAACCTACCTGAAACACTAGCTATTTTAGTTTTCTTCTCAGGCGAAACATTTGCACCACTACTACTTGGCTTCGTTTTCTTATCCGGCGAACCCAAAGCACTGATTCTAGGTGATTTTCGTGTTGCATTGTTCACCTCACCCAGCTTCCTCTTACCACGAACACCATCCATATCAACACCAGAGACACACTGTAAACGAACGAACATAGATGAGAGAAATCACGAAAAACCAACCACAAAAAAAAACCCTAAAAAATCCAATCAACACGAGAAAACCCTAAAAAAAGAGGAGAAAACTTACGATATCAACTGGAAAACGTCGACGAAGTTGAAGACACCGTCAATTGCACAAGAAATCCACGATCTACGACGGAGAAAACGAAGAAGAACGAACAGAGATGGATGGAGATCGACGGAGAAAACGAAGAAGACGAAAGAGAGCGAGATATTTTGTGAAGTCGGGTTAGTAAGCACGGGTCTTATTAAGTCGGGTTTAGTAAATTCGGGTCGGGCGAGGATCCGCGAAAATTTGAAGGAGGATGGTAAATTGCAAATTAATCCCGTCTCTCTATAAGTTAAAAAGAGACGGTCTCATAAGAGACTTTGCGAAATGCATGCAGTGCACTAGTGACAAGTAGAAGTAAAATTAAAGTGGTCCATACATGTGCATTCGTGAGGAAAGAAAATAAAAGCCAACGAGACAATGGAATACATTTACGGGGCATGATAGAAATGTGAAAGTGATACGATTTCCTTTAAGAGACAAACCCTTAAAAAAAGATATAACTTTAATTCATAACACCTATCTATTCTCATAAAGTCTTTCATGTTCCTGTGATATATACTAATTATATATTAAGGGAATGTGAATGGTAAAATTGACTCACACAAATTCAATTTGACATGATCCGATTAGAAATTTGAATTCGAACGAACATACCTTACAATAGTTAATTATTCCGGCAATAATTTGAGATTCAATTTGAACCACAAATGAACTTAAATAGCTTCATTTGATTTCGTTAATTTGTTATGTTTAATTTGAGTTTAAATTAATCATAAATTATTATGGAAAAAAATCATTTTAAAATTTATATTATAAAAGTATACTTTATATTTTATAATATAATTTTAAAAATTATAAAAAAGTTTCCACACGAACTATTAGTAGTACACGATTTCAAAATAATTTGCCGGTGCAGTTATGAATTAAAATCGAGGTGGATCTGCATTTGGTGACCCAAAATCTTGGATAACATCACCAATCAATCATGTTGGTGGATGAACAAATGAATTAGAAGTATTAATCAATATTGACTGGTCTATATCTACTTCCCAAATTGCCAATTAAATTAAATTACATTTTCAAATACGAGAAGATCTAGGGTGGCGTCCATAGTTCCATTTGCCAGCTTTTTTTTTTTTTTTTTTAGAAGAATTTGCCAGCTTATTCCAGTATACTTACTTCTTAAATTAAATTATTTCTGCTAAAATTTAATTTATTGTGCCGTTAAATCATTTAAATGTGATGTCCGTATTAAAATGGAAATTGCACCTTCCCATCTTAAAGTTTACCCCTGCACTTCTCATTACATACATACATTTTCAGTCATTTCCAAATTAAGTTTGCACTTTCATGGAAAATGATCGAGTTAAATAGGGGTAAATGTATGTTTGAAGTTGATGCTTGTCGCCACTCTCAGTGATATGGATATATATGCCACCACTATAACAAGGCCTCGAAGCATCTACACCCTCAAAAGAACAGAAAAATAGTGGAAAGGATCGAAACCACCAAACATTTACACCCTCGAAGCATCTTCTCCCTCGAAAGCATCTACAATAAGCTAGCTAGGACCCACTCACATTTATCTATATATAGCCCCAAGGTACACTACTACTTCTACACTTTCAACACACTTCTACACTCTCAACACACTTCTACTCTCTACATGTCTTCCATTTCCTTCGGGTATTCCACTTAAAAGCAAAGTCGATCTGACTATCGGCAGACCGGTAAACCACTAACCGCACCACCACGTTCCCATGTTTCTGCTAAGAAATAAAACCAAGAACTACTCTAAATGGAGAAGAAGTGAAGAACTAGGAGATGATGAGGAAAACGGCACGGTACACATTTTACCCTCATCACTTAGCAGGTTTAGTACTTTAGTTTATCCCCGTTTAGCTCATCTCCTAAAACCAATTGATAACGCATGGAGTTAATACGTTGAATATTTAATGGGTTATGTGGGTAAATAAAATTTTGGTGGGAAAGGCCAAAAGTTCCAAAATTTGGCTTGAAATGTGCAATTATCCATGCCTTATTTGAAATATGAACGCATGATATGCAATCTAATAATTCAAATTAATTAAGAAAAGAAGAAAAAAACATATTTATGCCCTCTTTCACATAAGTACCTAACCAATAATAGAGCATGAAATCCATTGGTAGTCTTAAAACAAAATTGTGTGCTCAGTGCTCACACACAAGACATTATTCTAAGGACTAGTGGACATTATTCTATTTTTTTCTCATGCATTTAAAAAAAAGAAAAAAAAGGACTAGGGGACGTGAACATGAAACATCAAAGGCTACAGACAGCTTTCAAAGGTAAACAAATTAAATCCATTAAATTAAGTCCCAGATTTTGAACTTATCCAAGGATTTATGATCATCTTAATATAAATATTTAGAACTGAAGCATCAATGATCAAACATAATAAATTCATCTCATATTCAATGAAATCATGAATTTCACAAGAACTCCACTTCTTCAATATTTGGGTCCCTTTATAGTTTTTGGAAACGGCAAAATTGTACAAAAAATACGTAAGTACAACCATTACAAAGTGCACAAGGATTGCACCCAAACAGAGAAATATAACACAAAACCACGGTTTGAATCCCTTTATAGTAACTTGAACAATGACGTAGTCTTTTTTTTTTTTAAATAACGAATAGTACAAGAATCGCTAAAAAACACAGTTATTACGTATGTGTATATCTTTGTCCTTTATTAACCGATTAGAGTAATGAAATATAGTCGTACTATCTTTGTTACCATAGTACTTAAAAAAGAACCCAACAAGAAACAAGTTGCTTATGGTTCAAGTTGTATAAATTTAGTTTGTGTTTTGGTAACATTTATTAGATGCAGAGAGCCAGAGACAAAGTTTACATCCAAGCATATTTAACCTATAAAAATGTTATTTTCTTACTTGTAGCAATTGATCAAACTCGTACTATTGGGAGTGTCAAGTGTGTGCGTAATATATCCTTATTTATCTAATGTATTTTCTGGTTGTTGTGTAAAGAAAACTCATAATTAATTTCTTGGATTATTTTAGTAGTGTAATTTCTTGAAATTCTGAATGATGGATAACAAAATTAAGGAGTAAAATTTGATTTGATTTGATTTGATTTAATGTCATAGTGTCATCTTCCTTCCTCCTAGTTTAGTAATTTTAGGCCACCCACAGTATAAGGAAGGCAAATTGCATCAAGTCTATTATTATCTCTGATTCCAATGCAAGGAAGGAATACAAAGAGAGACAGAGAGGTACTCCTACACAAGTTGTTGTTTGTTATTAACTCTATCTATCTATCCTTCTGGTATTCCGAACTTTACTCCCTCCCTCCAACTTGCTTCTGTACCTGAAAAAACAGACTCAACTCTGTTTCCTTTTAATACACACATATTTTTTTCTCAAACAGACTCCAATCCAATCCAATACCAACCCTCCCTTTCTCTTATTAGTCTTATATATCATCCATCATAATAAACAAGCAAGAACCCCATATTCTAATTTAAACAGGGTTCTTTCCTTTTCCTTATCTTTCACTCTTCCATACATACAAAAAAACAGAGAGTGAGAAAGAGGGAGGAGAAGGAGGAGGAGACATTCAGAGATAGAGGTGGATTTCTGTGGGTTGACCCTTCAGCTCACAGAGATTCTCCTTGATCTTCTTCCATTTTCACCATTCATTTCAAACAGTAGATCTCAAGTTTCCTCTGTTTGATTGAGTTTAATTACACATATCATATTTTCCATGAGCCAACAAGGTAACAAAGACTTGTTCTTGTTGTTGTTGATAATCAATTCAATTCTTGATTGAGTGATTGATGCGTGTTTACAGATAATTCATTTTCTTTAAAAAGTAACGAGGCCCACAATTTGGGTTAGGTGGGCTTCGTCTTCCCCAATAAAACCCACCCTCAACAATCATTTCTTGGTTTCTTCTTCATTTCCTCCTCTTTTTTCTATTTGGAGAAGGTGAAGAATAACAAGATTTACACATAGTAGTAGTAGTAGTAGTGTATTCATAATAATATCTACTACTACTACTCATGCTATTATTTACTTGTGTTAACAAATTGACTAGCAGCACCATCATTGTTTTATTTTTACCATTATTATTGATAGGTGGCCTAACTTTTTGACAAATGCTTTTCTTCTTCATATTAACCTGTGTCTTCTCCTTCATTTTTTTCTACAAGTCTCTCACACCTAAGCCAATCCCATTCTGGTCCTCCTCAGAGATGAGATATCTCTTCCCTTGGTTCTGGAAAGACTTCTCATTTCATCCCATCACTAACAACAACTTCTTAGCTGTTACACATTCACTACTTCTAACCTCAACCTCATCATCTACTTCTTCTTCTGTTGTTGTTGATAACACCACTATGTTGTCTGATGAAGCCTTGTCCCTTTTGGACTTGCCTGACCTTGTTTTGGAAACCATTCTCGAAAAGCTTCCGCCCGAAGAGCTATGTCGAATGGCCAGTGTTTGCACCTCTTTGAGAGATAGGTGCATTAGTGATCACCTCTGGGAGAAGCACATGAACACCAAATGGGCTAAGGTTGTCGGTTCAGCTGCTTATAGGAACTGGCAATGGCACCTTGCTTCCAGCAAGTGTTCAGTGTTCTTCAACCAGGGCAAGGAGCAGCAGCAGAATCTTGGAGGAGGAAACTTTTTGAACCATTTTGCGGATTTATGGCCTCTCGCCTTGATTCGATCCACCTTTACCAATATTAGTAAACCCACTAATTTCCCTCCGGTTGATTCAGTTATGGCTTTTTATCTTGCCCTTGAGTCTGGCAAGTTTTGGTTCCCTGGTCAGGTCTACAACCGTGAGGTACCTATATGATTGATAATTCTTGCTTTTTGCACTCAAACAAAATGAACTAAGTTTCTCATGATCAGTTCTTTTGCTATATTTTGCAGAATGGTCATGTTGGATTCATGTTATCTTGCTATGATGCTGATCTTTGCTATGATAAGAAAACTGATACTTTCCAAGCTAGGTTAGTCTTGAAAAGCTTATGAAAACTTCAATCTCTTTATTTACATGTGTTCTGTTTTGTTGTTGGCCTTAAAATCTCATTCATTGTATATATGGTTGTAATGAGCAGATACCCACCACATGGGAGAAGAGCAAGCACAATAGAGACCGGTGTGACTTGGGCACGACTTAGAGCTCCGCTCGTCGATAGGTCGCCACACGATCTTCATGTCTCCGGTCTCCTTAACGAGCTTCGCCCCGGTGATCACATTGAGATACAATGGAGAAGAAACAAGGAGTTTCCTTATGGTAAAGATCAATGTTCTTTTCCTTTCATAAGTTGTTCTTTGACTAGGTCCGGTTGTTTTTTTTTTTATTTTTTTATGTCATCTTGTGATTAGTTGGTAAATGGATGACAAACTTTCCTAGAAACTTCACGGCCGAAACAAGTATAGTATGCACAAAGTGAACTTTTTAAATAGTAAGTTACCACATGTCTTGTGTGAATTGGAAGAAGTGGAAAGATCACATTTTTTTCACAGAAAAGGTGGAAGATTCACCAAGGTTGCCTCAATTGACTTCTTTCTAAGAATCCCATGTCATCTTTTTTGATTATTTGAAAAGAAACTACTAGGAAGATTTCAGCAACCATTCTTGTTTGAACAGAGAGTCTAGTTAACTATTAAGAGACTAACAGTATGATCTTTTTATGAACCTAACCGGAATTTGTCAAGTTTCAATTGATTAATCACCTCTCATGGTTGATGGACAGGTTGGTGGTATGGAGTTGTTGGCCACTTAGAAACATGTGATGGAAATCCCAATTACTGCAGATGTCATGATAGTGGTGAGTAACTAAGTTTCCAATAGAATCTAATCTAACAATAATAATCAATAGTACAAATTCTTTGCTTTTGCATATATTATGTCAAGTGTGTTTAAACTTTAGACACATAGTCGACATGTTTTGGTTGTTTATTCATTCTTTTGGTGCCATTGCCATCATACTTTGTTAAGGAGCACTTTAGGCTCTATCATATATAATTCTTAACCCATAAACCTCTACTATGCAAGTTTGTTTTTGGGTTCCATCTGCTGAAATCTGCAGCTTGTGTTAAGGGAAGATGTTATAGAAGGCTCCTTAGTGCCGGCCACAAATTTCAGCATATGGAATCCGGAAAAAAACGAAACACGATAACGCAGCAAACTGAGCCTTTTGGGTGGTAAGATTGGTTTGGGGACCTCAAACTCAAAAGAAAGAATTGGCATCTTTAAAGTAGGTGGTCATAATCTTTAGCCTAAAAAAAATGTGCTTTCAGTGTAGGGACTTTCTTGACTCCCATTTTTCTGCAAGTGGGTCTCATCCTATATGCACAAAATAATTGGTCCCCGAGACAAATACTTATTAACATGTCACATTGTGATCCAACATGGCCATAAGTGTTGTCTCAGTGGGAGTCTTATGGTAGCCAAAGGAGAAAGAGAGTTGCTTTTTCCCTGCTTAATGTTGTTGGTTGTGAAGATGAATGTTTTCTACCTCTTGTCCTGTTGATATTGTTTTCGAGTTTATCTTATTCTTACTGTACTTGTCACTACGTGTCTGTTCGTTATCCACTGCACTCAACCACTGCTGAAATTGGCAAGATAGTTTCATTTATCTGCCTTTGTTAGTTCCCTGTGATTTTCATGCTAACTGTTTTTGAGTCACTACCATGTTCTTGTGCTTGTGTTTTGAGTTGGCCTAATTGCATGCTTGTTAGGCTGTTACTAGATTTGCACAGTTCATTCGCATGTGTTTGACATATTTCTAACTTTGAGCCTGTGATTTAGATACTCTGGTGCTAGAGTTCAGACAATACACTCGCGGTTCCCGTTGGAGAAAAACGACTGTCAGTAGGAAAGACCATACAGAAGAAGGGAACGAGACTGATGGATTTTACGGTGGAATTCACAAACTGTGCCACACAGACGAGATCAACACATGGAAAAAGCTGTGGCCTGCCGACATACTGGAATAGCTAACACGTAAAACTCGATTCTTTTCGCCCATTTTCCACTGTTTCGTCAAGTGTAAAAACTCAGTTTTGTATATTGCCTCCATTCATCTCTTGAAGTAGATGCAAGATAAAAGCAAGCCTTTGGCATGTCATGTTTATCCAGGGAGAAATGTGTTCAGCTGGTTTAGGTCTCTTACAAGCAATGATATCGAAAGCTTTGAATTACTGTACATATGTGCACGCGTCTTGCAGTAATTTGTAACGCGAAATCTTACATGAATAATTCTTTTGTACATCAATGGCTGAAAACTAGACAAGTTCATGAATAAAACATTCATTATGAATTTTACAACAAATACAAAAATTTGCATGCATGGTTTGTTATCTGTAAACTGTCATTCACATGATCACTTGATCTTTCCACCAGGGCTTGAAGCTCCATAGCCTAAACAACTGACAAAGGATTGCTTGCCTTTGTATTGTACAATAGCCATCTTTGGGTCATCTGGTTGATCAGTTGGCATGTCCTTCTTGACACTCCCTTTACCATTTCCCTTGAATCTAAAGCTTAACCTGCTGAAATAGCTTGCCTTTCGCACTTCTGGGATCGTTTTCACTTCCTTGACGACACTGTTTTGTCTCCCGAAAGATGCATACTTCAACACGGCCCCTTTCAGTTTCTTCACCTTACTGCCCTCCTTGGCCTTTTCGCATTTCTCTCCGACATCTTTACTGCCACCGGATTTGTCTGCAGCAATGTACTCTTGCTCTGGTTTCACAGGATTCACCCTATTCCCGAAAAGGAACCCTCTCGGGCTCTTGGGTGGTGGGCTGAGGGCCCCTTCTTGTATTTGTGAACGGGCCCACCTTGCATACGCCGAGCCCTTGAAATCCAATGGTCCACTAAAGCTTGAATATAGAACCCTCGGGCTGTTTACCGGGGAATTCTCTTCATTGCAATAGTCCATTTCGCTATTGCTTTTTGACATTGTCCTAAATGGCGAACGTTGAGACACAGAACGCTTATGAAAGCTGTTCCTCTTTTCTTCTCTCACTTTCTCTAATGCCACCAAGAACGGATCAAAATCATCGTTCCAAGCGTTCTTACGTGCAAATGGAATCTTGTAAACCGCTTTTGGAGACTTAGGCGACGAAGCAGGAGACTTTTGACAAAAACTGTGATCACTATCATACTGCAGCCTTGGAGGAGGCTTCAAGGGCATGACTAAACCATTGACAAAGAGTTCATCAGCAAATGCCATTGCAGGAAGTGAATCACCACGTTCATGATGCTTCATATCATCAACAACAGGACTGCACTCAAACTTCTTGCTTGTCTCGAACTCAAAGTCATCGAATACCAAGCTTGCAAGGCCACCTTTAGGCCTGTTTTCATCGTTTTTTATCGGACTTGGCGGGGCACTGTAGTAGTACTCCACACTCCTGCTCCTGCCGTAGCCATTTGGGCTAGTGGGAGCAGTGAGATAGTTTGAAGGAGAAGAGTGGTTTGAAGGCTGAGTTTGAAGTTCCATTAGTTTAAGGGAGAAGAAATGGATTAGTGGCTGAATTCAAGAAGTGGTTATTTTGAGTTTTAGAGAAAGTGTTGCTTATAAAGGGTATTGAACTATTGAAGTGATTGCGGTATGTATATCCTGAATTTAAGGATTGGCTGTTTCATGTGTATGACAATTGCTTCTAAAATAATCGTCAATGCTGAAAAGCAGAAATATACTTGTCTTTAACATATTGTTATGTATGTGCTAGAAAGTGAGTGAAAGTTGGCATCATTTTAACAAGTGAGTTAGGCCAAGAGAATTCCCAATTGACTAATTAATCATGCTTAGTTTTCTAATGTTTATGATAAGAATAAGAATATTAGTATAACTGTATGTCGCTTGAATTGTACCTTTATGTTGGTCCTTTTTCCTCAAATTAATTGACCTAAACTTATTTTCTGCTGTTTTTAATAGTCAAAACTCAAATCACCTGCGTGTACTTTGGTTCTTTATTGCTGGACGTTGGAAGGTGTAGGGTGCTTGTTATACTATATCTTGATCTCACTTATGGCCCCTGTTTACTGTCATGTTATGTCATGTTACGTGTGAGGCTTGGTTGCATTTCTCCCCACTAATCTTGGCATTTGTACTCCTCGGTGGATTGATGTGATCTCCTCTTTGCTCCTTTTTGTTCCAATTTGTTTGACTTGTTTAGAAGGCACTATTTGCCATTAGCTTGGGGCATCTTGAGAAGCCTACTGGAGGCCTTTTTCTGTTTTCTTGTTTCATTGTTCGCTGGCTGACGAGGTGGTATTACCCGGTCTTGGTTGGAATTTGGTTGTAATTTCACGAGTATTTTTTATATCCGAGTGATCAATAAAAGTTTTTAGCCGTTTAAAAAAAATAAAAAGATAACAGGTTTTGATACTTAGATTTAGATTTGTACTCAACTTAGAGCATATGCCAAGAATTTTAGCAAGTTTTTGTCATATTGAATAAAGCTCAAGACAAGGAAAGATGGAATAAGTTAATGGATGTACTCATCTAGTTAATGAACTCGATTACTCGAATGAAGAAGATAAACTCGATTACTCGAATGAAGAAGATAATGATCAGATTCCATCCGTCAAATATCACGACTATAATTGAAAATTGACCCGGGACAAGAGAATATGCACTAGACTAGCTAAGTTTGACCTCACTCGTTATTCTCAATTTGTCTAAAATTGTGAACATTTATTTATTTGATGTTAGATTAGGTGTAATTAATGTACCAACGAGACACATAATAGTAGATCTCATACATATAAAACTCACATGTATGTGTCTTGTAGGTGCATTAGACTTAGTCTAGCATCTCATAACCAATTGTGAACTTAAAATCAATTCATCTTGATTAATGATGTTTCTTTAACAATTTTTTCTCTCTTAAATAAAATAGATCACTTTGACCTATGAGTTTGACGAAGTATGTCATTTTCAGTGCTCCCCAGTCCCTTCGCAACACACACAAGTTAACAAAAGAACATATATTCGTATTAACTTACACGATATAACAGAGGTACATACAAGATGTTAACGAGTTGAGTTGTACACAACTGTCAAACTATGTTTTAAAAGCCGGAATCGGAAGTTGAGCCGGCCACCCCTTAAAAAAGGTTGGATCGGGGTCGGACCGGTTCAGCAGTATCAAGCCGTATTGAGCCGGTATACATATATATACAAATATTATGGCTCATTACATATATGAACACATAAAATAAATATATTCTTCTTATATAAATATAAACATTATCACCATATTATTGAATTAACTTATTTTTAATTTTTCAATCCGTAATCTTTTCATTAGGTCAATTAAGTCACCAAATTGTTCGATTATATTTTTGAAAAAAATATCTTACAAAATTACTAAAAATATCATAATTATTATTATTTGTTTAAAAAGAAAAGGACAAAATTATACATTAATATTTTATATATTTTGATAATCATTATTTTTAATATTTCATTTACTATTTTAATGTGTGTCAAATATATTTATTTAATAAAATATACAATAGAACAATGATTACTTTATATAAATTCATTTTCAAGAAATGTTGTATGTAGATTTTATATATATATATATTACTTGATATCACAAGGTGCAATACAATCTTTAGTTCAAGTGGTTAGTATGATTGTATGTCATGTATTTGACTTGGGTTCAATCCTCACTATTGACAATTTTAACACAATTTTATCATTAAACCGTAAAAACCACCGGCTCAGTTCGGCTCCGGCTTACCGGTTCAACCCGGTTTCGGGGGCTTTGAACGGTTCTGGGCCCTCCGGCCTAACCCCGGTTTTATGTGGTACAACGAGCCGGACACACTTCGGTTCACGGACTGACCGGTTCGACCGGCCGGCCGGACCCGAATTTTAAAACATAGCTGTCAAAAGTATCATGAACTCGACATATAATTGGTCTTTCATGAGAATTAACTCTTGGTGACACGTATAAAGGTGAACGAAGATGAAGTGATAATTTACTCAGGAACGAATAGAGTAGTATATATATAGTTTTATATTACATTATAGCAGCGAAATTGTTAATAGATCAGTTTCGGCCGGAACTAGGCTTCTTCATAAAGAAAAAGAAAAAGCTTGCTCAACCAATGTTTATTCCGACATGGTGATTGTAACGCTTAAATATTTGCCTGAAACTAAAGTGGGATGGGCTTGGGATGTATGATGTTCGACCCACTATGGCCTTGTCAAGAATGGGCCTAAAAAATAGGGCTTGCAATGGAAGTGAATTAAGTCTTGTATGTTTGACATAACTGATAACACCATTGTAATGTTTCCTAATGTGTACTGCTATGAAGCACGAAACTTTCAAATGATCCGGCGTTTCCTTAGAAAACGTTTCCTCTGCGTTTTCTTGTCGGAAACTTATGGACTACCTTTATGGTCATTTGATAATTGTTTATTTAATTATTTTTGTCTATCATATGTTGTATATGTCCTCTAATGGCATTTGAGTAACTGGATTTTGTTAATTACTCATACGTTGCCTTAGAAATATGTACATTATACTTATTTCAACTTATTATATTGTTTGTAGTTTGATTTGACTAATTTGTATATTTATATGGTTGTTTAGCATTCATGCGTTCATTATAAATATATAAATATTATTTTACATATTAACTATATAAAAAATAAACATTTTCTAAATGTTTCCGTTTCCTATTTTGACGTTTCTACGTATCCGTTTCCGTGCTTCCTAGTTGTATGGAAGTTAGTATACTGTATGTTGGAAGCATGGAAGTTGATTTTGCGGGGACTAGTGTATCGTATTTATCGATAAATCACGATCCATTCCATTAATAATTGAGACGTTAGTTGTGCTAGCTTTAGGCAAGGTGGCATGAGTTGGTACTATATTGCATCTTCTATTTAAAAAAATAATAATTATTATAAATTGGTGATACTTTCAATTTTTTATGTAAAATTAATGTGACCTGATTTCTTTATTATAAATTAGTGATTGTTCTAATTTTAGTATTAAAATAATTAACTTTAATCCTAAATTTACTCCATAATTTAATTATTTCACAATCTCAATATCAAACTACATTCAAGTATCATATATCAAAATTGACTTTAAATTCATGTCTAATTTCCTTATATCAACGTCTCGCTTTCTTAAACTCATTATACAACTTCTTTAATTATTTTTTTGTCCTCCATATTTTATGCTTTTGTTGCTTGCTTTATTTGCATTTCGTTTTCCTTTGATTTAATATAATTTGATACTTACTGCTTGAAAAACGGATCGACCAGATTGATGCTTCCATGTATCACCGTGTTACTTGACGAGTGAGATGCTTGTGAACGATCCCAAGTGATGCTTGTAAAATTAAAATTCTCTCCGAAGTAAAGAGCCGTGTAATGGATGAATTTCAAGGATCACAATTTATTTAAAATGGTTGTTAAGAGGTTGCTTGATTTTGATGCTTCCGCACGCTGCTAACGTATGCTTGAGAAGCTTTTCCACTCTAAAACAAATCGCAAAAAGGAGATTCTTATTTTCTTAAATATGGATTTGAATTTAGGCTCGTATGGATGCTTGAGAGTCTAAAAAGGAGATTTGAGTTAAACACTATTTTATAATAAAATTAGCATGTATCACTAATCTGCAAGAAACTATTAGGAACATAACTAATTTGTAATTTACCCAAAAAATAATTAATTTCTAAGAACTCCTAAGTTAAGAATAAGTACGGAAAGGCAAAATGTGGTTCGTAGTATAAGTGCTTGATTGGTAAGGGGTTTTACATGCGAAACATGCGTTGACCGGCTGCGTTCATGGCGATTGGTAACATTTTGTGTGTACGTGTTTTGGTTCTGGGTAGCATGGGGAGACGTGCAAAGGGGTTTTGAAAACCTGGATTTCACAGCCGACGAAGGGTTTCAAAACCGGGAAGGGGGGGGGGCAATGTTTTTCGTTTTACATCCATCCCTGTTTTTTTGAAGGCACCTAGAATGACATAATTAACCCCAGACAACACAGATATATTACAAGGAATGCCCCTGCCCTAAACGTATATATAGCAAAATGATTCTTCTCCTCTATCTTGCTCATTATTTTTGCTTTTGTTGAACTCAATTCTTGTTCTTAGATCTGATGTAGCATGTTTATGTTGTAGGCATCTTGAAGAAGAAGAATTGGCAAGAGGTAAGTGAAGTTTTGATTCACAGTTCATTCAAAATTTTTTTGCTTTGATTGTGAAAGTTCACGTTTTTTTTCCTTGGTCTGAAAATGAAAATTATCTTGTGGTGATTGCGTGAGCTATTAGCTTGAGTTAATGCCCTTAGTATATGCTATTGATGATCAGTGAGCTTTCGTTTCTTTTTCCATTTTCCAAGTAATATGTTGCTCAATTTCCTAAAGTGGAACTTTACTTGGATTATGAAATTCATGATGGTTTCTTTGGTTGATTTATTTAAATAGAAATTGTCTCGTGTTTAGTTTATTCTTTGGCATGATGGTTTAGAAGTCGTGGGTGTTGTGATACTTCAAGCTATTTGTCGATCATGAAGTTTACATTGAGGATTCATCGATCCCTCTAGGATCGTTGCCGGTTGATTCCATAGTTATACAGTTTAATGACAGTGAGGATGAATTTTGAAGAACTATGGCTAATCCTTAGCTACCAGAGATTTACATGTTATGCTATATTGTGGTGGCGAATGCATGTTCATTATCCAAAAAAGCAAATGGTTTATTCAACTCAAATGGAATAGGGGAAGTAATTGTTACAGTGCTACTCCCTCCGTTTTTTATGTAAGTAGTTTTAGGCTTTTGTCCTTGTTCTAAAACTACTTATATTAAAACGGAATATTGACGAAGGGGGACAAGACTATTTATGCTTGCATAGTGATCCACAATCCCCCGACATTTCCACGTATCATACATGCTCACTGTGTTCTCCTCCATGATGTATGGCTACCTCTCATGGCCTAAATTAAGAGTCATGCCATCCTAGTTTAAGTAGTACTTGATGTAGCTACAAAGTTTAAACAAAAAATCGGACTAGTATACCGATTTCTATGTGTAATTACCAGAAATGCCTATTTTCTGATTACAAGCAGTCTGCCTTTGTGCAATTACCAACAAAACTTGAGGGCAAAACGGTAAAATGACACAAAACGTAAAAGGAAGAACAAAAACGTAAAACAACTTGTAGAAGCGCATTTCTACTTATCCAGCTACCAAAATTAAGGCTACAATGGTAATTTCAACAAATTGGACACAAAACACATGAACTTTACACTGTCAACCTCATTTACCAAACACATTTTGGTGCTTCAATTTAACAACATCGGTTGTACTTTCAATTTTTACCAAGCGAGTGTTTTTGCATTTTTTCTTCAGTCAACTCTCGAATTTTCACATGTGAATTAGGCTCGGTCAGGTGCGGATGTATTTTAAAAGTTTGACCGTATTTTGGGATGAAGTTTTACCAATGAGGCCCTAAAGTCATCGATAACCAACCGAAGCGGCCCAAATGACCAAGTAAAATTCTGAGGGCATCGATTGAAGTTTGTTACTCCACTATTTACTTATTTTACTTGTTTATTTATGCAGTTTGACTCTGTATAATTATTTATTCTGTAGCTCACAGTTCTGGACTTGTGGGGATTTGATCTGTACTCAACTTCCACTACACATAAAGTTCACTCGTCTCCCTCCCTCCCATTTTCAGCACTAGAAGGAGGAGAAGACCCATTGTCGTCGTTACAATAAATACAGTACACCCAAATGATCTTACGAGCTCCTTCCTATTTATCTCTCCATATTATCATCCTTGCAAATGACTCCAAGGTAAATCAAACAAACTTGTCCTTCCTCTCTCTTTAACTTTACTTTCCAGTATTTTCAATTGGGATTCTTTCTTTATCAATCAAGAAAATGGGATTTTATTTATTTCTACCTGTAATAATACTTGTGCATGCATTTTGTTCTTGTTATGAGTAAAATGATTAATGGATTGTTCCAATTTTTAGGGCTACTAATTAAGTGTACTTCATGTTATAGTACTAGTAGTTTTCATTACTTCAATTTTTGCGTCAGAATTCAAACTAGTAATGAATTTGTGCAACTGATGAAAAAGTAATACTAATACATATTGTAACCGCAGAGCGAAAGTTGCCCCTGTACATCTGCCTGATCCACAATGGGCCAGAGATGTAGTAGCATTGGATATTGTCAAGGATTCACCAGGCAGAGAAACAAGTTACCAGCTCAATGCCTTCCAAGATCAGGTGTCTAGTCCAGCTAGAAGAGACATATCTAGCAGGTGCGCTTTCTTCTACCGACCTTTGTCATCAGTTTACACCGCATTCTACATCTTTATTCATGTTATAGGACAAGAACAGTGGACTTCTTGAATGTGGGGCTGTTCAGTTCAGTGTTGTCTTCTTTGTGTAGGTTCCTAGAACTTGATGATCTAGTGATATTAGTTTATCCATTTACCTTAGAGTACTTGTTATCGATGAAATGAACTAGTTATTACAGGCTAGAGATCTGATGTTTCCATAAATTGCCATCTTTATTATTTGAGATTCAAATGAATCTGTATTTAAAAGCTTTGTATCGGAAAAAGATACTTTGGAGTTCTCTTATTTATTTTATAAGCTGCACATGTTAGAATGGTGGGATCGAAAGTTTGGGTTTTGGCTATAACGTCACTAATTGCTGGCCAGTTAGGTATGTAAATGATGCGACTTAAGCCTACAAAGTTCTTGACACACTGCTTAACACTAATTTTAGGGAGTTTCTTGAACTTAGTTTCACAGCTTTTAAGTTACTGCTATTCGAGTTCAAACTAATTGTATTTTTCATCCACGTTTTTCATCATGGAAGCGCAAAAAGGTCCTTTTACTAAGAAGATTCATCATAAACACACAGTGGAGGCAACAAAATTATCTAGTTTAGCCCAAAAATTCTCTTTCATCTACCCAATAGGATCTTCATGAACAAAGGCAAATGGGAGAGAGAATACCTTGATAAGTCAAGATCCCTATATAGCTCTTCACCTCTCCCTCTTTGTTTATTGAAGAAGATATGCTCTATTCGGGAGATCCTGAGAAGAAAGCATGAGTATGTACAGGGGAATGATGCTCAGTAGTCAAATTTGTTTCTTGTTGCTTGTACTTCCTGAGTTATAGAGTTAGTAATTCCAAATTCTTAAGATTTTATTTCTTGTGAGATGAATGGTCATCCTGGAAGTTCTGTTTTTTTTATTAGTTTCAATAAATGAGGATGCTTATTCTGTATCTTCGTCAAGGGATTCATTCAAGATAGTTGTGGATGTCCCTTTATCAGAGTAGCTTACGGAAACTTTGCTTTTAATTTTCCTTTTTTCAATTTAGCATTAATTTAAAGTAGATATGCATTTGATTTACATCGTCCATGTTGATCCTATATGTTGTCTTCAGATCTTTCTTGGGGATGAAGAGTGCACGAAGTGATGATGAATTTGATGTGGAGAGTGGGAGATCAGAGAAGGATAGAGCAAAGACAGTGCGAAGTAAACGAGGAGTGGCATTGAACAATCAAGCTTTGTTATCTGGTCTTGCGTATTGTTTATCTTCCTGCAGCATGATACTGGTTAACAAGTATGTCCTCTCCAGTTATGACTTTAATGCTGGAATATCTTTGATGTTATACCAGGTTACCTCCCATAAAGCTACTTTAATTAATTGAGTACCATGGACTTTTATCATTTATTGTATTGCACGCTCTTTCACTGTGTTTCACCTATTGCAGTTAGATTTCATATATCTTAACAACTAATAGCCGAACATCTGAACTTGCAGAATTTTGTCTCGGTGGTTATTGTTGCTACTTTGAGTTTCCTTGGCCTAATTAGAACGGAGCCTCTCACATGGAGATTAATCAAAGTCTGGTTACCTGTCAATATTATATTTGTTGGGATGCTGGTCACAAGTATGTTCAGGTAACTGTTCATCTTATTCTTTTACTGCAGTTTTGTGTAAACTGGAAATCTTCTTGCTTGTGGATTCATTTTGTTATATATAGCCGTGCCTCATTCAACAGAACTTGCATTCTTGCGTGAACGCCAACAAGAAAGGCCATGTAATATGTAGTGTTTATGAGTCACATGAGTTGAGCTTTACACATTACTTTCTCTAACACATTGTCTGATGCAGTTTCTTGTTTTCCTTGACAGCTTGAGGTACATAAATGTAGCCATGGTCACTGTTGTAAAGAATGTAACCAATGTGATGACTGCAATCGGCGAAATGTATTTGTTCAACAAGCGGCATGACAACAGAGTTTGGGGAGCGCTTTTCTTAATGGTATGTTGTGCAGCAAAACATTACTAAGTTGAAATTAATTGGATTTCTGTCCATTGGCTTCAGTCATTGATGTCTTGATGTGTGTAGCATTTCTCTAGGCTTCTCTATTTCCAGTGAACAAATGATATTTATCCCTGTTTACGTATCAAGTGAAAGCCATTTTAAATTTTACAATAAGAACCATAGCAAATCTCATGTTAAATTTGAAATCAGTGGAAAATGTTGACAAGTTATTCGCTCCTTTGTGGACAATACAGCAGTTGGTTCATGAAATTGTATGTGTTGTGTCTAACCTTAGAATGTACTAATGTTTATCATTGATGCATGCAGATCATTTCTGCAATATCTGGAGGAGTGACAGATCTCTCATTCAATGCCATTGGATACACCTGGCAGTTTATAAATTGTTTCCTGACTGCATCATATTCTGTAAGAATTCCTGTTCTTGTGCCTTAGTATCAAAGTTCAGCTCTACAATTGTCGGCTTGTCCTATGCCAGTCATCTCTTTTCTGTTCATCTACTGTAAGGTTTTACCTATTCACCTGGAATAAGCCAAAAGAATGCATGTATTTTGTGTCAAAGAATTGTGTTCTTATCTGATGTGTTGGACAGAAGTTCAGCTTCGTGTTTTCTTTCACGGCTTTGTCGCTTGCATGAGCTGACCCCGTGCAAACAAAAATCCAAAACTATGCTTCTTCTATTCAGCTATGCTAGTTCGTGAAATTGTCAGCCTATTTGCAATATGACCTCCTCTGACTAATAAACTATCAATGGTTCTTCTTATGGTGCAGTTAACCTTGCGCAGAGTCATGGATACTGCAAAGCAAGTTACCAAATCTGGAGACTTGAACGAGTTCTCAATGGTCATGCTAAACAATACACTTTCACTGCCTCTCGGACTTTTTCTTATTATCGTATTTAATGAGGTCGACTATCTTTCTCAAACGTAAGTGCAGATCCATCATCCATTATTCGTAGCCATATACTTGAGCATTCAATTTTGTTAGTCTTAAGGATAGTCCAGTATCTTATGAAATTTGGATGTGTTGATGTGCATCATACATGTAGAGAATTAATACAATGTTAGGCCGTTGTATGTAATGCAGTGGATATCCCAGAATCCATTTCCACTTTGGCTTTAGTTACTACTTTTGGTTGGTTAGACTTGTCAAATAGGTGCCCACTTTATATACTTCAATTAACTCGCCCCTTCTCTTGTCAATACAGACCACTCTTGAGCTTACCCAGTTTCTGGCTGGTGATGACATTTAGTGGATTCTTGGGCTTGGCAATCAGCTTCTCTTCCATGTGGTTTCTCCATCAAACAGGGGCGACTACGTACAGGTTAGTCGTTTCTGCTTTTTCAATTTACCACCTACTTAGATAACTTGGAAAAGTATCGGTCTTTTAGGCCTTTATTCTTTCAGATACAGTAGTTCTGTTTATGAACTTGTTTGGTTCATATGGCTTATTTCCTAATTCTTTGAGTCTTGCAGCCTTGTTGGGTCACTGAACAAAATACCTCTTTCTGTTGCTGGGATTCTCCTTTTCAACGTTCCAACAAGTTTGGAAAATTCAACTAGTATATTTTTCGGTATGTTTCTGTGAACTACTATATGACTATGTAATTCCTAATACGGAACGAAAACCAGCTGATGTATCTTTTTTTTTCCTGCAGGCTTGTTAGCAGGAGTGCTTTTTGCAAGAGCAAAAATGCGTTGAAGACTCATTCGAAGTATATATAGAGATAACAATACTCTGTAAACCATCATGTCTATTTTCTTCTGCAGCATTCTTAGCTGAGCTGCTTTTCCCAAGAGCAAAGATGGGCTAAAGATACAATTGTGAAGGAATTAGAAATACAAATACTTGTAAACTAGCATTTCTGGCAATTCATCTTTACTTGGTAACAACTATTCCTTCACAGGATCTGTAACATAACAATTTTCCCAATAACATAAAAAAATTCCCTTGTTATTCTTCAACCTATCAACATGCACAGAAATATAATATTAAATTTATTCAACCTATTACTATAAAATATTAGGGGGGGGTGATGCGAGAATTCAACTCGCGACCTCTCACATTTAGCAAGAATCATACCACTAGATCAAACACCCATTTTCTACACGAAAATAATCAACAAAAATACTACTAGAAAAGCATTAACATAATAAAATAAAAGATATATATATCCACAATGTAAATTATTACTCGAAGACAACACAATATTCAATGAACTCAAAATAAATATCGTAATCATATAGTCGATTAATACTATAACGGAATAAAAAAAAATACTAAGTGAATTGTAAAAAAAAAGACATACCAATAATGCAAATTCTTCTATTGTTGCTTGAACAAATCTGAGCAATGAAATTAAGAAGTGGAAGTTGCCACTTGATTATTAGTTCAACTTATTAGCTCAAAGCTTCAAACTACCTAAGAAGTAAGAACAATGCATTTATAAATCGTATAACGAGGCCAAATGGCGCAAAATCTAATTTACATTTACACAAGTTCTCTAAACATCTAAACATGGATCAGAAACTTGAATCGAGGCCTAATAAGAAGTAAATTAAACCGTTTAGTTGGGTTTGATTAAAATTAAACTCACAATTTTAAAAATGTTACAAATAACTCCTTTTTTTATATGCAATAGCTGGGAAAACCAAAGCTGGTTGAAATTTTGTGTTCATTTTTTTTTTTTTAAACCTATATAATAAAGCTACTAATTTAAAATTCTGGGAGGTGAATGTAATAATTTTAAAGTGAAATCTATAATTTCATTATTATCTTGGCTGTGTGGTATAAATTGTATTAATATGAGTATGAATTATGAAATGAAAAACATTAAGCTATGCACAGATCCCAAACGCACAATAGAACCACACTAGAAGTAAAAATAATAATAATAATAATAATAATAATAATAATAATAATAATAGTGTTGATTTGACCGAGTCTTCCCGTTGACCCGGTCTGAGATGTTGGACTTTGTGCCTGGACATGCGGTTGTTGTGGCTGCCAAGCACAAGTGTGCGAAGTATCGAAACTTGTGTGCAACTAAGGGATATGGATTCCTTCCTTTATCTTTGTCGACACTTGGGGAGTTGGATGTTGATATTGTTGCTTTGCTTGTTAGAGTCCGGGGTTGTTGCTCATCATATTTTTTCTATGATTAATTTTGCTATTGCTAAGAGAGTGGGAGCACAACTTGTTTCTCGGCTGCCCACTAATTTTGTGTAGACATTCGTTGTTTTTGGTTTATTTAATTCCGCTTCTATAAAAAAAAAAGATTTTTTTTAAAATTAAAAATATCCAACTCCAGTTGAAGCAGTCTAGCGGAGCTAAGCACCATTATTTGGAACCGAAAAATACTCTTATTCCATTCCAACCATACAAAACAAGCCGATCAAATGATCTAGGCAAATCATAGCGACATCAGAGCTACCAAAACAGTTTCAAAGTAAAACCAACTTAATCTAGTAGAATCATCAACCTAGCACAATGTGTATGAAGTTTTTTTTATCTATCCAACACCGGTTGATAACATCGGTTATGATCCGCTCATCCAATCCAGGTTGCGGTGGTCGTTGTTGGAACACACCAGCATTCCGCTACATCCACACCGCATAGACTGTCTCAGTGAAAGCAGTCTTCACAATTTGTGCTTTCCATCCCGATTTGTTCATGACACGACGTAGCCATCGTACTTCAGCATCCCAGGCAGCCGGTATTCTGTGGATTTTCATCCAATTCATCACCTTTCTCCAAATCGCAGCTGTGTCCGAGCATTGGAACAACAAGCGTTGTTGTGTTTCTTCCTGTCCACAAAACACGCAACATGTATCAATCTGTGGGTTCCATTTCTTCACCCGTTCCTTGGTCGCAAGTCTACCATTTAGCGCCATCCATGTGCAAACTTGGGCACGGGGCTTGGCTTTATTGTTAAACCATATTTTCTTCCATATCATATCCACCTTATCCCCCCGCAATTCAACATATAATTTCCTTGCATGAAATTGGTTCGAACTGTGCATTCCATTCCAGTAGTTAGTTCGCTGAAGCATGGGGCGAAGTTTCATCATTGCTTTGAGAATCGGCGAGCAATCTTGTGGGAGGGTTGCAGTCATCACGTCATTGTCTTTTATATAGTAGCAATGCACCCACTTCACCCACAATTTATCTGCTTTGCAGCAAACATTCCACAACAGCTTCACAATAGTACATTCATTCCATTCGACAAGAGATGTAAGGTTCAAGCCACCATGATTCTTTTTATCACATACCTTATCCCAAGTGATTGGAGCTCGACGAGTTATATCTGAGGTTCCACTCCACAGAAAGGATCGACACAGTGCCTCTATGTGGTGTATAATCTTCTTTGGCATTGAGAACACTTGCATCCGTCATGGCTTGGAGCACACTTTGTATTAATTGGAATTTACCGGCATAACTGAGCAGCTTTGAACTGCAATGTTTAAGCCTTTCTGTTACTTTATCGATCAGGGGTTGGCATAATCTGACAGTAAGCTTACGAGCAGCAAGGGGAACGCCCATGTACTTTATTGGCAAACTTTCTTTAGAGAAACCAGTGAGCCTGATAATTTCAGCTTTGGTGTGTCGATCCATGCCTGCACAGAAAACTTTGCACTTGCGTTGGTTAACATTGAGCCCTGTTGATCTTGCAAATTTGTGGAATTGGCGCATCAGAAGGTCCACAAACATGGTATCACCACGATCAAACAACATAACATCGTCAACAAAAGAAAGATTAATGATCCCTAATCTCTCGGGTTTGCTTTTAAGTTGCATCATCACTCTATGTAAGTACTCCATCAAAAGTACAAAACAACAACGGAGAGATCGGATCGCCTTGACGTAGTCCACTCTTGGGTTTCAGGATTTGGGACGAAACTCCATTAATAGAATACAGTACGAGACAGTACAGGCACATTGCATGACCTAAAAAATAAATCTGGATGGACACCCCATCTCCCCCATAATAGCCTCAAGTGCATTCCACTCCACCGTAGCATATGCTAAGCACCATTATTATTATTATTATTATTATTATTATTATCATCATCATCATCATCATCATCATCATCATCATCATCATCATCATCATCATCATCGCTTTGAGAAAATGTCATTTTGTGTCCACGGTGTCCAAATAATCCGCCTTTTGAGTTGACCATATTCATTTTCTACAATTCTGTCTTCCCAATTGACCAAACAAATCTTGTGTTTTAAAAATAAATTAGAGAAAACTATATAATTTTTTTAAAAAAACTTTAGCTCAGCCTAGATAAACCCCATAGCGTTTTGGTATCTTTTGAACCAACCATTGACCCTTAGAATGCACATCGATTATAAAACTTCTCTACTTTTTGTAGCTAATACCTATTATTAGGATAATTTAATTAGAGCGTAAAACATATTTTGAAAGTACGGTGATTATAATATAATTTCATAATTTTGTTATTAATACTTTTTTTTTCAGTATGATCATACGTGCGCTGCAAATAGTCTTATAGATAAATCATCAATATGGTACAACTACGACGACTATTGCAACTACGACTATGACTACCACAACGACCACTACCACTACCTACTACTACTGCTGCTACTACTACAAGTAGCAAAATGGTGCATGTGTACTCGTGTGCATATTTCATAACTCTATTAAATTTCGAAAGATAAATATGCACATACATATAAAATAAAGTAGCATTACACGCAATAATTCTAGTAGCAAGAAAAGTAAATATTATTATTATTGTTATTATCAGTATTACTATTATTATTATTAATAAGGAAGAGATTGAGATTTCTACTATTTGACTTTGATGCTTGGTTAAATAATGATCAGTGTTACTTATAAAATCATTGTATGAATTATGAGAAAAGTGTTGGTCAATAGCGAAAAAAAAGGATTTTTTATTAGTTAAAGAGCTTGTGAAAACTTTAATGCAAATTTCTTAACTGAAATGGCACAGCTGTACAAAAGATATCAGGCCAATAGGTGTCATATATTCCAATCCAAATTTGGCAAAATCGTACAAAAATATCAGATCAATATGTGTCATAGATTCCAAATTTGTATTAGAATATGTTGTTAAACGCCTAGGCAGACATTGCCAGCACGACTTATTTCTACGCCCTAATATTCTGTCACCAACAGAAGACAACTTTTCGGCTGCATCTATAGCAACTGGATATCTCAGAAGGTGCCGTTGAAGATTCCAATTTTGTTTTCCAATACGATTCACTTCGCGATGGATTTGGGTTCCTCAAATTTGGAATTGATTTCTCCCATATGAACATTCCATATAGACATCATCATGTACCCATAAACTTACATATTTACAAAGAATTTATAATTTTAAAATTACATTTTAGAGATATCACGTGGGAGGTAACTATGTAAAAAATACAATATAGGAATAAACTCTTTAGACCGACCGCGACGCCGGCTGGCGTGGGGCGTCGACGCAAGATGTTTGTAATTATTACCCTACTTACTCCCCTATTATCTATCTACCCTTCATCTCAATCAATTTTTCTTTGTTTATTATTTTTTTTTTTACGTTCCAATTAATTAAACATTTAGTTTTCATTTTTGAAACTTATCCCACATCCTATATATATTATTTTAAACAAGGACTCTAATTTACACCTTTTTAACTTTATTCACATCTCACACTGTTTTAATCCAATACCCCACATTTACATAGAATATTAATGTAATACCCGAGCTTAAATTATCAGTTAAATTTATATTCATTATAATAATTAATTATATTTTATAGAGAATTTTATTATAATATTAATTTTATTTTGGTAGCTCTATTTTATTGAATTTATATTTTAGATCGACCAAACCATGAAATGGTACGAAAAAACCGTAGTGGTGGTCATAGTCGTAGTTGTAGTGGTCGTCGTAGATGTACGATATTGATGATTTATATTAAGGCACTCCCTTGCCTAGTGAATTTTTTTATGTTTGTTTGTTGATTTTTTAGCCGTGTTTAAGCATCGATTAATTTAAACGATACACTGAAAAACATTATTTTAATAAAATAATATGAAAATAAATCAGTGTACTTTCAAAATATGTGTTTTACGTTCTAATTAATCCTAATACATATTAGCTTAAAAAAACTAGAGAAGATTTATAATATGTAGGGAATGACGGTGGGTGGATGATGAGTTTGTTATGTTGGGTTATGCGAATAGTAACCAACGGTCAGTGGTTGGTTCGAGATATACCAAAATCGCTATGGAGTTTATCTAAGATGTGAATGTTTTTCTATATTTTTTCATTTTTTTTATATAGTTTCTTTAATTTTAATTTTTGAAACACAAAGTTTGTTTAGTTGGCAAGACAAAATTTTAGAAAATGATTATGGTGAACTCAAAGGGTGGATTTTACTATATGTCTATTGTAAATTAAATTGTTATAAAATTTTCAAGACGATAATACTCCTACATGTACGGAATTTTTTAGTAATTAATAAATTAATTAGAGGTGCTACTTTATTCTTTATATTTGATAAAATAAAATAAAAAATATTCATATTTTTATTCTAATAAAATACTCCCTCCGATAAGTCTACGTTTGCTTTTTGCACGGTTTTTAATGAATAATTTTGTTTGGTAGTGTTATATTAATATTGTATGTAAATGTGGGGTAGTTGATTAAAAAAGTGTGAGATATGAGTGGAGATAAAGAAGTGTAAATGTGGGGTCCATATTGAAAATAATATAGATAAGATGTGAGGTACTTTCCAAAAATGGAAACGTAAAGAATTGATTGGGACGTACAAAAAAGGAATACGTAAAGAATTGATTGAGACATATGAGTATATTTTACAGTGTAACAATTCCAAGTTACGTAATAATTTATTGTATAAGATTATAAATTAATGTAATATTAAAATAATTCATAATTCGTTAAATTAGTAGGGCAAGATTTCTCATAGTCGCAGTTGAAGGCTTGGTTACTAGCTATAGCATTCAACTCGGACACCTGAACTCCTGATCATTTGAAAATAGGGATGAGCCAAAGGGCTAAATGGGTTGGGTTGTGGTATTTACTAGAGCTATTTTTGGAAACAAATGTGATCACATTATGTTATCATCACAGAAAAATAAAAAAAATTATCATGCCATTTCTTTACGTTAGTTCGTCAAACCCGGGAATGACAATTCATACACCTATAGATACATAAGTACTCCCTCCATTTCATTAATCGTCGTCTCTTTCATCTTCAGACTTTCAGCAGCAGCAACGCAGGACTTTAGAAGGCCGTCATCGAAACTGTACTCTTTTCTCCCGCCGCCACGGCCACGACGGTTATCAGCATCGGGAAGAATATGAGAACCAACAACGGGAAGAAACAGATCTGCACGACGAATAGGAGGGGTAGAAAACGGGGATCGAGGTACGGATCTGCACGCGCCACCGCGCTGCACGGCCACCGCCTCGTTGATTACCGCGGCCTCCACCTCGTTGATCGCCAGCTCCTCCACCTCGTTGATAGACAACGCCTCTAGCTCGTGGATCTGCATATGCACGACCACAAATTATTACGGTTCACTTGTTTAGGTATGACGAACACGGTTATGCGTCGATATTCAAACCTCCCACCATGCACCAATGTTCCATACCCCGATTTATCCCGTTCGAGGCTTGGTGGACCCGTTCTTCACGAGTTGAATGTTCTGTCATTCCTTCCACTTCTTCCAACAAATTCTTGGGTCAATTCTTTTAATTTTTTCTTCTATTTTTTAATAAAAATTTATTTTGCACAATCCGTCGGACACAATTATTGTTCCAAATTAATAGTGAAATAACCTCTTTCTGTTGCTGGGATTCTCCTTTTCAACGTTCCAACAAGTTGGTAAAATTCGGCTAGTATTATTTTCGGTATGCAGATCCTAATGCAAAATGAACCAGCTGGTGACTCGAAGTATATAGATAACACTGTAACAGTACTCTGTAAACCATCATGTCTATTTTCTTCTACAGCATTCTTAGCAGAACTGCTTTTCCCAAGAGCAAATATGGGCTAAAGATACAATTGTGAAGGAATTAGAAATACAAATACTTGTAAACTAGCATTTCTGGCAATTCATCTCTACTTGGTAACCAACCATTCCTTCACCAGGGTCTGTAACATAACAATTTTCCCAATAACCCAGTTGAAAATGATACAAAGAAAGAAAAAGATGGACTTATTAATCCAGCATGTATGTTCTCTTTCATTCAAGCACTCAATTTTGTTCGTTCAACCGAGAGTGATCTCGAATATAACTCCTTCCAGATTGTGAACAGTAGAGCGAGTTCCATCAACTTCAGTAATTTGTAATCCATGCCGTAATGCTTCACTAATAACTAGCGCATCCATCCTGCAGGCAGACAAGCGATACAGTTAAGCTTCAGGTCACATGATACTACAGTCCATTCAAGCTTTTCCTACAACAACCTAGTAAAACTGTTCATAACTTATTATTAGCCTTTTTCAGCATTTAGGCAAAATATTCTTATCAAATACACCTGACAAAATTGATTTTTACCATCTCCATATGGTTTAAAGTTGCCTACAATCCTCACAGGCCACAATAACTAGGTTGATATTCCAAATGCATAGAAAAATTGGTAATTAATTTTTATTATCACAGGCAGAACTCGCTAAAGGTAAACGGTGGGAAAAGGCGAAAAGCTATTGAAAAATAAAGCATACATGTAAGCACTTACACTTTTGTTCTAGATACATAGCCCAAAATGAATCTGCATTTCCTCTCAATGCTGGCGCGGAGCAGCTTTTCCACTGTATTAAAGAGCAAAGGAATGCTGTACTGCTGGAAGCTTGAGTAAGTGTTAAGGCTAAGCACTTCTGTTTTCAGTTTGGATATGAGAGTAACACCACTTATAGACTACTAAAAGTGTGAATTTCTCATGGCTCAAACTCAAATGTTCATGAATATCATTTTCAGAAAAGTGAAGATATGAGTTCAGACTTCAGACTCAGTGCATCAAATAAGAAAAACATGAAGAGTAAAGACAAGGATATAGATATCAGCTCCAAGAATAAGATCGAATCCTTGTGGATGGCTCTGCAAAATGTTATTGAGCTGGTCAGCATCTCCCCATTCCAACTTCTCAGCTGTCAACCCTGCAGGTATATTACAAATATAAGACGAGACTTAAACATTGGAGACGTTTCACAGAACTGTCCATTTACCATCACAACAAACAGAAGTTGGAGAAGAATCATGAAGCTCTATGTTCCTCTTTAGGATCTGAATGTTTGTGCATAAAGAAAATTACGTCAACCAAAAAATAAAAAAAATCAACTTGAATATATCCGAGCAATGTAATTCAAATTGCAGTCTTGCCTTGAGAACTTCGTCATTGTGGTCTGTGAGAACTAACTCGCGACAAAATCTGCTGCAGAGCATCCCAGTAATTCCTGCACCATAACACTAGAAGTTAATCTACTCTGGAGTCTCTACGTTGTGTTACAGCGTATTTTTTATTCTAAATAGCTTTTACCAAATATGTGATCAACTGGGAACTGATTACTTAGAGTCATACATAGAAAGGCCAGGTCTATAACCTTGTTTCTGTAATTCATCCTCAATGCATGAGAAAATTGTACTACATGCATTCAGATGTGTATTCAGGTGATGTGATGAATATCATCCACATTACAGTCTTGGTAAATACTTTCTGATCAATTAGAACATACTATTCCTGAATACTGTATGATCAACGTAGAAAACTACTACCTCATAAACATTAGAGGCACAAAATTTCAAATGATCCATGTCTCAGTTTCAAATTTATATAGCTGACAGCATCCAAGACTGAGCATCTTATGCAAGCACAAAATTCATGTCTTACTATCCGCATTGTTCGTCTAACAAATTTAATAGATGTGACGTCAGTCAGCTCATAATCTTGACCCCAGTAAGCCACATTTCATTTTCTTTAACATGAAGGGAAAGGATTTAGCATCATGCTATGCCACAAGGCTTTGTTAACATTTGCAAGTGTAGACATACAACATACACAATTACATGCGTATACAAGTGTCTAGCAAGAAATATAAGATGGAACCTTGCCTGATCATAATGTACTCCGAAGCTTCCATCATATCATGAGATATTGATAGAATACCTGTTATTGTAACTTTCTTGAAGTATCACTTTTTGAAGTGCTTACAGTCTTACACATTAGTTAATTCACGCCTAAACATCTGAGTCTGACAGCATTGCAACTTAAAGAATGTAAGAAGTTTGAGAAGCCACACTAACCGACACCCGAACCAAGTTCAATAATAGAACACCCTCGAAGAATGTCAGCATTTTTTGAGAGGTAGTCATTCAAGAGAACCGCTCCAGGCCATACCAACTGCCCGGTCAAATCAAAATCAGCTGCCACACAGGTAATGAGCATCAGCACTATGCAATTTATATACTATCTCTGAAATGCAAAAATAAAAAAAATTCATGCATGAGAACACTTGAGGATCATAAGAGCCCAAGCTCAGTTGTTTTCCAATTTACCTCATGCTGAAATGTATTGTTATGTTTATCAAATCACCAAAATCGTTTTACCACAGCATGGGTTTTGCATAAAGACTTGTATATATATATATGCATGTACAATTGATTCTTTACAAGAAACGTACATCAACTTCATGTAACACTCCAATACAAGAGAGTTCATCAACATGACAAAAGGAGGAGATTCTGCCCTTAAAACGAAAACATGATAAAAACTGCAGTGATACTAATCTCTCTGAATTTGAGGACTTGTAATGCCGATGAAATGATTGAACATATACTAGTGTTTACTTGGGTTTCCTGAGATGCCTAGTTTCGGTTTTAGTGAGACTAAACTGAGAGTGCATATCTGAGTTTAACTAACACAAAGAAGTAGATTTATATACAATTATACCTACGATTCTGTTACCTAAATCTATGTTAACCTGACTTAGCATCTATGTCATGGAAAAAGAATGAATTTTTGTATAATACATACACAAAGGGAATTGAAGAGTACCTAAAACCCAAACAAAACAAATAGAAATTCATTTCACAAAATCAATTCACTATTTATTACCTGAAAATAGTCTGTTAATTTAGTCTTAACATACACTCCCTAAAGCCAAACTAAACACACATAACCCAATAGTCCATTATTATTAATACATAACATAACTACATATATATCATCCTAGAAAAAGAAACATAAAACAGCATCAAGAGATTCAATTCTAGAAAAAACAAAACGGAGGCTGACTTGAAGCAGAATGGAGGCAGTAGAGCTCAAGAACTTGTGAACCAAAAGTGAACTTGGTGAGTTGGTAGCTGCAAAAGGTGATTGATTACAGAACAATCAGGAATAATAATAATAATAATAGTAATAATTTGTTGATAGTAAAAAGGAAGAAGAGAAAAAGATGGTAGTTAGTGTACTCGTCATTCATGAAGAAAGATTGATCCAAACAAACAATGTCATCATCGTCTTCAACCTTCACCCTTTCCTCCATTGTTGCTGTCTCAAAATTTTCTTCAAGATTTCCTCTTCTTTATTCTTTATTGATTGGGTTAATTAGAAGGCCCTGATTTAGTTTGGGCCTGCAATTTGCTCTTCTCGAGTAAATGTGCTAGGGCTGCTCAAATGATCCGGATCGGTTGATCAGCATTTATGGATCGGATCAATCCGATCCGTTGGCTAACGGATCGAATAACGGATTGCATTTTTTATGATCCGCGAATAACTGATCGGATTGATCCGATCCGCGGATATTTGTGGATCATCCGTTATTATTATTTTTTCATTTTTTTTTTATTTATATATAAGACTATATATAGTAAAGGAAAGGGAGTAAAAGTAAAACTCATATTTTTTAGTTATGTTTGTATTCCATATATATTAGTTGACTCATAAATAACTTGTTAGATGCATATTTTGCATATCTGAAGATTTTGAGCCTGTTAGAAATATGTATCTTCTTGTCTCCATCCCATGTATTTGTCGATCTTGGTGATTCGGTATTTTAGAATTCCGTCTACAATGGAGCAAGTACATATTGATTATATGTTTGTGTCCTTTTTACGGACATTTTAAGTTCACATTTAACATATTATTTTCGGATATTTAAACTCAAACTTCTGTAGCTATCGTTTTATAATTTTACACCATAATTTATTTTACAAAAAACATTGAAAAATAAAAAGAGCGGATAACGGATCGGACTTGGATTTATCCGTATCCGTACGGATCGATCCGCAATCCGATCTGTCCAGAACGGACCGGATCACAGATTGAATTTTTTATGATCCGTTTGACCGGATATCCGGTCAAACGGATTGGATCGATCCGTATCCGGTCCGTGCGCAGCCCTAAAATGTGCCATCGTCTGTTACTCGGGGATTGGGGATTTAGATCCGAGCACAATTTTAGCCCCGTCCAACTCCAAACTGTAACATAAGTTATCTATTCCGCCTATTTTGTACCGTAACACATTTTGTCATGTAAGTTCACAAAAAATTCAATTTTTGTACTTCGGGCCAAATCTAGCCCGATGAACTAATATTAGGGTTAATTTGAATCTGATTCATCCCCAGTTCGCCATGAACTCGCAAATTACTAATAATGTTCCACTATTTCACCAACATCAAAACAATCAAGGTAATTGTGTAGCATACCCTTTTCTATGACATATCGATGCAACCAAACAAATAAAATGAATCTGATTTTTTTCAATGTATGCCATGAAGACAAATGAGATTGGTAGCTACTCTCTTTGTTCTAAGTTCTAATTATTTGGGGAATCAATTGGAGTATGCTAAATTCTTAATGAGGGTTATGGCATGGGTAATATAAATGTTCAATTTTTCTTTTAAATGCTTTTGTTTTGCAATGATGTGTCATGTAAATGGGTGGGTATGCTTAATAATTGAATTGTCTGCTTTAAAAAATGTGATTTTATTTATTTATAATTTAGGCGAATTAGTGAAGAATTATCACTAATTCGCGAGTTCATAGCGAATTGGGGGTGAATTAAATTCAAATTTGCCCTAATATTAGTTCATCGGGCTAGATTTGGCCCAAGTACAGAAATTGGATTTTGTGAATTTTACAGTACAAAATGTGGAAGTAACAAACTTACCGTACAAAAAGGGCGGAGTAGAAAAATTATGGTATATTTTGGAGAATTTTTTCCATACATATAATTCTGGAATTTATAGTGTAGAAGATTATCAAATGTTCTATGTTGGTATCCATCTCTTACCCAAGTGTGACTGTGCACACATTGAAATTCAAGTAACAAAATTACCCCATTTGTTTTTTTTTTTAGATACTATTATAATTACAATGTTTGGCCTACAAATTTGCATCAATAAATTACTAATCAACCTCATTTCAATAATCTCTATACAGAGCAGATAATCATCTATTTCGGGGATCGAACCCGTGACCACTTGGTCACGGGGTATCTCAGCTTGCCACTCGGCTACAAACGCTTTGACACCCCATTTGTTTTTCACCACCAGTTTTATTTATGTTGTCCAACCCAAAGCTTATTATGCTCCAACCGTTCCAATTTCATCTTTTCACTTTTATACTTTTGGTGTCTGAGTTTGGTGACAAAACGTATGGAGTTGTAGTATTAAGATAAAAAAAGTATGGAAATAAAATTCAATTTCAACTTTTCACTTTTATACTTTTGGTGTCTGAGTTTGGTGACCTTACTGTCGAAAAATAAAGTAATAATAAATAAATAAAATAAATCAACCAACAATTGCTCTCCGACCCCTTTCTTTACCATTATGGTAGGTTATCTAATAACAAATGTCAAATGTTAATACGCGTAGATGTCTTCTTTACCATTACAATAGGTTATCTAATAACAAATGTCAAATGTCAATACGCGTAGATGTCCAGTCGTGCCTTAATTAAAAGCAAAGAACATGGGTAGTAACCCATATTGGCATTTTATTTTGTTCCTCCCCTTCCCTTAATTAACTACAGAGCCCGGGTAAATCTGCAAAAACGCAGACGATCCCTCATTGTAACAATAATTCGTGTGGTATCACCCTCTTCTAACCTGAACGAACAACTCCCACATCTGACCATACAATAGTAATGTGCATGAGTTTAATGGTGGTTTTATCTAATAACAAATGGCAAACCAATATAAACTAACGAGAGGTGTAGATGTCAAGACACATAAACTAGGGAAACTAGACACTATAGAAATAATAAACAAGCTAGATAAACATGTTAATGTCGCAAAACCTTCCATCACATATATTTAGTACCAATAACCTAATACAAACCAAACTACTAGGGGTAGCTTTCATCTTCTCCGGCAACAACCATCAGTATTCTCAGCAGTGGAACGAGTCGAGCCTTCATAACCTTAACATCACCATTCTCAGCAGTGAAACCAGTCGAGCTTTCATAACCTTAACATCACCATCAAGATTCTCTCTAGTGGAACTAGTTTCTTCTCCAAACACAATTTTGTTCTCCAACCACAACTTGTTTATCATGTTATTCAACTCAATGATGGGTTAGATATTAATGTCTCAAAACCTTCCCCATATTCAACACCAATAACCTACTAGAAAGCAATAACATATAACTCATCAAAGTCAATCAACTCCATCTCCGGTGTACTTGTTGATGGCTCTTGAGATGAGTTTTTCGATTCCACAATCATCCTTTATTGTATCCAAGTAAAAAATTCACATACATAAACTTAATTAACAAAAGTCAGGGGGAAACCTCACAATCAAAAGTGTGCGAAGGAGAGTCGAGACGCGTAGATGTCCAGATGCGTAAACTAGAGAAATAGTAAACTAGACAAATTAGAGATAGAATGGGTATGGAGCCATACCATTCGGGGGCCAACCTTGAAATGTTAAACATATAATTTCGGACGACCCTTATACTTCGGTAAATGACTTGGCTTGTCAACCTTCTATCTCATACTCAAGGCCAGATTTCATAACCGGCTGGGTCCAAAAAGTAAAACTCATGATTCAATGGGTGGCGTGTCTATATATTTAAGATAATATAGTAATAATTTACAAGTAATATGAATACAAAATTTTAGGAGATATTAAATTCAAATTAGAATTCATATATAAGTTTTTCCAAATTGTTTTTTTTAGTCTCTATTATTTTAAAATCCCATATCTATTACGCTTTACTACCCTACTATGACTCTCATTTTAAACATCACTAGTTTAACAATTACTTACAATTTACTCCAAAAAACACATTTCTTTTGAAATAGTGAAAAAAATTTATCACTAATTCGCGAGGTCATGACGAAATGGGGGTGAATCAAATTCAAATTTACCCTAGTATACATTCATCGGGCTAGATTTGGTCCGAAATACAAAAATTAGATTTTTTGTGAACTTACAATACAAAGTGGGAGTAACAAACTTACGGTACAAAATGGGCGGAGTAGAAAATTTATGGTACATTTTGAAGGATTATTCCGTTAGATAGTTGAGTTATTTTGTTCTTTTGATCTTTGGTTGAACTGGTTCGCAAGTTGTTTTGTAATTGGTGTTAGTGCCTAAACGTCTACTTGGAATGAATAAAAGCTAATTTGTTAAAAAAAAAAAGATTTTGAGATCTGAATATTAAATTAGGGTTTTGGGGGTATAATTACTACACCAATTTAATAGGAATGTAACAAGAGTTGACTGATCTCTCTAGTTTGTTACGTATATCTCTCTAGTCTGTTATTATCAGATAAACTTTAGAGATACTTTCTACTTGTATATATATTCTCCATGTACTCTCATATTGATTGATGAAGAATAATACTTTCTCTTCCCCTTTATTATTCAACACGTTATCAACACGACTCTACCGATTGAGTCCAATATCTATACACCGCCGTCACCGATCACATCCATGGCCAATACTTATTTTTCGATTACCATCTACCTATTACATACTACTACTCCATTAGCATATCGAGAAAGGGGGAATGACATGGTGATGAATCAATGGATTCAAAGCATGCAAAATTGTACTACCAGACAAGTGAGACAACCATTAATGCTTGCAAACGGTGATATGAATCCACTCATATCTCATATTAATCACAATCCCGTTGGCCTTGATGAAATCTAAGTACTATTTCTATATTATTACTTTTATTCCAGGTTGCGATTAATGATCATGGTATGTTGAAAGAATTTTCCAATTCATGCATAGATCTAAAGTCGACGTTAATACTCAAAAGTACTATTTTCTATCCGAATTAATTGTTTAGCTTAGCCGATCGATAAAGATGCAAACGGATAGTGATGAATTACTGATAATTGATTAGCTTAGGGCTTAGCCCTCGTAGTATATCTGTATATGGATTAATTTCTGAAACTATCATGTTTTCTTCTCCTATTAATTGCCTAAATCACTGCGTAAGTTTTTTCGTCCTTTCTCTTAATTTATTTTGAAACTTTTCCGTGCTTGTTCTAACTTATACCCTTCTTGTACTGATCACATACGGACTGGATTTGTGGAAATCCGTGGAAAAATGAATATGTACGAAGACTCCGAAGATTGTTGATGTTCTTGGCCGGTTGGCCCTGTTCATGTCATGCTGCTGTGCGTGGTAGTGGCCCTGTCCTCTAATTTCTGTTGCATTCTTTGTGTTTTTCTCTTGCAGTAGGACCTGGGTTGGGTGAGTTCGATTTCCGGCCTGGTTATTGAGGCTATTGCGGTGAAAACATAGTATCTCTCTTTCTGATCTAAATCCAATCTGAACCGGTATTATCATCATCCTTAACATCCTTACGGTACTTTCCCAACTACTTGGTACTAGTTGATTTATATGTGTTGTTGCTTGATATATTGGTAGCACAAGTTACGTAACTTTTCTGCTTCATTTGCTTCATTTAAGGTATACTGTACAACTAGTGTCTAGTTATGAAACAATCGAATTTTTACCCCGCTCCAAATGATATAAAACCAAACTGTTGAGATACCCTTGTTCTAATATGTGATTAGAAGAGCTAATCAATTTTTGCTTACTATGGAATATTTAAATGTGGTAATACAGAACATAGAATTTCTTATATAATCTCATCTTAATTTTTGGGTTTTATATTCAGGCCTGTTTATATTTCATGATGAGGTAATACGACTAGTACCATTTGATGAATGTGTATTTTACACTTTCATTTGAGTCTTTTTCACCTATTTTAGCTATCCTCTATGTTAATTTAGCTATATTTTAGTGCATTTTATTAGAATAGTGTCACGTTTCCCTTTAGATTTTATTTTACAGGTTTTGGTTGAAAAACGAGGATTTACGGGCAATTATATTGAAGTTGACAAGGAATTGGTTCCAGAAACCTATTTGGAGTATCTGAAGGTTTCCGGATAGGATTTGGAGTCTAGGGGCCGAATCTGGAGGTTAGAAGGCCACTAGAAGTCAGAAACCGAGTTCGAAAAGGGGAAGAAATCTAAGAACGCGTCGAAAACGCGGAATTCCGCGAAAAATACTCCCGGGCGAACCGCCCGGGACGTGGGGCGAGTCGCCCCACACCGGGCGAACCGCCCGGTGTGTGGGGCGAACCGCCCCACACTTATTCGAAGCCTATATATAGTTGCTCAGTTTTTCTCCGAAATTCATACTTTTCCAGACCTTCTCTCTCACCTTTCTCTGTAGTTTTAGGTAGGGACTTCCCAGAGCCTGTTCTGGGGGTCCGTAGCTTAGGAGACACTTTTTCATAGCAGATTGGAGCTTGTAGGATCGCAATTCTTCGGAGATTGACAACCTTCGGTAACATTGTATCTTACAGTTTATTCTACTTATTTTTATATATCTTTCAACATGTTTTCTTCTATGATTTCTGTTGATTGCATGCCTATTATGAGTAGCTAAACTTATCGTTGGTGGTAGTATGTGAATTCTTAGCGAAGGGAAGATAATCATGCTAATGGCTATATCGCGCATTATACTCCGTGTTATTGCTTTATTTCGTTGACCAGGCTCAGCCTAAATTCTCGTATGTTGTATTAATTATTATGCACAATTGGACCCTCGTCGACCTATACGCATCTATATCTTCGTAGTGTTGAATAATTACGGAACACAATAGGACAATAGTGATTGACTTGTCGGTATCTTTATCTTCGTAGTGCTTAATAATTGCAATAGGACATTAGATTGATCAAAGATCTCCATGCAAGACCGAGGAATTTACGCATGATTATTGACCCGTTATGCTTTGAAGGATCATACTATCATCAATCTCCATTATCTGTTAGAAAAACTCCTTGCTATTACGTCTGCTATTTTTATATTCTTAGTTAAATAGATAAAGCTAGTTATAGTCTTGAGAGAACGACACTCGAGGTCATTCTACCGCTACACTACGGTTTTCGTTGTAGTTGTGGATTGTCTTTGGCTTAATAAGAAATTATTTGCTGAACCTGGACCCGACAAATCCGCGTTCATCAAATTGGCGCCGCTGTCGGGGTCTATACTCCTTTTTTCTGTTTAATTTGTTTATATTTTCAGCTTTCGATTCCTAATTCTATTAGCTTTAGTTTTCCTTTTTAATCTCTCTCTGATACTGCTTTCCTAGTCTGATAAAGATAGTGTATGCCGCATACACGATCTGAAGGAACACCGCTTGCTGATTCAATTGCTGAGATCAACAGAGTCTACCACCAAAGAAGGCGACTAATTCATAGGCGTGCACTAGAGGAAATAGAGGATACCGATTTCTCTGAATCTCTACACAGTCTTTTCAAGGAAATCGACGGAATGGCAGAAGCTAGACCACTGAAAGCATGGGTTCAGCCCACTAAGGATTGTATGAGGGGACCGGTGATTGTTCTTTCGTCTGCAACCCGAGATCTGGAAATCAAGAACCACGCATTCCAACCACCACAAGAACCGGCCCACTTACCGACGGATGGTATCCGTCGGTAATAGGGTACCGATCCGTCGGTAAGCCTTTACCGACGGATCGGTTCTCCCTTACCGACGTATAAATAGCGCGTAGCTATTTTATCCGTCGGTAATGCCTTTACCGACTGTTATTATCCGTCGCTAAATTTAGCGACGGATAATACCGACGGACTGACGAATAAGGGCGTTGACCAGCCCTTATTCGTTTGACCGACGGATAAATTCATCCGTCGGTGATAGTTACAGACGGATAACTGTATCCGTCGGTCATGACGGTTGACTTAGTCAACCGGTACTTACCGACGGATAAAGTTATCCGTCGGTAGCTTTTTTTTTATTATTTTTTTTAATAATTGTACAACAACCTGTTTAATAATATAAATTTACGTACTAAAAATTAAGAATCATTAAAATTGAATTGAAAATAAAATTCAATAAAATTTGATTCTTCAAAATAGAAAAACGTTTACTACAAATGTAAATGTGAAAGTTTTACAATAGTACTACAAATGCCCAACTAAAATGTCAAAATCTAGGGACGACGACCACTAGAACCACGACCACTAGAACCCGAAGGAGCATGAGAACTGCCTTGCAAACCCGCACTCCCCGCCGTACCAGGGCTCCCCTCCCCGGTCTGAAACACAGCTCCCTCTGCGAACGGGTCTATGCCAATGGGATGCTTCTCCAGCAGCTTCTTCAGCACGAAATTCTGCGTCTCCACCTGACACAAGTAATGATCGATGTAGTTAAGAATATGAAAGATAGATGCAAGCAATGTAAATGAGCATACAAGTGGTTATACATCTACATGAAATATCAACATAATATTAGCATACAAGTGAATATACCTGAGACACAAGTGTGTTCTGAATGGTCATCATCCTAGCATTCTCGGCCCTAAGTGCTACCATCTCCTCAGCCAATCGAGAATCTGAGCTGGATGTAGAACCGAATGAGCGCTGAAATGATTCAGCTGCAAGAGAACGTCCCAAGTTCCCTAAGCCATAGATTGACCACTTAGGGCCAGGAGGGTTCACCTCGAGGAAGGCAGCGTTCTCTTCCTCCATCGTAAGTATGTCACCCTTCTCTTGCATCTTAACCTTGTAAAAAGCCTCAACCTCCTCCTACAAGCAGTTAAGCAATACATGAGTTGATATATTACAATACATATAGAAACTTTTTAAAAAGAAATACAGTACAAGTAACTCAAACTACTCATTTATGTACTTACATTCAGTTTCTTGGCTTTCTTGCATGTCCACTTGCCGTTCTTGAACTTGGCATTTTTCACCATGGTCAAGTACGACTCACATCCTTGTCCAGTGAGCCTCTGTTCATTTTGCAAAGTAATAAGTGTCAGTGTTTACAATAAAATTTTAAGAATATTGAAAGTGACTGGAGTAAAGCACAAGTTAACTTACTGCATTGAGGTCATGAGTGGCCTGAGACTGTGTGCCGAGATGGTGCTTCGAATAGTCCTCGTCTTCATCGGAGTTGCTTCTGTCCGCCCGTGCTCGATTCTTCTTGTTCTAATCTGCTAGGTCCTCGACATCCTGTGTCTTCCAGTAAGCCAACCACATAGGCCACTCGCTGTCGTGGATGAATCTAGGCTTCACTCGAGACTCCTTAAGGTCGTGGACCTTGTCTCGGTAACAACGAGCACCAACAGTGTTGAAAACAAACCAAAGCTCCTTCAATAGCACGTTTGGCAAGTAGTAGTGTTTCTAACCACCAAAACAACCAAAGGTCACAATTTAGAACGACACAACAATCAATACAACAAGAACAAGATTAACGTAAGCACAATGGTGACTAACATATCACCCAAATATAGTGGCTAACATACCACTCACATTGCCCTAAAAAAACAACTAACACATGGTGACTAACATATCACCCAAATATAGTGGCTAACATACCACTCACGTAAATTTAGAATAAAAATAAAACAACGTTTACTAAACATTTAAGATTGTTACAATACCCGCAGCTCATCGAAGTAGAATCCAATGACATGGTCAGGCAGCCTTGACCACTTCTCCCCACCACGGTCCTCAGTCGGTGTTGGAGCCATGAACTTCTGGGTGATGATGTCACCGATCTTCGAATGGGCAGATGCAGGGTAAAACCTATTATGATTGTTAAATACAAATAAGAATGAATAAGCATAATAAAGTATACGTAATATGTCACAAGTTAAACAATAAACTAAACAGCAGAAAGTGTACTTACGCAGCTTTCCCGTTAGGGAACAGAACAGGCTTCCCCTTATACATGGCACCCAAGGTCGGCGTCACGTATGGGCAACCATCAGCAGGTAGGTTCGCAAATGGGTCAAACTTAGCCTTCTTCTTCCTGGTTGACGATGAGGAGCTACTCTCCTCCGATAATCCAATGATGGGTGGAAGTACACCCTGCTCGTACCCTGGGGCTCCAGGAACTCGTAACTCGGGTGGAATGTAGTTGCACCTAGGTTTCGGCATCTGCAAATAAAACAATATCAAGGTTAGTATAATGATATGAAATATGCACGTACAATATAAAGCATTATCAATTAACGTAAATGCACATACAAGTGAATATACATATAAATGACATAGCAACATAATTTATTACCAATTAAAGGTTCCTCCAACTCTAACTCTACAAAATGATCCTCGTGCAGGGCAAACTGCCCATCTTTATCCTGTATAGGGCGTCGTGCTACATCATCCACTAAATCCGACTGGAACGAGTTGGTTATGGACTCGTCCTTCTCTATATACTCAATCTTGGAACGAGCATGTATGGGTATCACACCCAACCAATCACCCTTGGCCTTAGACACACCTGGATAGGGAAGTAGACAGCTTGTGTTGCTTGACTGGCTAACACAAATGGCTCGTACTTTTTGTACTTCTTCTTCTGGTTGATCTCAACCAAATCATAATCCACATGTGTTTTCGTACCATCTGGAGAAGGTTCGTACCAGTCAACCTCAAATAGAACTGTACGTTTCAAAGGTACACCTGGATATTCAATACGAACAATCCGTCTAAGGGTACCAAAGAAATCCTGCCCCTCTCCTCCTATATCTGCCCCAAGCATAGAAACGCCACCGTTGGCAGTTTCTTTGTGCAATGACCTGCCGTGCGTGTCAAACCTAAGTCCATTTACTACGTACGATGTGAATGTCACGGCCCCCCGCAAAGGACCACTAGCCTAACATCATCAACCATATCACCAATTTACCAACCATCAACAACATCATCTCTAGACTAGCATCATCAACAACAACCATATGAACATCATCTCTAGCCTAACATTATCAACCATATCACCAATCAACCATATAACAACATCATCTCTAGCCTAACATCATCAACCTTATCACCAATCAACCAACCATCAACAACATCATCTCTAGCCTAGCATTAATTGTCAACAACAACCATATGAACATCATCTCTAACCTAACATCATCATCATATCATCATCTCGAACCCATTTTCACTTTATTTCAAAACCCCCAAATTGAGCTACAAGTCTCGATTTTCATAAATTACTCAATTTTATCGTATTCAACTACAAAATTAACCTTATATAAGTACATAACCTAGTTATGGAACATGAAATTCGATCAAATACAAAACTAAAAAAAGCCCTAAATTGATCTAAGTCTCGATTTTAATTAACAAACCCAAATTAACATAATCCAAAACTAACATTCAACTATAACAACTAATATCTACTTAATACTAACATACATTTCCATAATTTAAGAAATCCCCAAATTAATAAAATCCCAAAATCGATTCATTACTCAATTTTAACAACAATCAACTACACATTTAAGCAAAATAGACTTGTATCAACTACTATGTAACATACATTTGACAATTTAACCAACAATTGGATAATTCCCAAATTAAAAATCAAATAAGGGTTAGAGTTCATACCTTTGATTTTGCACAAATTGACCAAAAAAAACTTCGAATTGAAGGTTGTTCCTTGTTGCTTGTGCAATAAGCTTCAATTTGCTACCAAAATCGATGAAAATGGTGGAGTTTTGAAGGAGAAATGGAGATGAGAAGAGAGAAAAACGAGAAGAAGAAGAATGGAGAAGAAGAAAGAATGGAGGTTCTGTCGTTCTTCTCCAATATAATCGAAGTTTACCGACGGATAAGCTTATCCGTCGGTCCGTCGGTAAGCTTAATTTTATTTTTTTTATTTTTTTTTAAATATAGCGACGGATAACGGTATCCGTCGCTAAATTACCGACGGATCGGTACTCTTTAGCGACGGATGACGAACAAAGTGGTCAACTTTGTTCGTTATCCGTCATCCGTCGCTATAAGGTCCCGATCCGTCGGTATTTACCGACGGATAAAATGCGCCATTTTATCCGTCGGTAAATACTGGATTTTTTGTAGTGAACAACTTCCGAGGTTCTATGGCTTAGCAAGGGAATATGTGATGGGGTACTTGCACGATATCGATGATTTCGTCAACCAACTCCCACGACCCGGAGCTGAAATAACAACGGATGAGTTAAGGATGAAGGTTTTCGCTATGGGACTTGGCGACAGAGCCAAGTCATGGTTGAGTTCTCTACCAGGCTCGCTGGACACTTGGGAGAAGGTTTTTTTCAGCTTTCATGGAGAAATACTACCTTGACTACCGCGCTAAAGGCGCAAATCACTGAATTCAAGCATGACTATGATGAGACCATGTACACCGCGTTTGAGAGATTCCAAGATCTCACGAACAAGTGCCCTCACCATGGTTTTGAGCTTTCTGACCTAGTCCAACACTTCTACAATGGACTAACCTTCGAGAACCAACAAGTGGTGGATTTCCAATGCCGAGGCAATATTTGGGAGGAAACTGCAGAAGCCGTCTGGGCAGTTTTCGAAAGGCTTGCTAAGGGTTCGCAGTTCAAGGACCCAAGAGCAATGGTTAGGAGACGTGGACCTGAAGCTCCACCGACTCAAGAAGCCCCTATGTACAGGGGGAATGGGGATCAACTCGAGTGCTTTACCAACGAATTGAAGCAAGTCCTCAAGAGCGCCACCGGAACAACTGGTTCGAATGAAGTATGCCGAATATGCAAGAACTATGGGCATGGGGCTCATATGTGTAGAACGGAGCTGGCATATGATGATGGCAACTGGGCTCGAGGAGGCGAAGAGGAAGCCTTTGCTACGGAGTTTGATACTCAAGAAGTTAGCTACGGACAAGACAGTAGGAATCCTCGAGGTGGATTTTGGAGAAGAGGGTTCCGAAACAATCAAGGATATGCACCGGCTAACCAAACTTATGGCCCTAACCAAGACCGTAGAAGGCTAAACGATGGTAATGATCACTGTGAAAACCCTGCTCCGAAAGAGCCACCGAAGTCAAAGACGGCTCAACTGATGGAGAACTTGCAAAAGATGGTTGATCACACCCAAAGTTTTCTCAAACGTTATGAAGAAGATTCTGAGAAGACTAGGGCAAGGCTTGATAGGTTGGAAGAGAGCACTAGGCTTGCCCATCAAAATATGCAAGAGTTGATCGACCGAGGAGCAAGTAGAGAGCAAGGCAAGCTGCCTAGCAACACTGAGAAGTCGATGTCCATTACCTTGGTGGGTGATCTACCTGTCGAAATCACCATCAAGAAGGTTGCTAAGTGCGAGAGTTGCAAGAGAGAAATGCCCCCACAGGTCGAGGAAGAAGAGAAGGACCTTGGTACTGACAAGAGTGAAGAGGAGCAAGAGGATCCCAAGTCACTCCCTCAAGAGGATCCCGAGTCACTCCCTCAAAGTTTCGATGTTAAGATCGGGATTGGGGAACTTGAAGATGTCCGTGCCACACTAGACACATGATCCTACTCTAATGTGCTCCCTTTAAATGTTTTCGAAAAGAGTAATCTTGGAAAACTATTTGTGCATAAGGCTATTGTACAACTGTCGGATGGATCCCTTGTGAAACCCAAAGGCGTTGTGAAGAATGTATTGGTCAAGATTGGTGAAGCTTCTGTATACACCGATTTTGTAGTTATGCCGGCGTCTGCACCTGGAACGGGGGATGTCATACTCTTAGGGCGAACATTGTTGACTAAACTACGCTCCGTGATGGACATCTACCAAAGGACTTGCACCATTGAAGTGGATGGCAAGCAACATGTGTTGCAAGCCATAACTGATCCACCCGATAATTCTAACACTATTAACTACAGTGGTCTTAATGTCTATGTTCATTCTTATTCACAGGATCGAGGCATGAGGGGGAGATCAGTGAAGGGGATGTCTAGTACCCTCAAGAAGAAAAGCTAGGCAAAGACAGGAGTCGAGTCAAAGACTTTAAACAATGGCGCTATCCGGGAGGCAACCCGGGGTTTTTATCGCTTTCTTTACTGCTTTATTGCATGCATTCATACTTGAACAATTTGCTTTTCATATGAGAATTTGTTCATCTCTGTGTCGTATGTGCTTATGTTATGTTCGAGTGCGATTTTTCAAGTGATTTTTTTGAGAAAAACGATTTTCAGGGACTAAAAACCGCATTTTATTTCAAAACGATCGTCTCCCCACCTCAGGAGGTGGGGGCGAATCACCCCACGACCAGAGCGCGCGCGAGCGCTCCGGATGTGCGGGGCGATTCGCCCCGCACGCGGGGCGGTTCGCCCCACGTTCTGCAGATTTTAAAAACGGGATTTCTCCCCTTTCTTCCTCATTTCACTTCATCTTCTTCCTTCAAACTCCAAAAAATCCTCCATTTTCAAAATACTTTAAAAACTTCATAACTTCTTCATCTTTCCATCAATTTGTGTGTTCTTTAACTTCAATCGAAGCCCGTTACGTGCTCTTTCTTTTCATCCGAACAAATCTCTTCCTAGTTCATTCAAACTACGGATTTTAGGTAATCTCACATGAACCCTAATTTTTCAAATTTGGGGTTTTTTTGATTTATGCTTCAATTAAGCTTGTTTGATGTATGGGTTGATGTTTTATGTGATTAGATTCGTTATTCATTATCAATTGCATGTTCAATTAGGCTTGATTTGTTGATTTGAGATTTTTGCTATTAGATCATATATCTTGTTAGGAAATGTATCTCTTACTATCATTCCATGCTTAAACATGTGTTTGTTGATATGATAATGATGGATGTATTGGTAGATTGCATGATTGATGGAGTTGAGGATTTATGTTAGATTTTTGATTATTATGGTATGGATTGGACCTTGTGATTCAAGGCATTTGTTGTTTAGCAAGAGCATAATGTGATATGTTATTGTAGTAGTTACATTGATATGTTGCGTAATGAAATAGCTAGACTAGACTTTGGATTTTTGAGGAGTTGGATTTTTAAAGATATTGCTCGTTTGTTCGCTCGTATATTTACATATGCATATGTCTGTTTTGCATCGTACAAGATACTAATTGTTGTTTGTAGGAATCATGGCACCGAGATCGAGGAGAGCCGGCTCGAGCAGAAAAGGGAAGGGAGTAGCATCAAGCTCCCAACCATCTCACCATATGTACGAGTTGTCTGTAGCTGCGATAGAGGTGCGTCAAAGGCTAGAAGCGGAGCTGGCCGACGGAGGAAGATCGATCATCCCAGACAGGAGGATTGATATTCCAGAGTCAGCAGTTGATACAGCGGGGTATAGGACGCTATCACGATTGGGGTCAAGAAGGAATTGGGTATGGTACAGTTCCAACAAGTTCAAGGGGTACGACGAGAGCCTCCTCCAAGAGTTCTACACTAGATACACAGATCTCGAGGAGAAGAATGGGGTACTAGTCCGAGGCCTGATAATACCGTGGACACCAGAGCACATTTCTTCATTCATCCATTTTGGGCATCAGGAATTCACAGGAAGCGACCATGCCTACCTGTATTCGAGGGCCTCTAGGGGGATAGGAAGACATATCACAGACGTGATCTGCAACAGGGAGTACCGGTATCCAGAAATCGGGGGAGAACCTACACGGATCAGTCAGAACGACCTTAGCATTGAAGCTAAGGTGATGATGAAATTCTGCATCTTCAACTTGATCCCTAGGAAGAATGACTCGTGGATTCAGCCCTACTACGCCGAGCTCCTCTACTGCCTGATAGAAAGACATCAGATCGACATAGGGCACATCATGTATGAGGAGTACGAGCGCCACTGGGAAAAGAAGAGGAAGCCCTTCATCTTCCCAAGCTTCATCACAGCCTACTGCAAATATCATGGGGTCGATGACATTGAGGAGGGGGATTGCGAGGTCGCTGCCCTTTCACCCTCAACCATTGAGGTGCAGCTGAATAGGTCTCAGTTGAAGAACCCCACGGCTGCCGCTGCTGATGTAGGAGCACCCTTCCAGCCGAGTGATTTCGATCATGAGGATGCTATGGAGGCCGATGTTGGCCAAGCCCCTATCCCAGATATCCCGTTTGTCCATAGAGCACCGCATGCACCGCCTCGAGCACCACAGGGGTCTAGAGGATTTGACTTCTCTGAATTCCGTACCTACCTCGATGGTCGTTTCGATAGAATTGATGCCAACAACGCGGCCATGCGACATGACCTCGACAGGCACATTGCCCAGCACCACCGCGATTGGGAGACATTCGAGGAGCATCGCCGAGAGGATAGGCAGCAAAGGTGGGAGCAGCAACAACTCATCCAGCAGCAGCAGGAGGCTCTACGTCAGTCCAATGAGCTCATGTCTGACATGTGGAGAGACTTTTATGGGGATTACCATCCCGATGATTAGTCCTTTCGCATGTCCACTCTCAGCCAACCGAGGCCAAACCGTTCGGTAACATCTAGTATCACTTCTTATTACTCATTCTATTTTTCTAGGGGCTAGCTTAAGAATCGTAAGGGGGATGAGATGTGAACTGTGATGTTAAGTATTGTTTGGCTTTGTGTTGATTAGTATCTTGTTCTTTGTTTGCATTTGCATTTGCACGTTTACTGCTTTCTTAGATTTTTTAGGTTGCATTCACTACATTCATCCTAGGATAGTCTAGCATGTTTTATATGGAGTTTATTGCCGAATTTTTTAAACATTTTTATTGGATAGATCAACCAATTATGCCATTAATCGTATGCTTCATCTCTATGAATTCGATTGAGGTTTTTCTCGCTTGGCTTGTCACATTTATGTATTGCACTTAGTTAAGCATTGATAGTCTCGACATCACTTAGTGGTGTTTTCTCTATTGCGGTTCACGAAGGCCTTTATAATAGGATGATGCATGTTAGGGTCTTATGGTTGTTTTCCCGAGTAATTATGTACCTAAGAGGCAACAAGTCTTCACCATGCTTTGAGATTGCTAAATGCCTAGGAAGGGGGTAGTGTGAGGTTGTGTGATCCTTTGTTTATAACCTATTCTTCCGAATAGGTTTGGGAAGGGGGTTACACCATCAATAGACTTGTTTTCGTTTTTCATTTCCGTATCGTGAGTTTGTTTTTCCTTTTCCGTAAATTTTATACTCCAACCTATTCTTTCTAATAGGTTTGGGGAAGTTGTGTGAGTCATTTTCTCTCTTTTTGTTATGCTACTGCTGGCTAGAAAAAAAAATCGAAAAGAAAGAAAGAAAATTCCCGGAAAAAAGAAAAAAAAAGGAAAAAGAAAAATCAGGAAAGGAAAAAAGAAAAAAAAGAAAAGACCCCAAAAAAGCAAAGAAGGGTCCAAAAAAGAAAGCCAAATAGCAGTTTAGCAAAGTGTTGTGTCTCATTTTCAATTCTTGTAATGTTCGTAATCGTGTTGTGATTTTCTATTTTTTGTCTTTTGATCTTGAGTGTCATCTGTTCTAGACCACCCTCGTCCTGCCATTCAGGAAGTGGTGAATAGTTTAAGACTTTACTTGAGAGATGGGTAGAATAGGGGAGTGTTATCTTTTATAGGGAACCATCATTCGTTTGATGAGAGCCAGTACTAGTTCGACCTCTTTGAGGAAAAGTCTTAACATGGTGGAACAGCAGTAAGTCCTCAGTTTCATAGGCACGGGACAACCATTCGTATCTTAGCATGCTTCATTACGTCGTCACTGACTAGGTCCAGGTAGAGAATGTTACGAGAGACTATCTTATCTTGACATAAGTGCTTATGTGGATGTGTATAAGTCAATCGAGGTATTCTTCAACCTATATTCATGCTTTGATTTATATGGTTTTTGTTCATTTGTTTTTTGATAGATTCAGTAGATAAGTTCATTTCATTTGGCATGAGACTCCATTTTGTGTCTTGCATTGTTTTTTGCATTAGAGTCTAGCTTAGTTACTTGAGGACAAACAAAGGTTCGGTTTGGGGAGTTTGATGAATGTGTATTTTACACTTTCATTTGTGTCTTTTTCACCTATTTTATCTATCCTCTATGTTAATTTAGCTATATTTTAGTGCATTTTATTAAAATAGTGTCACGTTACCCTTTAGATTTTATTTTACAGGTTTTGATTGAAAAACGAGGATTTCCGGGCAATTATATTGAAGTTGACAAGGAATTGGTGTTCCAGAAGCCTATTTGGAGTATCTGAAGGTTTCTGGATAGGATTTGGAGTCTAGGAGCCGAATCTGGAGGTTAGAAGGCCACTAGAAGTCAGAAACCGAGTCCGAAAAGGGGAAGAAATCCAAAAACGCGTCGAAAACGCAGAATTCCACGAAAAATACTCCCGGGTGAACCGCCCGGGACGTGGGGCGAATCGCCCCACACCGGGCGAACCGCCCGGTGTGTGGGGCGAACCGCCCCACACTTATTCGAAGCCTATATATAGTTGCTCAGTTTTTCTCCGAAATTCATACTTTTCCAGACCTTCTCTCTCACCTTTCTCTGTAGTTTTAGGTAGGGACTTCCCAGAGCCTGTTCTGGGGGTCCGTAGCTTAGGAGACACTTTTTTATAGCAGATTGGAGCTTGTAGGATCGCAATTCTTCGGAGATTGACAACCTTCGGTAACATTGTATCTTACAGTTTATTCTACTTATTTTTATATATCTTTCAACATGTTTTCTTCTATGATTTCTGTTGATTGCATGCCTATTATGAGTAGCTAAACTTATCGTTGGTGGTAGTATGTGAATTCTTAGCGAAGGGAAGATAATCATGCTAATGGCTATATCGCGCATTATACTCCGTGTTATTGCTTTATTTCGTTGATCAGGCTCAGCCTAAATTCTCGTATGTTGTATTAATTATTATGCACAATTGGACCCTCGTCGACCTATACGCATCTATATATTCGTAGTGTTGAATAATTACGGAACACAATAGGACAATAATGATTGACTTGTCGGTATCTTTATCTTCGTAGTGCTTAATAATTGCAACAGGACATTAGATTGATCAAAGATCTCCATGCAAGACTGAGGAATTTACGCATGATTATTGACCCGTTATGCTTTGAAGGATCATACTATCACCAATCTTTATTATCTGTTAGAAAAACTCCTTGCTATTACGTCTGCTGTTTTTATATTCTTAGTTAAATAGATAAAGCTAGTTATAGTCTTGAGAGAACGACACTCGAGGTCATTCTACCGCTACACTAAGGTTTTCGTTGTAGTTGTGGATTGCCTTTGGCTTAATAACAAATTTATTTGCTGAACCTGGACCCGACGAATCCGCGTTCATCACCATTTGGAAAACTTGTTTCTATATTCACAAGGACGATGGCAAAAGTTTGCCTTTTATGATTATTGATTGTCTTGTGATTTTTCTAAAATCTTGAACGGTTATCTCTATTGTTTCTACTACACGATTTTAATTTGGTTTTGATGGACATATGTATGAGTTTCTTGAGTACGCGAAGTGCATGATGAGTGCTCCAAATGTTATGGATAAGCAAGGCCATTCATGGATAAGTTCTTATCAAATATAAGTTTCAAGTTGTTATATTTTATATCATTTTGAATTTTACTATATGATACCTCCACCCCCTAAAGTAATTGGAGATACAACATCAAAGGGTCACAAGATCTTGTATATTTTTGGTCCATTCTTTTGAAATGAGACATTAGCACCTGATGTTGCTATGCATACAGATGTGAAAAAAGAGAGGATATCATATGGATACCTTATTTATGGTTGTGACATGTAATCATTGAAACAAACTAGAACACAAACCAAAGAACGATCAGTTGGTTGATATGTACCTCATGTATGTACATCAAAGATTTCTTCAAAATCAAGGCATCTAAATTGTACCATAGAGTTCATGTCAGTAGCCATGACTATTAGATCTCAAAAGTAATTAAAAGTGGCCCTACACACCACTAAGATTATATTGCAAAGGCATGACATCATGCACAACATAGATAAATCTCACCAACCTGAGGTTGGAAAAAGTATATGAATATTATTACTTATTGCAGTGCAATAGAGATCAAGTACGGGCTATTGAAAGATTGATTATTTTATTATCAAGAATGATACATAATATATTTGAGAACGTATCAAACTCTACCAAAAAAGAAAAGATTGACCATCATACTCTTACGATGAAATAAAAATGCGTTTGTGGTCATGAATATTACAAGACATTATATTATTGGAAAAGAAATATGTGGTGACAAGATCACACATTAGACTCGCTTCCTGAAGAAGTTCGAGATTACAGTCTTGCCAATATAAAATAGATTGTATCTTTGTGTCACATCATTCTGGCCAGATTCAATTATTCACGATTATTATATCTAACCAACAAGAAGTTGGTATGTGAAAATTGGTCATTATTAACTTTGCATGCAAAGAGTGAACATTCTTAAGCATTGCTAACAAATTTTGACAAACAAAAAAGTTCATATGATGTGTGACAACTAGCATGGCCATCCGGGTGTGAAATTACCCGTTTGTACGGAACATGAAGTTTCCTTTTTAAGAAATATAATTATGTGCTGAAAGCTTTCTCATGCCTTATTTTGAATTATATTTATGGCAAGACATGACATTAATTGAGATTAAGCACGTTAATGGAGATTTTGAACGATGAGCAATGTGATGCATCAAAGATTGGAGCAAAAGATTCGAAAAAGTGCACCCTTAAAGTGAATTGATTTACTTCAACTGAGTTTATTGCCCAAATTAGTGATCTCCTATTGGGGCGAATTTAATTTTCAGCACACAGAAAACCAACTGCTAGAGCTATACACTCCCATGGTTGTATATTTTTCTCTTGAAAAGAACTCATACATGAAGCCTATCTAAACAAAAGTATGAGTATATAAGTATCTAAGTTGGGCATGATCATTTATATTATGTGCCTGATGAACCGGAATTTGTCAGATTCTAATTCAGCAAATAAATTTGTTTATTAGCCAAAGGCAATCCACAACTACAACGAAAACCGTAGTGTAGTAGTAGAATGACTCGAGTGTCGTTCTCTCAGGACTATACTAGCTTTATCAAATCTAATTAAGAATATAAAACAGCAAATAGAAAGCAATAGGGGGTTTTCAAGCAGATAATGGAGATTGGTGATAGTATGGTCCTTCTTAACATAATGGGTCGATAATCATGCATAAATTCCTCGGTCTTGCATAGAGATCTTTGAATCAATCTTGTGTCCTGTTGCAAGTATTAAGCACTACGAAGATAATATGGGTCTGACTCATCAACAACTAACGTCCTAATGTGTTCCGTAATTATTCAACACTACGAAGATAATTGGTCTGATTGGTTGACAAGTGTCCATGTGTGCATAATAATCAATACAACATACGAAAATTTTGGTTGCAACTGATCAACGAAATAAAGCAATGACACGGAGTATAATGCGCGATATAGCCATTAGCATGATTATCTTCCCTCGCTAAGAATTCACATACTACCACCAACGATAAGTTTAGCTACTCATAATAGGCATGCAATCAATAGCAATCATAGAAGAAAACATATAGAAAGAAGAATAAAATAAGTAGATCAAAACTGTAAGATACAAAGTTACCGAAGGTTGTCAATCTCCGGATGATTGCGATCCTACGCGCTCCAATCTGCTATGAAAAAGTATCCCCTAAGCTACGGAACTCCCAGGACAGACCCTGGGAAGTTCCTACCTAAAACTATAGAGAGAGGTGAGAAAGTAGGCTTGGAAAGATATGATTTTCGGAGAAAAAACTTGCAACTATATATAGGCCCAAATTTCTTCTGGGGCGGTTCGCCCCCAGGTTTTCGCGGAATTTCCGCGTTTTTCGACGCGGATTTGGATTTCTTCACCTTTTCGGACTCGGTTTATGACTTCTAGTAGCCTTCTAACCTCCAGATTCGGCCCCTAGACTCCAAATCCTATCCGGAAACCTTCAGATACTTCAAATAGGCTTCTGGAACACCAATTCCTTGTAGACTTCAATATAATTGCTTGTAAATCTCCGAATTTCAACCAAAACCTGTAAAATAAAATCTAAAGGGAAACGTGACACTATTCTAATAAAATGTACTAAAATATAGCTAAATTAACATAGAGGATAGCTAAAATAGGTGAAAAAGACTCGAATGAAAGTGTAAAATACACATTCATCAGTGCCCCCAATAATGCTAATTATCTGAATTAGTTTTTCCCAGCTTAGGGGAGGAAGTACATGATAAGCTGATAAAAACAAATTCATAGAGTGAATTGATCCCCATATATCTGAGAGTTCAAACTTGAACTAAAATACGAAATGCAATTTTCAGCTTCATGTTACTATTTCAATATTTCAAACATGAAATTATATAATTTGAATGTGGACAACTATGACCCTATTTGTGGCATACCGAGCTACATATGAGTTATATATATGACATGTCTTGAGAATTGAATATCTTGCCGATTGTGATTCATGCACCGGAAGTGCAACATTTAAATTATGTGGTTCCATCATTACAAAAAGACATAATTACTTTTGATACCCCCACTAAACAGCTACTTCTCATCCTAGTCCATCTATCGCGGAAAATTACAAAAAAACCCAAGTCATCGTCCGGTGTTGACTCCGACGTTCTCTCTCTCCTCCAATTTTAACATCCAAACACGGCCTTATATTAAAAACACTATTTTTGTCTTTTAGGGAATTAAATACACAGAAATTAAAACCAAACCCTTATTTCCCCTTTTGCTTTGTCCCGCTTGTTCTTCACCACCTCCATTAACGCTTCCCTCCACCTCAATTTCCAACCATAATCGACCGAATTTTGGTGAAAAACTGTTGCGTCGTCATCTCTGTTTCATCCTCTCACTGTATCAACGACTTTGGTTGGCCGCATTACGGTATCGGCGACTGGAAATACGGTATGTTATTCGAACTTCAATTTTACTTTTTTTTTTGCTAATTCATGTTTGTTTAGGGTCGTATTGTATCATATTTTCATCATAGTTTGGCCGGATTGCTGTTAATATTAGTTTCCATTTGAACTAGGGTTTATACGAGATTGCTGCTCAATTTCTTTTTCTTTTTCTTTTTGTTTTTTTTTCCAGTTTGCTGTGGTATTGGAAATCATGGTGGTGCACAAAAAGTTTGATATCCGGTTCCGCTTTGGTGATCTTAACTACACAATCACCAACATCGACCAAAAGAGGTACTCTTTTAACCGAATGCTTGATGATGTGAATAGATATATGTTAGAAAGGATACAGGCTGAGGGCTCTCTGTTTTTTAACATGATGGCTGAATGTGAGGATGGTTCGACAATAGATGTTCAGAGTGATGGTTCTGTTAATATGATGTTTGAGAAAAACATGAAAAATAGGGAAATTGAAGTGCACTTGACACTAGATGATGTTATTCCACTTGCTCAGCACACACCTAAAGATAAGTGTAAAAAAAAGAAAGGTGTTTCTAGTTCTACACTTGATGATGTTGATTATGATTTTGAAGTTCCCTTGTCTGAACCACAACCATCTAGGAGGATATTGTTTAGGCAAAGGGGAAACAAACCTATACCTCCAAAGCCAAAAAGATTCCCTAAAAATCATGCTGATGTGATTGACTTGACAGAGGAAGAAATCCCACCTCAAACACAAGCTACTCAACCTACTCAAGAACCAAATCAGTCCCCTATACACATGCCTAATACCCCCAAATCTCCTGAACCCCAGCCAATAAATGAGACAGAAAACACATCCCCCTATATACCTCAATTCACAACTCCAACTCCAGTAAAGAATAACCCCATGACTGAGAATGAGGTGGAGATGATTGATTTTGAGGGGCTACTTAGGACTGTACTGGAGATGAATGATCCAGTGAGGGAGAATGAATTGTTGAATGAGGAGGAGCAGGCAGGGGAGAGAATTGTGGAGGAGCAGGCAGGGGAGAATATTGTTGAGGAGCAGGCAGGGGAGAAAATTATTGAGGAGGAAGCAGGAGAGAGTGTTGTTGAGGAGGAAGCAAGAGAGAGTGTTGTTGAGGAGCCTGCCATGACTGGAAATAATAACATGGAGGATTTTGTGGTTGAGGTTGAGGATTGGCATGATGATAGTGATGATTTTGTGGTTGAAGAACATGATGATAGTGATGATAGTGATGATAGCTTGTATGCTGGGGGTGATATGCTTGAGTCTGCTAGTGAGGAAGATAACCAGTTACCCCTATAATTGAGATGGATGAAGATGCAATAGATGACTTGGTGGATGCAGATGAGATAGGAATTGATTGGGAGTGTAGACCCCCTGACACTGTGGTAGATGAAGAGGAAGATATAGCTGTTGGTCACAAGAAAGATGAGGGGTCATATTCTGATGATGATGATACCCCACCAAATGCTGAGGAAGATGGTGGACAAGCTGAGGAGAATGAGCCTGAGCCTGTGGCAGAAACAGATAAGGGTGATGACATTGGTTACTTGAGTGATCATGATATTGAAATTAATGAGACAGGTTTTGTAGGAGATGAGTTTGAGGATAATCAAGAACATGTTGGTGAGGACTTTAAGGTTGGCCAAATATTTACTTGTGTGGCTGAACTAAGGAGCAAAATGAAAGATTTTGTGATCAAGAGAGGCTTCACAATTGCATTTAGAAAGAATGAGAAGACCAGGTATTAGTTTCATGCTAAGTTCACTTTCTGTTACATACTTTCTCTTACACTTTTCTTTCTGTTACATACTTTCTCTTACACTTTGTTCTTGTTTTCATGCTTTCAGGTACACAGCTTATTGTGCTGCAAAAAAGAAAGGTTGCCCCTGGTATATTCATGCCAGTGCATTAGATGATAGCCAGACCTTGATGATCAAGGTTTATGAACCTACACACAGATGTGTTAAAAAGGTTGATGTCAAGCAATCAGATTCAAACTGGTTGCCAAGAAATTTGTTGAACAACTTAAAGAGCACCCTAATCAAAGTGCCAAAAAACTTGAGAGGTGGATCAACAAGAAGATAGGAGTGATTGTTCCCTATATGAAAGTGTGGAGAGCCAGAGAGAAAGCCATGGCAATCATGGGAGGTAACTCTGAAGAAGCTTTCAAACTCATGCCCAAGTATAGGGAGATGGTGATCAGGACCAATCCGGGGTCCATTGTTGAATTGGATGTTACTCCTGACATTGAGAGGCCTCCATTGTTTAAGAGGTTGTTCTGTGGTTTGAATGGGCTGAAGCAAGGCTTCATGGCAGGGTGCTCTCCCTTCCTTTTCTTCGACGGGTGCCACTTGAAAGGGAAGTATGGTGGAGTAATACTGAGAGTTGTGTCAACAGATGCAAACTATGGATTATTTCCAGTAGCATGGGCTGTGGTTGAGTCTGAATGCATAGAATCCTGGGGTTTCTTCCTGCACTGTTTGGAGATGTTTGTGGGACCTTGGGACTCAGAGAAGCATTGGCATTTTATGGCAGACAGATGCAAGGTATGATGTTATTTGAACTATTTTTTTACTTTACAAAGATTTAAGTTATTCTCCTTGTTTGCTTTCTAATATGTGCAACATTGAATTGTTTGTAGGGTTTGGTTTCTGTGATTGAGGAGAATGCACCACATGTCTACAATAGGAGGTGTGCTAAACATATATATGATAACTTTAAGCTCAAATGGGGCAGCATACTCCTGAGGAAATTCTATTGGCAAGCTGCAACTGCTTTCACAGCTTATGGGCATAAGAAGGCAATGGGTAAGATAAGGCAAATCAGTGAACAAGCCTATGCTTACTTGAATGACATTCCACTAACAGAATGGGCCAGACATTCATTTGATCCTACACCCAAGATTGATCATTGCACTAATAACCTTAGTGAATGCTTCAATTCATGGGTGCTGCCACTAAGGGCCTACTCTGTTCTAAGCTCAATGGAGGTAATACTAGTACTCTTCTTTACATTAAATGTTCTCTTGTATGTATACACATCCTGTTAATCCATGTTTTTTATTGTTTTTATTTGCAATATGTATAGGAACTTAGAGGACAAGTTATGAGAAGGGTTGTGCTTAGAAAGAAGATTGGTTATAAATGTTCAACTAGTTTGATGCCTAGAGCATTGGCTAAGTTAAATGAGACATTTGAACAATCTAGGAGGCTTGTGTTGAAATCTGAATCAGGTCCTATCTATGAGATTGAAGACTATAATTTCACCTTTATAGTGAACATGGAAGATAGGACTTGAAATTGCAATAGATGGGATATAACTGGGATCCCTTGTAGACATGCTTGGGTGGCAATTACACACAACAGGGATGAAGTTGAGAACTTTGTCAGTTATAACCACACAAAGGAGGCTTACTTGAGGGCCTATGATTTCACAGTGTCATTGAAGCCAGTCCCAGATCACAGGTTCTGGCCTAGCAATCTTACTCAGGACACATGTTCCCCACCTGTTATTGAGAAGAAACCTGGGAGGCCCAAGAAGAGTAGGATCAGACACCCATCAGAGGTCCCAAAATCTAAGACTCCACTGCACTTGCAAAGGAAACCAAAGAAGTGTAGCATATGTGGTGAGGCAGGACACACAAAACCTAAGTGTCCAACATTGGTAAGTTTTCTGTATTATTACCTAAGTGTATTTCTCCATGTTTTTGTCAATTTGCAAATGCTAATACTGTGTTATATGGTTCCAGGTTAAGAGTAAGGGAAAGGGCAAAGCTACTGCCAAGACCAAAACTAAGCCGGCAACTCAACAAGTTCCAGCTCCTAAGCATACTGTAAGTAATGTATTTTTTTTGTATGTATGACTGACTATTAGTGTGCCTATGTCACTTGGCTACTGTGTGTGTATTTGTTGAATTCTTGCTGAAAATTGGGTGACATATGGCAGGCCACAAAAAAGAGAAAGAGGAATGATGGAGAGTCATCAAGTAGCAATCTTCCAAAACCTGCAACAAGGAGCAACAGTGGCAAGGCAAAGGGGAAAGCTAAGGCTTGAGTTAAGGAACAATGTCTTTTGGATAAATGTCTTTTGGACCATGTCATTTTAATGTTTAATGTTGATGCTAAGTGGGATATTTCACTTCAATTACTCTAGACTACTGGCTGTTTTGTCTTTGCCATATTAAGTGACTTATTTTGGCATATGTTGCATGGATAAGCTAGCTTTTGTCATTTCAAAACAATACCATGTTACATTGATGAATGACAATGAATATTTTCCTACATGAATGGCTTCATTATTGGCACTAGAAGGTACAAAGCTAGCAACAACAAATTTAGGCAGATTAATTGCCTTATTACACTGTACTTGTCTTCTTCAGTGTGTGTATCTTTGCTCTCTTTCTGTTTAGCTTTGCCCGATCTGTTTCCTCTTGCCATTGCTGCTTCTTTGTGTTCTTGCTCTCCTACTTCCTTGTGAACTTCTTGACGACAATGTGTTGGTGGAACATACTCCCATAAAACCTTTGTTTGCAATATTTCCCTTCGCTCTGTTGGAAAGTTTTCTTGCTCGTTTGTCCATTCTGACCACCCGTGAGTTGGACAATTCCAATAAAACCTCCCATCACTAGCAACGCATAACACCGTACGCTTTCGACACCTTCCATTCTTGCAACCCGGTCGAATATCACTCGAATTTCTTGTGGAGCTCATTTGTTCTTGTGCTTGCTAAAAAGTGTGAGAGGAAATAGCTGAGTTTTATTTGTTAATTATGAAGAAAAATGGAGTTTTGGGGGTATAAATAGGCTGCAATTAATCCTAACGGCTAGTTTTTTTTTTCTAACGGTCAGATTTTTAATTTTCATTTTACTACCCTACTATTAAAAATCAATTACAGATAGGTCCTCATGTGCATGTCACGTGCAAGGTAAGCCGTTTGGCTTTTTTCAGAATCTGAAATTCCGACAGGGGTGAAAAAGACATTTCCAGGGCTTAGAGCGCAAAAAGTCAAGTCCGTGGGTTAATGTGTAATTAGGTTAATATAGCAAGGGAGGTACGCGTAATAAAACGTATAGATGGACTAATCTGTAATAGCGAAAAATAGTAGGGGTACCAGAAGTAATTTGCCCCATATATACATATTATCATATGATCTTACTCAAAGATTACCACTTAGATATAACCCTGAAGGTTAGACGTGGTGCACATGAATTGTCATTAAATTGACAGTGAATTTCTATGATTTGAGAAAGTTTAAGAGATGAGAAGAATACTCTCTATCAGTAATCAGTCCCTCATGGACTAGAAATATCATGTTGGCGAACATGAATCAATAAATGAGAAAGTTCCTGGAGAACTAGATTTTGATATATTGTTGAACCTCAATACTTATCTATTTATGTATGGTTTCACATATTGATAAGTATAATATACGTATTCACTACAAGTGAGACATGAGAATTATGAGTTATGATTATCGAGATTCGTGAAGAATGCAAAAGAATGTATCTTGCAAACAAGGAGAGAAAATAAGCAACATTGAGAGTTTTTGCGCATTATACAACTTGCTACACTCTTTTCCCCTTCGACTAGGTTTTTATCCCATTGGATTTTTTCTTAGCAAGGTTTTTAACGAGGTAGCATTATAAGCGAACATATAACTATCTCCCAATCTCCATGATGATGATACATTGGCTAAAGATAAGGTTATAGACCTTATTATTTTATATAATATGATGAAGATCAAATGAGTATTGAACTCATTTTATGACAAGATCATTCTTTGAATTGTCAAAGTGACATAATATATAGAATTGAAGAAATCTAACTCTTCAAGTGTTCGAGAGACTTCCCACATATAGTCTATGCATATATGACCGGCGTTCTTCTTCAACCATGGTCTACAAGAAGTTTCATCCGAGCACATCAGATTCGCTCAATTGAAGATATTGCATATTTATTCACCGTGTGATTCCAACATCATCAGTTTAGTAGTTCGTTTGGAAGACTGCATTGCGAAGATTCAAAGACTTGAAGTGATGTTTCAATCAGGGGAGACGGATACGCACTGCACTCTTTTCCCTCAACTAAGTTTTTATCCCACTGGGTTTTCTTAGCATGGTTTTTAATGAGGCAGTACTCTCACAGCGTACCCGCGATCTTCAACTCATGTTTCATTCAAGGGGAATGTTATGGATAATTATAGGAATGTAACAAGAGTTGACTGATCTCTCTAGTTTGTTACGTATATCTCTGTAGTCTGTTATTATCAGATAAACTTTAGAAAGACTTTCCTACTTGTGTATATATTCTCCATGTACTCTCATATTGATTGATGAAGAATAATACTTTCTCTTCCCCTTTATTATTCAACAACATGGCCTTTGTTGATTAATTACAAAACCAGAGGTCTTTTTTTGGTTAAAAAATCAAAACCTGGCCCCCCCTTGTAATTTTTTCAATAGTCGTTAGCTACTCATGAGTTTCTTCTTTAAATTTGTTACACTACAATCTACATAGAATAAAACAAGAAAGAAGCATCAACAGCTCCGATTGGAGATGTCCGACAACTTCATTTCAATTTCTTCTTAAACTACATGTAAGCCTAGTGCGCAATGCATATAAGTAATTCTGTGGGACGATCAAATTTAAGTGTTACTTCGGTTTTACTGGATTAACAATCTTGATCGATCGGATGGCACATCACATATATTTTATTTGAGGGGAGCTGTTTTCAATTTTGTTCATCCGTCATAAGTTTCTTGAAGCTCCATATAACGGAGACAGCTCAATTAGAAGGATTATAGGAACAAGTTTTAGTTTAGTTTGCTGGAAAATAATTACTAGTAATGTACAACAGACCTTTAGTTTTAAAAAGAGACAAATTGCATGTCCTGTATCAATATCATTTATAACAACAAACATAAGTAAAATTTGATGGTGCCATAACTGTTTCTTTTAAATGAGAATATCTTTCATGTTTCCGGGAGACTACTTAAATTTGGGGTTGTGTGACCTTATATAAAAGGTTTATAACGTAGGAAAAACTCGAATGAATTTTGATTATAGGAATGAAATTTGATCCGTTTGTCCTTTAATTGTTGAATAAAGTTAATTTTTTTTTTTTTTTTTTTGACAATTATAAGTGTGACGGAGTAGTAAAAGTGTTGAAACATCATGTATATACGGTATATAACCATCATTTAAGACGATTTGGTTAATTTTTTTAGCACAACCAAATTTTATTGATTAAACGAGAGGAGGTACAGTTTTTCGAGTATCCCGACAGTTCATAACTCTAGGATACTTATTATATACAAGGACACAAGTCCCATATATAGTGCTAAGCCTACATAGATAGCTAACTACATGAGATTCGTGAATCCTGGAGTTGAAGACGCGAACCAGGCCATTTCCTAACTTTGCCAAAATATATCCAGATGCATTGCATTGTATGTACACAAACGAAAGCTAATAATCCTCTAGTTTCATCAACTGCTGCAGAGTTACTTTGAATTTCGTCTCGAATCTGTCATTGCAGTAATAAACTCAAACCTTGATATAAACTACTATAAGCTACCCAACAACTTGTATTTCCCACCATTTCTGTTTTGTCTTTTCTGTTTTAACCAAAGCAGAAAAATAAAACCATACATACATGTGGATTAGATTAATTTTACTGCTCCACAGAGAGACAGCCTAACTTACTACCATTCCAAGAAAACGACTCTTGATTTGTATTCTACTGAAAACAAATATCACTCGCACACTCTCGAACCAAACAATTCTCCTTCACGTTTCTGCTCCTCTAGTATTTATATTGACTATAATGTCCACATAACCAACCAACTACTACCTGCCCTTTTCTCTTTGCGTGTCCACAAATTTATTACAAATTCTTGATTTTTTCAAAATCCCTAATTTCTTTAGGGTTCAATCTTCCAACGAATTCTTGATTTTCCAGGTATGCCTGCCCTTGTTCTTTCTTATTCTTATTCATTTCTGTTTAAAGACTCCAGCTTTGATGTTTATCTCTCATCATGCTGTGCTTTTTTGTGATTGTAACTGTTTAGTGTTTTTATGGTTTTTGAATTCTGATCAGTTTGTTAGCCTTAATTATGGTATCTCTTTATATCGTAGATTAAAATTGAGGTGGGATTTTTTTGTGTTCACTGGAGTTGGATATATTAGCACCTTGATCATGTGTGTTTTAGACTAGTGATCAAAAAATTCTATTGTTGTCGGTATGTGAAAATGCTCCTATTGTTTTCATATGTACAATGTGCTTAACTTGCTGATCACATGTCTGTTCTCTGTTTTTCATGTTTTCGTGCTTGCGGAAAATGTATTTAGAAAGCCCTTTTCTGTGAGTTAATCTAGTCTGGTGGTGAATATATGCGTTGCTGATGAGCTGATCCCTTTTTTATAATTCATTTATTGCCTGCTCCATTGGTTACGTATGCACGAGTTCACTGTGAGAAAATTGATGGACTAGTTATAGTTCTGTACGTGCCCGAATGTAGGGCCTAAATGCCTAATAGATTACTCTACTTTTCCCGTGAAATCTGGCATACACTTCATGTTTTAATCTGATGTTTAACTACGTCGATTTTGTAATGTATTTGACTGCAGTTGCAATCAGCTCTACAATGTCGAGTTTGCAGGAGCCTCTTTGCCTTGACAACTTGCCAAGTTTGGGCAACATTGATAGGCTTTCTAGATTCTCACCCAGTGCCTGCAGGCCTATTGATGATGACATGGGAATGGGTAATCGCTGGATTGAAGGGCGAAATTGCAGCTCATCTAATAGCTGCAAGTAAGTCTATATATGTATAAAGTCGATAAACATAGTTCTTTTCATTAATGAAACAGAACCGGAATGAAGAAATTGCAAATGATTGTCTGATAACTTTGATTAATAGAGTGTGCAACTGTGCATCTGATAAAATGTAACGAAAAGAACACGTTTTTACAATATGTTTTTATTACTAAATTTTTTACATCTGAGTTCTTCTGCATTTAATGTCACCGTACCATGATTACTCTGCTCATGTGTACATGTGCTTAATTTCAGTGAAGATGTTGATGAATACACCCAAGAGCCTTTAATGTTCCGAAGGCAAAAGAGGAACTCATTGCAGAGGACTTCAAGCCTGGGCAGGAGTTGTCGGGGCTGTGGAACAATGAGCGATTTGCGCTACTTCCCCAATTATCAATGTCGCTCCTACTGCAATGATAATGATGACACCGGTGAAATAAAATTCAGAGTAATCCTCTACTGTTATTGAACAATTTTGAAAAGCACTCCAATTCCCCAATTATCTTGATGTTTTATTATTTATTTTTATCTTACTATAGTTTTTCAAAGATGTACCGAGATACGTGAAGATAGTAGAGGTTGGTCCAAGGGATGGATTACAAAATGAGAAGGCAATTGTCCCAACATTGGTCAAAGTCGAGTTGATCCGCAAGTTAGTTTCTTGTGGGTTGTCCGTTGTGGAAGCCACAAGTTTTGTGTCACCAAAGTGGGTTCCTCAGGTGATTACTTATTGCTCCATCGATATCTTCAGTTTTGTTAAGAAATCTTTTGATGCTTCTTCATTTGTAAATACTTGATGTTTGCTGTTCTATTCTCTAAATTTTAAACATGTTGCTATTCATTTCCTTTCATAGCTCGGAGATGCAAAGGATGTGATGGATGCAGTTAAGGATTGCGAAGGCGTTAGCCTCCCTGTGCTGACACCTAATCTTAAGGTGGATGATAACTTGCAGCAGTTCCTGTTTGGTTAAATGATTAATCCTTTCTTTCTTGGAAAGAAAATTCTTTCAGGAATTTAACTTGAATAAATACTGTGTTTAGGGCTTTGAAGCGGCTGTTGCAGCTGGTGCTAAAGAAGTAGCTGTGTTTGCATCGGCTTCAGAGTCATTCTCAAAATCAAATATCAACTGCAGCATTGAAGAGAGCCTTACACGTTATCGCTCTGTAACTTCTGCAGCAAAAAAGTTCTCAATCCCCGTTCGTGGGTATGTATCCTAAATTCCTTTGTTGTGTATTAAGATCACATTTAGCCACATGTCAGTAACAATGACTTCTCTTTTTTATATGGATTTTAGACAAAATCAATTGTAAGTCATGATTAATTCAATCGAATGTTACTATAATTTCTGAGATTGTCTCTGCATAGTGGGGATCACGCATCAGTTTTGTTTTTACCCTTTGTTAAAACCGTCAATCTACTTTGTAATAGGTATGTTTCTTGTGCTGTTGGCTGCCCAGTTGAAGGTTCTATCGCACCTTCAAAAGTCGCGTATGTGGCAAAGGAACTTCATGACATGGGCTGTTTTGAAATCTCAATCGCAGATACAATAGGAGTCGGTACACCTGGTAATTGTCTCTAAAACCTTTTACAAATTGCACAATCTTTTCGAACCATGATTTATAGCTAGCTAACTTGGACAAACCAAGCCTATAACTTATTTTTGTTTAGGTACTGTCCTTCCTATGCTTGCAGCTGTTATGGCTGTCGTCCCGGTTGAGAAACTTGCTGTTCACTTCCACGACACCTATGGACAATCTCTTCCTAATATATTACTATCCATCCAAGTGAGTAACATAAGTTCATTGTTGGATTATTCAAATGAAACTCATCTGGTGTGGTTCATTTGAAGTAATGAACTCTTTTGCCATACATTTTTGTGACAGATGGGAATTAGTGTTGTGGATTCATCAGTTTCTGGTCTAGGGGGGTGCCCCTATGCCAAAGGAGCTTCTGGAAATGTTGCAACCGAGGACGTTGTATACATGCTCCACGGTCTTGGTGTGAAAACGAATATAGACATGCACAAGCTCCTGTTGGCCGGACAGTATATCAGCAACTATTTAGGCCGTCCGTCAGGCTCCAAGACAGCAGTGGCATTGAGCCGCATTGCCACAGATGCCTCCAAGAATTGAGTCGTTGGAGTTCTTATTCGTTGTATTAACCGAACTGTTAATGAATCAAAGTTGGGGAAATTGACCCCTTCCATGTATTTTTTACAGACTTGTATTCTCTGTTATACCATGTACGGATTCAAACATCTATACGTAATATAGAACATTTGTTCGAATTGAACAGCAAGAAACTGCTGTAGAAATTATGGTATGAGACTAGTGCGTTGTTGTACTGTTTTACAGCATCCTATTGAAATGCTTAATTTTGAGCTTCATGTCAGTTTTATTAACCCACAGTAGTACTGGTGAATGATCTTCGATCCATCAATGTGTTTGATCTACATGTTTCAGATCAGTCATTATAACAAAGTAGATGTGCTGACCTGCGCAGTTACTTGTGCACTGCTCTGCAAGTCCCGGTGATATGCTGAGCGTCTGAGCAAACACACCAACCAACACATGTATGAGGTGCAATTACACATCACTTCATTCAAGCAAGTCTAGTTATGAAATCACAGAACTGGTAATTGGAAAAACAAAATTTTACTCTATAGCATAATCCTGAGACAGACATTACAGTAATTTATCTGAGTCCATAAAATAAGAAAAACCTTTAACAATAAAAAACTACAGGTATCTTTCCAAATGACAAATCAATAAGAACAACAATTCATGTAAAAAAGATTACAATAAAAAGAATTTCAAGTATAAATTCGAGCAGAATCACTGAGCTCCTCTCTTGCACGAGAAATGATCACCAACAGTCAAGAATAAGTGTTCATTCAATACTACCTCTCTTGAAGGTACCCCTTCAATGCAGTTAACCTTTAGTTTACCATTACCAGCCTGAAACTCTGCCTTCAGATTATGGTGATCTCTTGACAACAAATATGTCTTCAACCAACGTGCAAACTTGTCGCTACCATCATACAGCTTAACCAACGCATCTGTGATGAAAAATAAAGCTGGCCGGGTCAAAGTGATAGTGAAAGACAGGAGCTCGTCTGAGACTTTATCGAAACTCTCCTCCGCAATAGTGACAGCATGATCTGGACGCAGATCCAAAGGAAGCAATGAAGAACCAAGTACATCCTTAATGTACTGTTGAGATTCCAAGATTAGTCGAGAAGCTGTTTCATCTTTATCCAATGACTTAAAGTACACCTCCAGCATATCAGTAGGTTCAAGTCCAGCTTTCTTCCTCAACTTCTGAACCCGATTCACAATCTCCCGCGCAACTCCGGCTCCAAGCAATGACTCATCTCTTCGCAAGTCTAGAATGACTAAAACATCACCATCCCCTTTAGCATCAATGTCTTCCACCTTCACATCACCGGGAGGCTTAAAGTCACGATTGACCTTAATGTCATTAAGTTTCAAGACATGGGTTGCAATTGTTATCTCTCCTGCTTTCTCAAAAGCCAATATATCTTCAGTCGACATTGCTTTAACTGCCTTCGCAACCACCCCCATTGACTTGCCAAGTCTTTTCCCGAGGACACTAAAATCAGGTTCTGCCCGTAACGTTGCGTACTTCAAAGTATCAGCACAAGTAACCAAAGACTTTACATTAAGCTCCTCAAGCAGATACTCTCCTAATTTATCAGATATATCTTTCAAGAAATCAGAATCAGGATGGACAATTACCATTTCTTTGAGTGGCGCTTTAAGGGGTTTGTTATGACGCTCACGAATGTTACGAGCAAGATCTATGATTGTCATCATTCGACTGACACTTTCTTCAATACGCTCCCCTCTCTTCCCTTCCACTTCCGGGAAAGTGCAATAGTGAATGCTTTCTTCAGCACCTTCAGAAACTTTTCTTAGATTCTGATAGAGGACTTCCGTGAAAAATGGCGTGAAAGGAGCCATTGCCTTACATGCTGTTAAAAGCACGTGATAGAGAGTCGAGAGAGCAATTCTGCAATCTTCTTCTCCTGTGCGACCTTTCAATCTCTTTCGGCTGAATCGAACATAAATGTTAGTCAAGTTGTCCAGAAACTTCAAGAGATAAGGAACAACAGTGTACAGTCTATAGGCATCCATTTCTTGCCGCACAAAATGAACCAAACTCTGAGTTGCAGAATTAATCCATTGGTCAAGCACATTTGATGACTTCTGAAGAATGTTATGATCAATTGGAGCAAATGGGGCAAGTCCCTCGACCTCGAGTCTTTTAGCATTCTGCACCAGGAACCTGTAAGCATTGTACCATGGTAAGAAAACATCTTTTACTACACTATATACGCCATCCTTCTTAAACCGCAAAGGTTCAGCACGAACAACAGGAGAGTTTATAATGTATAGGCGTAATGCATCAGCTCCATAGTCATCTATGACTTCTTTGGGCGCAGGGTAATTCTTTAGTCTCTTGCTCATCTTCTTCCCATCCTCGGCCAGCACAAGACCATTGCAAATGAGATTTCGGAAAGCAGGTTTATCAAAAAGTGCAGTTGACAGAACCATGAGAGTGTAGAACCATCCACGAGTCTGATCAAGACCCTCAGCCACAAAGTGTCCAGGAAAATTGTTCTCGAATAACTCGACATTCTCAAACGGATAATGAATGTAAGCATAAGGCATGGATCCACTCTCAAACCAACAATCAAACACGTCCTCCACACGTTTAAGAACACCAAATTCAGCTCCACGAGGTGAAGGAATCGTGATGTGATCAATCTTGTGACGGTGCAAATCTGTTACTTTGACACCAGAGAGTTTTTCCAACTTTTCAATCGAATCCATTACCTCAATGTCCAACCCATCATCACTGATCCATATCGGAAGTGGAGTACCCCAAAACCTACTTCGACTCACAGCCCAGTCTCTGGCATTCTCCAGCCAATTATGAAAGCGCTTTTCTTTTACAAAATCAGGGACCCAGTAAGTCTGCTTGTTGTTCTCCAGTAACTTATCTTTAATCTTCTCCACAGCAACAAACCAGCTGGGAACTGCTCTATAAATCAGAGGCGTATCAGACCGCCAACAAAACGGATAGCTGTGAGTAAAGCTCCCAGATTTAACAAGCCTATCTTTATCTTTAACTGCCTGGATAATATCTTTATCCGCCTCCTTGACATAACGCTTACTGAAGTCAGTGATTCTCTCAGTAAAGCAACCATCATCATCAACAGCCACAACAAGATTCTCACCCTTGTTAATTATGCCATTCGCCATACAAACACGGTAATCATCTTCACCAAATGCAGGCGCACAATGAACGATTCCAGTACCACTATCATCCGTGACATAGTTATCCGCAACCACCCTGAATGCTACCTCACCGTAATCCTGAAAGTAATCAAACAAAGGCACATACTTCCTTCCAACAAGTGAAGCCCCCGTAACCTTTTCCAGAATCTCATAAGTGTCAACACCCTTCGCTTTACCACCAGCAGACTTTCCATTCTTAGCCTTCTCAACAGGAAGCTCTCCCAGCCGTGATTCAGCAACAACAAACACCTTGTTATTGAACTTGTTGCGGACCTTGACATACGTGAAACTTTCATTGACACAGAGTGCAAGGTTGGATGGCAACGTCCAGGGAGTAGTTGTCCATGCTACAAAACTCGCCGAATCCGGATCATCAATCACCGGAAAAGACACCATTATTTCCGGATCAGGCACTTCCTTGTAGTTCGAATTTGCCTCAAAATTCGACAGTGGTGTTTTGCAACCCGTACTATACGGCATAACCTACCAAAACATCATCATAAATCAACATCAGTAACTAGGTCTACAAACCATCAGAAGCATATGACAAGTGACAAGACAACAAATCTAATCACATTGAAAGAAATTCAAACACTATTGAAATCAATTGAATAAAGAAAATGATCTCAATTCTCAAACCTTAAAGCCTCGGTAAACAAGGCCTTTGTTATGCAACTGAGCAAAAACCCACCAAACAGACTCCATAAAGCCCAAATCCATAGTCTTATAGCCATTCTTAAAATCAATCCATCTCCCCATCCTGATAACAGTCTTCTCCCACTCACCAACATACCTCTGAACAATCCCCCTGCACTCCTCATTATAAGCACCAATCCCCATCTTCAGCACGTCCTCTCTACTCTTAATCCCCAATTTCTGATCAATCTCGTGCTCGACAGGTAGCCCATGGCAATCCCAACCGAAACGGCGGGTCACGTGGTGACCGGTCATGGTCTGGTAACGGGTGACGATGTCCTTGATTGTGCCGGCAAGGATGTGGCCGTAGTGAGGAAGCCCGGTGGCGAAGGGAGGGCCGTCGTAGAAGATGTATTCGGGCAAGTGGGAAGTGCGGTCGAGCTGGGTTTCGAAGGCGTTGATTTGGTTCCACCATGAGAGGATCTTCTCCTCCTGGGAGGGGAAGGAGAAGTCTTTGCTCTCGGAGACGTCTTCCATTGGAATCGCCGGCGCCGCCTGTAATACGGCTGCCTAGGGTTTTGGGTTTAGAATTTAGTAGATTGTTTGCTCTGGTTTTCCTTTTTTCTTTTTTTTTTTAATTTCACTCAAAATATACGATACTTCTCCACCTTAAAGTTTGGGAAAATAGAGTTTTGACCCCTCCTTTTGTTTGCATGGTCGTGATATTTGCCCCATAACTTTGATCTATCTCGCGACTTGTCCCTCTAAATTTTTTATATATAAGTATTTTCCGGTCATGTTTAAATTACACGTTCGGAGTAGAAAGCACCGCATTACAAATACATAGGAATATGTCGATACGTCAAAATAGAAATAAAAAAAATCATATATTTCTTACCCACATATCGTGCATACTCTTTTTTTCAATTTAGATGTGTGAACTTTTCTTTTCTATTGTTTTGGAAAAAGTCATGAATTTTACAAACTTTACTCTGGGATTTACATAAATTTGAAAAATATATTTTGTCAGAAAATAATTAAAATTTCTTGTGAAATCGTTATATTCATATACAGAATAATTTAAATTATATTAAAATAACATTCAATTGCAAAGCAAATTATCAATTCTTATAAAAAGTACTTACTTGGTCCAAAAACAAATCCAACACTTCATATTGTTGACTTTTTCAAAAGTCAGTTTGACCTTAAATCATTCTCAAATCATACTATAAAAATAATTAAAAACATTAAATTATAAAATTAGAATGTTTATATATTTTTATAATATAAATTTTTAATTATTTTTATTATATGATTTGGAATTAATACGAGATCGAACTAACTCTCGTAAAAGTCAACAAAATGAAGTGTCGAAGAAAGAGTCCGGGGCTGTGAGATAAAAATAGAAGACCCCTGTTGGTCCCCCGCGCTCAACGGACAAATCGGCCTACTCTTACTTATAGTAGGCAGCAGGAAATAAGAGGACATCTTACCCAAAAACTCTATCTCGATTCTTCCACGACAGTCAATGGACATGTCATTGACACTTGACAGGGAACTATTTCACATCCATTGGACTCTTAAAAACCAGGTCAATTGAATCAATGTTATTAGGTGTGAATTCGAACTTTTTGGTATTTTCCGTTTCTTCGGACCTTCCAGTTCTTCTTTGTCCAGCTCAAACTACAAAGAATCGAAGATAGACCGAATCTCACTTCTTGTTCTTCTTGCGGACCAAACTTCCCCCATCTCATAGAGAAAGGCGAATTTGAGAGCAAGTGATGAAATAGACAATCGTGTCTAGGAGATCCTGGAACCAGATACTAGGATTTTTTGCATATTTGTGCTTGGACGGAGAAATTAAGAAAATACACGTGGTAGTGATAATTAGGATGTATACAGACTTCGGCTTTTCTACGGTCAGGCAGGCTTTCGCCTTGCCTGACAACAGGCACCCAATGAAAAGGTGACACGTCATTCGCCTTCGCCAACCCTTCGCCAAGAAGTTTAAATAATTATTTTTATTTATTTTTTCAGTTAAATATAAATTTACTTAAATAACCTTGAATTAAATTAATAAATAAAATTATTAAAATATTTACATATATTATTATTATTTTAATTTTCGTCGGGCCCATATGTGGGCTTATGCCGGATCGGGCCGGGCCGATCATTGACCGGCGACCGTAATCCGGCATTACCGGCCCGACCCGGATCCATATCCAATATGGGAGTCTATTTAAAAAATTAGTAAATTTAAATGTTGCTGGCGGGACTCGAACCCAAGCCATAACAATGGAAATCAGCTTACTTAACCAACAGGAGAAAGTTCCAATTTGATTTAATTGATGATGTTTTAAATATAAGTAATATATTTTGTATAATGAAAACATTTTAATTGTGAATTTGCATTTCAGTGTATATTATTAATCTTAAACTACAATAAACTTCTCGTTGTATTTGAATTGTTTTTTTTACTCTGATAGATCGACCAACGAAATTAATTCATTATTCTAACCTAGATAATGATCATCCTTACCCTACGACTCACATGATGACTAGTTTGTAAATGTGTTGTCTAGTTGAAATATTATTTATAAATTTTTGTAAATAATAAACAAATTGTTAGTAAGAACGGATAGAACAACATATATGGCTTGTTACAATGAGGCTAGCTATTAAGTTGCTTCTATATTTGTGATATTGTTGAGACAATGTAAGTTGATATCTATGAGTTTGAACATTATCTCGCATCTCAGTGATTGTCATAATTTGTTAGTTTGTTGTGGAGTATCCATTTGGAGCTCAAACTATGTCCTTTCTTGATCTCCGAAAGATACTTTGGAGTCGTAAGTCTATGAGATGAGCTTTTGTTTAATTTGTCTTTTAGAATTTGTTGTGAACTTATTAGAAGTGGACTTTATTAGGACTTGCTAAAGAGATATGAGATACCCATCGATTGTGTGGTCTTCAGTTGAATTAATTGGTTTTATTTGGACCGACTTAAGAGAGTTGATATACCCATCGTGTGTTGGCTTGAATCGACTCTGTTGGGTTGTAGCGTGTGTAGATTTTAATATTCAGTTAGGTGTAGAGAGTTGAATAACTCCTCAAGCGCGTGGAAATAAAATTAATATTTAATTTATGTTTTATTCGCATTTTGACATTTTCATGTTATTCTTGATTAATTCGATTCGGGTAGGGTCGTTACATATCAATGTCATAAATCATTTATCCGTCACATTAATTTATAAACGAATGTATTTCGATATATACTAATTCCGAACGTGAACTTTTATGACTCGATCAAGTGATAACGTACTATTACTTTCTCGAAGGATCTATATATTATATAATGCAAACCACACGCTAGTCTCTAATGCAACATTATTAAAACTCCACACCTCAATTGCCATCAACCAGTGGCATGTTTTAAGACTTATAAGATCTAAAACTCACTTAATGATTAATTTCAGTCCATGTAGTGGGAACATATGTGTATATGTGTGTGTATGTCAACGAAAAAAACCATAATAACATTCGCGAGGAATAGAAAACCACCTGTGATGTAGGGTACTTTGATGATACGGTCTTTTTATTCACGAATAATCAAATAAGTCTATAATATGGTTTAATGTATATGCTAATAACTTATCAATTGTATCTCAATTTTTATTAGAAGATCTACGATTGCATTCAGACACTATTTTGAATTTAATCCTAATAAGTGTATGTTGAATATTTTTGAAAAATAAATATGATAATAATATAATAATATATATAAATTAAAAAATTCAGTAAAATTTAATTAGAGGACTAATTAATTAAAGGAGGGAAACTTTCCGCATGACCAAAATTTTAGTCCCAATTTCCCCCCACTCGATAGGCTAAGTTTTACCAAAAAAAAAATAAAATATGCCAAGTCCCCAACCCTAGATCTAAAATTTTATTTCCAATTTCAATCATCCCTCTTTCTCCTCCTCTGATCGATCGACTCATCTCTTCTCACCGGCCACCACCACCACTCTCACCGGACTCTCCCATCACGAATCACGACCACCTCTGTACCACCACCAGTCCACCGACTCCACTCTCCAGACTGTTCGTCGTCTCTGCACCACCACCACTTCACGGCGTCGTACAACTCCAAGCCATCATCTCCACACCTGTATTGAGCCCTTGAGAACCCATCGGTCCAGAACAACTTTTTCAATGAATTATCTGCATCATAAACGGGTTCGTATATGAAATCGACATCATTGAATTTCATCCCATCCAAGAAAGATAGAGCTGTAGCTGAATCTCCATGCCTCACAGATTCATTTCGCTTCTTGTTCAAAAAGTTGTAAGCATCTTTATCCTTAAATGATAAATTTGAAGGCCCTCCATGGGTGAGCTTCAAAAGATCTAAAATATTGCACGTACTATGCCCAGCAGCATTCAAGATACTTATTACCACTTTGTCGCCAGGTGATATAAACCTGACAAACAATTAAGAATCTATTAAGCACGTAAGGTTGTCATGTAGCTTAAAATTTATGGTTTGAATAGAGATGGCCAAAGATAACATAACAATAAAAAAAAAAAAAAAGCCATAGTATGGTGAAAGTAAACTAGAACATAAAGCAAGAACTAAATACCTCTTTTCCTAACAAATTCCGCCAGGAATTTCCAGATTACAAAAAAAAAAAAAAAAAAAAAACTATATATACTGTAAATTAAATCTACAGTGCTAATTATTTGTTTTATTTAACATCAAAAGATTTGACTAGTTTGTTCACATAGTAGTACCAGTTAGTAGTTCCAAGAAAACAAAATTGCTACGGCTGTAATATTATGAAAAGTAAATACTATATATACTGTGAATTTAATTTTTCTTCGCAAAAAGGATAAATAAAAACCATATTAAGTACCTGTTACATTTTAGTTCAGCTGATTCTGGACTTAAGAGATCGTGGTTGTGTTTGGGTTCAAACAATTTAACGCGGTACATACCATCCTCTAGAGCAACTCGAAAACATGCTTTACAGTCAACCCTGTGATTTGCTTTTGGTGTTCTAATTTGTGGACCTGGACGTTCTCTACGATGACCAGCAGAAGAACATTCCCACACCTGGTTCATTACCCGGGTCTTGTCTTTATTGTAACCTTTATGGGCTTTCCGGACATTAAATCCTTTCCGTGCACCGTAGCTACGATAAAATATGTCAGCATCATCAATGGTTCTAAAAGCCAGTCCTCTTATTGTGTCCTCATCGAGAGGAAGAGCACCATCACCAAACATCTGAACATCATCATTTTCTGAATCTTCATCTGAATTCAGATGCTCGTCAACATGTACATCATCAGCTTCTGAGTTCTTCTCGCCCATCATTCAGTCTGCAAGTAATCACATAAATTTAAGGGTTCAAAATACTTCACTTTCATAATAACCAGATAAAGAACGATAGTCTTTACACCCATATAGTTCTTTTCCTAACAAACATAAGCTAATTTGATCGTCCTATTTGAACATACGAGAATCCATTAATAACAACCAAATTACATAAGAGAAGCTGGGAAGGCTGAATTTTGAAATTCTGGATAGCTAACGCTTTTAGATAGTTCATATTGATATTCATTAATATTACAGAATGAATATGAACCAAACTCAATTTAAGTAACCATCATCAGTTCATATTCATATTCATTAAGTTTGGTTCATATCCTTTTCAGATGTAGATAACAATATTGAAAAAAAAAAAAGAGATAATAGTAATAAATTGAGTTTTAAGCTGATGATTGAGTCCAAAGAATAGTACTGTAGTTTGAATTAGGTGACCAACAATACAAAAAGTTTAACCAATGAGTAGATGTTGGGCTATAGTATCTCTTAGTAAATTTATAACAAGCTGATGATGGTCTAACTAGAAAACTTGTGTGGCTGGCTGGCCAGGAATCTGGATGCGTAGCTTATTATAGTATGGCCTAACAATGACAGAGTAAATTAAGATATGCATGGTCTATATATTTTTGCTGAATATATAAAATTTGTCCTTTTCTTTTAAAAATATATGGGTCTATTAGATCATAAGAGAGTCAGTAGTTGTTACATCTATATATGTCACAAGCTAATATTTGTGGCCAGTTAATTTAACTGTGTTGAATATAATACCGTTATTTAACTGCATGCATTTGTTATTTTACTCCCAGAATAAAAGAGAGCAACAAGCAGAATAATACTTAGTATAATATTATTGGGCTTACTAACACAAGGAGGGATTAAAGAAAGCACAAGAGAGAAATATGATAGCTGCTGCTTGTTGGAGGGCACTAGTCCCAGTTTACAGTAATACTAATACTAATAATAGTACTAGTTGTAGTTTCAGAACAAGAACTAGTCTGTTTTGCTGCAGAGCTGCTGCTGATCAGGCCGATTCATCATCGACATATGAACAGATTCGTTTGAGCAAGAAGAAAGTTATCGTAGTTGGGTCCGGTTGAGCTGGACTTGGTGCTGCTCATCACCTATCCAAACAAGTACTACTACTACTACTATACTACTGCTGCTGCTGCTGCTTAGTATTTGGTTAATTCTCCTCCATATACATACATAACTAGCTAGCTATTAATTAGCTAATTCAAGTTGTGATATTGAGTTTCTGTGTGTGGACTGTGGAGTTCTGTTTTAGGGATTTGATGTAACTGTTCTTGAAGGTGGTTATGAACTTGGTCCCAAAACTAAGTCTCTAGTTACTCCTGATGATGCTGCTATTCGTGGTATGTAATCGATTAGTTACATGATTATTGAGCTGAATTAAGCAGCATATATATGCATATGGCCTAATACACTCAAAATCTTATAAAATATACTATGATGACTAGGTTTCTTGTATCCGTACCGGAATATATTTAATCTGGTGGATGAGCTTGGAATCAAGCCCTTCACAAGCTGGACTAAATCTGCACAATACTCACAAGATGGCCAACTTTGGATCAGGATTATTAATAGCTCAAACATGGCAAGCGCATATTGTGGGCTATGTGAAATAACGTGAACATCCATATAAAGGCAGACAACCTATACTATTTAATTATATGGAAACAAATACTAAATACATATCTTTCAAGTAAATAAAAAAAAAGAAGAAGAAGCAAAAACTAATGACAAAGTACTGATGACTGACGTTACTCAAGTGTTGAAGCTACTAAAGCTTACAAACATAATAGAATAGAGCTCTTAAGTTGTGCTGTGTTCCTACTACATTGTTATTTTTTCCAGAAAAAGCTTGTCTGAGTATACTATCATCTCAACAATTCAAACACAAGTGGTGCTGTGTTTACAGACGCTTGGTAATTTATTTTATTCTTCATTCTTCACGTTGCCACACTTAAGAAAAGGAATGACAGCATTAACATGTTGCAGATACACGAAAACTAGTCCCAGCAGTTATCGTCATAGAACGAAAAGGGATAACACAAAGAAGTACTGTATAGCTAAGAAAAGGAATGACAGCATTAACATGTTGCAGATACACGAAAACTAGTCCCAGCAGTTATCGTCATAGAACGAAAAGGGATAACACAAAGAAGTACTGTATAGCTAATGAAAGGCCAAATTGGTTCTTATTATAGCAATAGTCATAATCACTATGCCCAAATCACATTAGAATTTTTGGGAATTCACAAGTACTTTAACGAATTGCAATTGGTAACGAAATTCGGCAACGTGTAAATACAAAGATATAGATAACACGTATAGAAACGGTGCAGTTCGTAACGGAAATAGTGAAGGAAACATACTAACCGGCGGCGCTGGTACAAGTTGAAGACGGCGGAGATGAAGCTGAGACGGCGACGGATTCTCTGAGACGGCGACCGATTCTGAAAACGCGACGGATACTGAGACGGCGTGCCGACGACGGAATCTGATACGGCGTGGCGGCGCGGCGACTTATAAGGTAGGAGTGAGAGACGGCGCGGCGACGGTGATGTGAGAGTGAGAGAGACGGCCAAGCTGTTTATATGTGAGAGTGAGAGAGATACGTGAAATTGTTGAATTAATTTGTAAAAGGTTGAGTATTGATTTTTTATCTATATAAACAAACTAATTGCAGTTGATAAATGAAGTAGTTGGTAGCCGTGTGGTTTGGGATTGAACTATTTAGCTAAAGGTCTCAGGTTCAAATCTGTAACTATAATTAAATATTTTCATATTTATTAGTAGATAATTTAATATAAAAAAAATTCATCCAAAAAAAAAACGAAAATAAAAAAATTAACGAAAATATAAAAATTATTTATTAAAATTTTCATTTTTTTGAAGGGTAAAAATGACATTTTATAAAATATTAATATTTTTATTCTAATTTATTTATTAAAATATTAATAAGACGACAAGGCGAAGGATAGGGCGAAAGGCGATCGCCAAATTTTTTTTGGCGAATGGTTGTGAACCATTAGATCAAATATCTAATGGTTGAGATCAATTTGCCTGATATCAGGCAGGGCGAAACCTGCCTGACCCTAGAAGAGTCCTACAGACTTGTCCGAGTGATTTCTTATTAAAATTTTAACTATATACCTATGGTGGAAATCCTCTCTTTGATTCCTGGTGGACTGGACCTTTTTTATTTTCTGGATTTGGTTTTTTTCTTTTTCTTTTTCTTTTTTAGGTTGAAACTTGAAATCTGTTATGATAACAAGATTATAAACCAGAATAGATTAGTAGCCCAACAGACGATACTGTACATTTGCACTACGGAAACTGGTGTGGCCAGTCCCATATTTCGTTGATTTCAGATGAAATTTAAGATTTTCATTTTTTAAGGAAGGAATGTCTTCCACTGCCTGAGGATCTCCTTAAACAAGTAATAAAAGAAAACTCTAGTGGTTTCAACTTCAAGTTCAAGCAAGATCTTTCTTTGTGTATGTAGAGCAAGTTAGTCTTCTTTCTTCATCATGTATCTAGAAGGGGCTTGATGATGTTGTGCTGCGTCCTTACAATCCGGGATACAACTGCGCTATACAGAAACCAACAACTTCTAGGCAAGCAGATCGTGTTAGTATCCCTAACTCATGGTATTGCTATCCTTTATTTGGTTCTGTAGGATGTCGATACATTTCTTCAACAAGGACTTGGCCTGGTCGTTCTTCTCGACTTCGGATAAGTAAATCAGCTCATCCATAAACCAAGGAAAGGCTTTGTACAGATTGGCCAGCTCGAGAAGACATTCTGCCACTGCAATATGAACCTGTAAATGGTTCACAAAAATAATTGAAACAAATTGTCAGGACACACTTAAGGAACTCATCAGTCATCACATAGCATTAACAAAATGACACGCTACAGAACCGCTTCATAAATCATAATCATCACTATCCTGAATCTAGTTAAAACAAGTGAATCAACAACAGCTGTGAGTGTAGACGAAAAGCAGAGGCCAAGAATGTGACACACCTGACCAATATTTATTGTACGAAGACACTGCAGCAATTCAGGAGAGATGGAGTAAAACATCTGCAAATAGTGAAATTAGTGTCACTGTCAGTAAAGCGTATGTTCTGGTATTGGACAAGTACTATGATTTCTGTCAGAACTGATTACCTCATGACTGAAAACTGTTGTGCCCAAAACAACAGCAGTGTCTTGTTGCAAGTTGTTCATAGAGTTTTGTAGCTTTGAGCAAAGCTCTTTGACAGATGAAATTACCGACATTTTAACTGTAAAGAGAAATGTAACCATGGCAGCAAGGTTAGAATCAAAATACTGTACCATAGAGGATATTATCAGAAGCTTCACATCTCTACCTGTCCATGGGAAGGTAGGTGAGAGAGAAAACAAATACAGATCAATTAATCTCTTCTTCTGTTCAAGTACATCTGCAATGTGCGCCACGTGGATACATGCAGCAACACAGTTCAATATTTTCTTATGTAAAGCTGGACAACTGCCTGCATCTGCAGAGGGAAGTATCAAGTGGTGTTCAGACCAAATGTATAATGTGTTGTATTTAAATTTCAACATAGTCTAGTGGGTCCAATAATTTATGCACTTGAAGGAAAAAGAACTTCCATATACCATGTGTTACTAGAATCAGTTGTACATGAGTAAGAAACTGAATACTTCCTCCGTCCCCCAGATATGTAAAATCATTTGCTTTTGGACACAGAAATCAAGGAGTGTAGTAGAATGTTGATCGTTGACATTAAGTACACGTGTCAAGTTGTGATAAAGAGTGAATGAAAAATGAAAGTGGGGTTGATTCTAAATTAAGAAATAGGATAAAATGCGATAAAAGTTGTAAATATGGAGTACTAGGTGTCATGAAGGAAATGGTATTTCTATTTCCAAAATTTGAATGAAATAATGCAACTCTAGCGGGAAGCCAAAATGGCAAAATGCTATAACTGGTTCAGGATTGAGGGAATATAACATAAATGTATATCATCATTTTCAGAAGTTCAAGATAAGCTCAAGAACTTCACTCCAACTTACAAGCCCTGAACATCTGTTTCAAGGGAAAAAGCGCCAAATAGGTATTAATATGCCTGCTAGAAGCAACCAAACAGTCTTGGAATCCACATCACATCGTGGACAAATATAACAAAGACAAAATGATAATAGCCATTTAACAAAGTACACATAATCTGGGTATTTCATATCCCGACCGGGTATTTCAGAAGAAATTAGCTGATACGAGAGATGTTGACAGATAGCTGATATGAGGGAAGTAAATGCAAAGACATCCTAGAGTATGTTGGCAACTTATACATTGATAGCATTGACCATGATTACTATAACACAAGTAGTTACTAACAAAACTCAACTTGAAATCCAATTAAATTTCCAAGCAAGTGGAAAAAGATCACATAAGAGAGGCGACGGGGACGACATATGACAAACAATAGATTCAAGTTCAGCATCTATAAGAGAGAGTACACTACCACTGCAAATTACTGTATAATACATCAATGAACAATCAAGGAAAAGAAAAACTATACTACTTAAACTAGAATCCTACAGCTCTCGTTTTGAAGGGCAGTGGAAGGAAAAGGCTATACCTGTTTTAGCAACATTCGAGAGCGAGAACTGGACTGTCTTTGTTTGATCAAGGGAATTCGCCATTTCCAACAGTGACGGAAACATGGTGTTAAAGAACAGTGGGTCATTGAAAGCTTTGATGACCTATAGAAGCACCAGGTAACGTAAGAAATAAAGAAGCTTTACATATAACATAATTTCAATGTGGTAAAATAGAAAAACAATTGAGAGCCAGCATGAATCAGCTTTTACGTAGTAGTATAAAATAATTTCAATGAGCTCAATAGTCTTCTAAATGTTATGATATGTTACACTCACAATCTCAAATGAACATATGTTTCCCCACCAACCAAAATTATGAGCATAAACTAACAAACTAAAATCCGATCAGAAAGATCTCCACAGCTTTTACTGTCAGTGACTAATAAAAAAAAAATTATTTATTTATTATTATAGTTTCTTTTGTAATTTAACATCGGTCTTATTTTTCTTTACGAGGAGGCAGTCTATGTGTTCAGGTTGAGTTGTTTAGTGGTAAAGCGCATTGGAAGATCTCATTTTCACCACTGATAAGTAAACCGAAATATCATTATATGTCTGTGTGTATGTATCTTCGATCATTCAACAGGCAAAGAAACAGTTCCATTCAGATATAAAGGGCAGGGAAGTCATGATACAGTGAAGCATTGCATACCTGCTCAAGACAGCCAAAAGCAGCTTCACGATACTTCTGTGCTTTCTTTGTGCATGCAGAAGACACAAGACCCAATATAGCATTGGGAGCATCTGGATTAGACGCAGAAATTGCTTTATGGCACGATTTGCAAAGGGCTGACAATGCATGTAAGACTGAATCCTTCCCCTGTCAGGTGATAGGCATAAGTATAAAATTACATAGGCTCGTCAAGCTCAAGCGTAAGGCGCCAGTATGAAATCAGATTCACTAAGTCAATGCAAGTTATTGTGAATTTATGTACAACTTCAGCTGGTTCTATAAGTTGCTCCAAGTAAATCTAAACATCTGGTATATACTAAAAATAAGGAAGCTCCCCAATTGTAACAGACTCATTAGTAACAAAAAGCCATACACATGTACATATAGCTAATGCAAGTAATGTATTCTTTTGTATGTACAGATTAATTGCGTAGAAGAAATCAAAATATGTCTACCTCCCATAAACGCCCAGGAAGTTCCTTCATAAGAGATGTAAGCAACTCATGATGATGTGAAGATAAGTCTTCACCAAGGACTTCACAGAGTTTACAAATTGCTCGTGATGCCTGCACAATTTACAAAACGAACCATTCAGTTTATATTTTCTGTAGGTGGCAACATGATCATCTATAGATACCATTAGCAAGACAAATCGAAAACAAAAAATAATCAATTAATTACACATACTTTCTTTTTGCCCGCCCATGACGATGACATGATCCCTTCATTAATAAGAGCAACAATTTCTCCCAGGTATAGTTGAAGAGTTAACCGTTCACTGCTCATGTTTTCCTCCCACAATTCTTCATATAGACTAGAAATGACCTTATCATCTTCAAATCTGCAAGAGAATCCATTAGTTTTTCCTGGGTTGACACAAAAGAGTTAATAACATCAAAGAATAAAACAAATATGAAATTGAAATGGAATAGTTTAAATTTTTTGTAACGGCATACGACAAAGATCATTGATTCTGAGAAACACCTATATTTTCTGAAATCTGACCTACATTTTTGTAAGCGAACTTGAAGCAAATTTTTTAATCTAGCTACAGATATGTTTGACATAAAACTAGACAGTGGTAAAAATAACCACTGTCATGCTAAAACAGAAAAGTCAAAAGGGGAAAAAGAAATATAGTCTGTCTAAACACCTAGCAGTTACGCAACATAGTTCTCCAAGAATAGCATCCCACATATATACATTTGCTTTAGTAATATACTAGTATATTGACACGCGGTACCCGCGTGATAAAGTGGAATTGAACTTTAAAAGTCGATAAGTAAAATATGTTTAACAAAATTGGCTCATGTGACATTTCCAATGAGAAATAAATAAATTTTTTAAATTCATTTCATGTATTAATAGGATGAGTAAATCGAAACCTTTTTAATTTGTTTGTAAATCTTATTAATTTATTCGTATATATTGTCTTATAAGTAATTGCTACTTTTATATTTTTTCAATTAAATAACTTAAATTAGAAAGAATTAATTAAGTAGTGGAAAAAAAAACTACTTCTTGGGACTAAACACTTGCCAATCATAATTAAGTAATTACTACTTCTAAACAATTGCTTAGTATATATAGTATAGAAGTCAATTAATTATGATTGGCAAGGGAGAAATGGAAATGTAAGCAAGGTAAACAATATTCTAAAGGAACCCAATTCACCTTGAAACAAAAATAACTGGAACAATAATTGCATGATATCCGTTCAGTGTGTCAGCAGCTGTGGATGCATAGCTTCTCAACAGGATTGCACATGCAATCTGATCATTTCGATCCCCCGAGTGCAGATTTGTGGTGTCTTCAATTAATTTCTGCGCCTGGGATGCAGTTGCATACTTCAAAACAAGTGCACATGCATTTGCAAAGGCACGTTTTGATGAAGAGCTTCTTTCCTCTTTCACAACCGGAAGCAAGAGCCTCAGTAGTGGATTGGTGAATGGCTTGATGCTATCTCCAACTTTCTGAACAAGCAAGCTGATAAAGTTTGCTACACCTACCCTGGAATGTTTCAATACATCAATTTATTTATTCCGCACATGGAATTAGGAACAACTAAAATAGCTTGATACACCTATCTCCTCCTACTTTACACATCAAATCCCCTATCTCATAAACGATGTGGATAAAGTACACATGTTTAGCCATTGATAGTTTGATACAACATAAATTTGTGAAAAGTTGCGTTTTTCATATACATTCCATTTCCACAGATAGAAGATCACTGCCTGAAACTGCTTACAGTAGCTGTATAATGGCACTGGTTTAAGGATCAACATTTGCATGAAACGTCTCAGCAAATGACTCCAACATTATACAGCTGTGTTGTAGAAAGACAACTATATGTGTTGGGGAATGTAATAAAACCAACTTGTTTTCATGTCCCACTCTTACACAGCGCAGACAACAAGCTTAAACCTAGTTATGCCATTTAAGGATTTTGGAACAAGTCAAAGTCTTAAACTAAAATCCCTTCTAACTGCTCTCACACACATATGATACTTAATGTACCACCCACCGGTAACATTTCTCCAAGATATGAAATATGAAAAACATAAATGCTAGACAACATCACAAACAAAAGTTGTATGAGTTTCAAGAGAGTGGTTAGTTTCATAAAGCACCTGGTGTTCAATCCAATTCCAGATCTGACCAACTGAGCAAGCCGTGGAACCAACAATTCTAGCGACTGTGAATCAACAACATCTATGCAGAATTCAAGAGTTTCCCACATTGGAGACCCTCTGGCTATTGAAATTCGCAAGTTCTCTAGTTTTTCAGTTTGTATCCCAACTTTTTCTGCATGCAACTGAGAGAAAATAGAACAGGACAATGAAATAGTATGAGGAAATGTAAATCTCTCATGAATCTTTTGGAATTACCAAACAGGAAAACATGAAAATTAATATCTAGAACTGTGCAACATAAAGAGTTCAATAAGATCATGCAGACCTCAACATAATTCATTCTTTGGTCTTCAAGGCTTGACAGACTTTCCAACATACAACACACAAGATCACTCAAATATGGTCGAATAGCGACACCAGCACCCTGTTAGCAACAGAAAGACACATGAAAGGTTATGTAAATAAATCTTACATGATAAGAAAAGTGAAACAGTACATAATCGTTTACAACATAACAGTCCAGATTATTTAAACAGAGAGCTACCAACTTTGACTAGACAATAATAAGCTTTCCACAACATACTCACCTTTGCTAGCTTTGTAACCATACCAATGGCTACCTTGCGAATATTGTCAACTTTACTCATTATACCATCAGTTAGCAACAAAGGCAAAACTATAGCCATTGTTTGTCTTGCTTCCTGAACTGGTGTAAGAGACACATCACATAACCTCCCTGTTAATGAAGCAACAGCACGACATAATCTATCACCAGCATTTCTGACTGTTTCCTTTATGTCATCCATGGCCCGGAAAGCAGCTGTCCATATCCTGTTCAAGTGCTTCTCAACCTGTCACATAACAGACATGTGTCGGTCAGAGATCAATGATATCATGTTGTTTGAAACAAGGGCACTTCAAATAACAAACCTGATCAAATTTCCGTCCTTGGAGTAGGTCTGCAAGAGCAAGGCAGGAAGCTTCCCTGGAACGCCAGAGTCTAGATCCACATTGTATCAATAGATCATCAAGAATTAGATCAAAATGTTCATCAATGGCTTTCTTTGAATCAGCTATCAAGGATTTCCAGATGTGCGCCATTGCATCCTGGATCAAATTACAAATCAACATGAAGGTCAAAAGAACCCTAAAGAGCCAAACATAAGTATTTAAAGATGACAGATTGCATCTTGAATGTTCACTGAAAAGGAAGGATTGAAAGAAATAGAAAATGATGTATCAAAAGTTCACTAAATGAGTAGTCTAATGAGATTGCAGCTTCATGAGAAAAGATTTTGTTATTCTAAATGAAAATAGAGGCAGATAGCAGCCAAACTACCATTCTTGTCACTGAGTGGTCCATACCTGCACATTTTTATCAGGATCATACTGATAGCGAATTAATCTTGGGATCAATGCACGAAGGTGAGGTTTTAGTGCATCCCCAGCATGCTTCGCTATTTTTGAAAACCCAAAGGCAGCACCTCTTTTAGAATTAAGAGAAGCCTGATAATTGGCCAAATCCATGAACTTATAAATCAGGTCAGGTTGCCCCATCTCATTAGCAAGGCTGCATAGCTCCTTATAAGTACTCAGTTTTCCACCACTTGGGCTTTCACCAAAGGAACCCTCTTGGAACACTTCAGTGTCCTCAGCAAGCTGAAATTACAATTGTAAGGAAAAGACTGAGAATAAAATAGTCGAAGGCATGCAAGCACACTAAGAACAAAGGAAATGTATTAATCTTCACCTTAACTGCTCTTTTCCTCTTCCCAGAACCAGTTAGAGTCCCAACAAGTGCATTAACTAAGTTCTTCTTCATGCCACCATCTCCAAGTTCGTAAACAATACTAAGGCCCTGAGATGCCAACTCCTGCGTAAGTTCATTCTGCTCCCCAATAAGATGAGAGAATGCTTCCTGCACCCATAAAAAGTCAGTATAATAAACTTGAAATCTAGCAAAAACGTTTTTCAGTATTGGTGGTGGTGGTGGTGGTGTTGATAAAATCCTGAATTTGGCCCCCGGGTTCTAATACAGGGTGGGGTTGAACCAGCTATAATTCCTCATCAGAATAAAGAATCCTTACTAATGTGTGATAAAGGAAACTCTGAAACTTTAACAGCAAAAAGGATTAGAGCGCCAAGTACACATTCAGACAATAAATTAGCACAGACCTGGATGTCAGGGAGCAACTGTTGGATAGTTCGATTTTGGCCGCAGTATATTGTTAGCGACAGCAGCCAGACGGTTCCAGCACATCGCTCCTCTTTTCTGCTACTGTACAGAAGAGCATCAAATAACTTTCTTGTAATTGCATCTCTAACTGTAACGTGGTAATCTTCAACAGTTCCTTCCATTAAGGACTTTATGGGCAAAGAGGAGGATACATCTCCCATCAAAAAGTTGGAACTCATAGATAGTGATGAATAATTAGTTTTGAGAATCATATCAGTAGTGACAGGGACACCTCCCCACAAAAATGATAGAGCCTCCCCAGCAGCAAATAAGATGTCTTCTACCTGCACAAACATTTCAATGGCAGCAAAAGTGTATTAACTACTCTTTACACAACAAATTTCCTTTTCTTACGCTAAAAGTAAACCCTAAAACTCATCTTTTATTGTTGCGATGATAAGGATGCCAAGGGTATTCAATCAAATTTGAGAAAGGTAGTCACCCACCTTTGACCGGCAAAGACTGAAAATCAGATCAAGAACGATACTTAGATGTTCGGTGGATGATTCTTTCACACACATATGTCCCAACGCTATAACAATCTTCTGAACTGCTTTGATGTCATCATTTGATAGCAGCTTGCGCAACTTTTCAGTCAAAATTGTCCAAATGGAAACTGCAGCATATATATAGAGCCATATAATGTAAGACAAGTCATCCGTGAATGAGTTTCACTGCAGCAGCATGATAATGAACACATGTCAGGTATCTAATGAGTACGCAAGCAACAAATACCAGTTCTACCTGCTGTGCCATCAACAACAACAAGAGGCAGTTGAATACAGATTCCAATATGACCCAGAGCTTGCATTGCAACAGAAGCTAATGGCGCAGTCTCCAAATTAACAATGTCAACCAGACATTTCAGAATATTTTGAAGTTGCAACTCTGAGACCTAGAGAACAGAAAAAGAGAGAATAGCAACTCAACTTCCCAAGCACACCAATTATAGAAATAACTAATTATCAATTAAAATTCACAAGCACAAATATGAGAGTTGTACTGAGTGTGATCTGAATTTTGTGTCCTTTTCAAAGAAAATCCTAGTATGGTGCTGATAAACCCAGAAAAAGAGATATTCCATTGAAAATTGCCCATTAAGAACATTCGAGAAATAAAATGGAACTATGTCCCCCCCCCCCTGACGATCTTCATCAACCCATTTCTACACTCTTTTTTTTGTGTGGAGCTGGCTTATTCTGCTAGCCTCCAGGTCTGCTCTACTTACATTTTCCAGATCTATTTAAGTTTCCTCAGTGCAAAATAATTCCAAAAATATTCACAGCTAAGAAATCCAAAAATTGAGTCCATTCACATCCAGAAATGGTGACTACTACTAGTTACAAGTTCTGTCTGATGCGGCAAAGCTTCAAGATTTAATCTATTAGCCACATTTGCCCCCAATGAAATCAACAGTAGGTTAAATTTACAATTGAAAAGACAGGACAAAGATTTCAACATAAAATTTACCATTTTATTGTATTTTCTTCAGGATCTTTTGCCAGTATATTATTAACCAATTAGTACTTGGGTTGATCAAGGTTTCTGACATTTGATCAGATGAAACGAAACCATAAGGATCGAGCCTCAGCATGTCAATGCAGAAGACAGGAGACAAAAGGTCTGTGAATTGTGTTCTCAGTCATCTAGGTTGTTTTCAGCTTTTCATTAATACAAGACCAATTGATCATAAGGGGTATATTTGACAATTAACAACTAATTGCTCTGGGAGTTATAAGTTGGTGCAGTGGAAGAGAGCTGGAGTGAAGTAAAGGTGCAGGGTTCGATCCCCGGTGGAGACATAAGGTGGTTTAGGTGTGGAGTTATAAGGTGGTTTGGGATATTTGTATTGGAGTAGTGTAGGAATAGTTGTAATATTTTCCGTTTCAAAAATAAAAAAAATAAAAAAATAAAAACTAATTGCACTGGATTTATAATGAATGGTATATTTAACAATTACAACTGGTTGCACTTGCTTTAAATATTTTTCTCTGGAATTACCATTACCTGAAATATATATATACTTCAGACGAATAATCAGAGTAATAGCGCATGAATAAGAGGAAAACTCTATGCTTTATGGACAAATCTACGGCATGCTATACGGAACAGTCAGCACACTGGAATAAGAAACAGAGGTGGGACAAAACAAATGGATACATAAAAAAATGGGACGGATAAGAACAAAATAAATGATACTCCCTCCATTCTCTCTAAAGCTTCCTGTTTGCAATTGCCAGAATATTCTTAAAAAAAGAAATTAAAAGTAGAAAAAAGTTAAGAAAGTTTTTATCAATGCTGATTTTATGTGCATAATAAAAAGTTGAAATTTGTGACCCTCACAAACTTTTTTTCGAACTTTTTTCTATTTTTAATTATTTTGGGAATAGATAAGAACTCCAATGACTTTGCAACTGGCAAATTGGACATGCCTAATTTTTGTTGGAGAGATAGTATTATCCAATTTCAATTTGACAAAAGTATAACTCGAAATGAATAGTAACCATTTGTAAGGAGGCTTTAAACAAGTTCGCTTCTGTTGGCAAAATAGATATACTAGGCTAATCTGATTACATCAATGTTCACTTTGAAGATCAACCACATAATACACACAAAGAAAGAAGTGCTTACACGAGGGGTTCCCAGCATACAATTTGCTGTGACATATCCCAAAGCACAGAGTTGTCCATGCTGAGTTTCGAACCTACATATACAAATTAGTCAGTCCCTCAGAAAACAATACAATAACGAATTAACCTATACATAGATAACAACGAAAATACCTTAGTTTTTGTTGTCCACTTATTGAAGATAACAGTTCACCAATAAGTTCATTCAAAGAAGAGATAGGGTGTGTAGAGGAGGCTAGTCCAAGTAAACGAGCAACAGATTCACGAGTCTCATAATCCAAATGACTGAGAAATTGCTTAAGCCATATAAATTTCTGGGAATATCGAGATGCTATCATCTATCATCCAGAAGAAACAAACAGAAAATAGATATCAAAATTCTGATATATAGGAAAGGAACTACTTCGTAGAACAAAAGAAATGGTGTGCAAGTCATTTTTGTTCCAATGCACAAATCTACCTCAGGAAAAGTAGATCCCACAGTGATGATTGCCCTAGAAGCTGAAGCATGCAACTCAATAGACCCTTCATAGGCCATAGCATGTTCCAGTAGTAGACATAACCTATCCACTGACTGTAACAAAGAGTCTCCAGATGAGCTTGTCGTCTTCACCACCTCGGCCTCAAAACACTTCAACAGGAACTTTATCATCACGACATAAGTTTTGGATGGAAAGAGAAGCTTTGTGTCTCCTACCACACTAGCATTTAGTAGAGCTGGTTGTTGCTCAATTATAAAATTTAGCATGTCTGAAAGTTGTGGGTAATCAGATGCGATGTTCTGCAAAACAGTCTTCCTCTGCTCTTCTCCAGGAAACAAACCTTCTAATGCCATTTCTCTGCATGTCAATTTAGTGTGGCTTGTTCAATGAAAACATGTCAAACAAAAAAACACGACTGCTTCATATGGCAGCATCTAAGGTTCTGCAATAAATAAGTTCTTAAAAAACGTCTTTAATAGGTAGAAGGTAGTAAAACAGAAAACCAAGATGTGCTTCTAAGAATTCTTTTTGTCATTTTTCTATTGTACATGTTCTAAGTTAGCTGTCACGCTTACAGAATAATGAATTGTGCAGCAGGGAGGGGAATGGTATCCCTTTAGGATGGGAAATTTTGGTTGATGCCTTGTGATGTGTGACAAATATCCTCAGAGAAGTTTATATGCTTCTACTGCTTCGTCAAAGAAGCTGGATACCTTTCGAATACTTCAGAGAACAATATCTTAAGATTCAATATCTAAATTATTTTGATTACCAGCTTATTTCCCTGATGCAAAATTGCAACACGCGAGTGGCAGTAGAAACTAGAAACCAAATAAGCTTTTGTTGTTTGCAACTTTGCATTTTCAAAATCCTTTAGTCTAGCAGTATGAAAATATTAGGTAATAAGTATCCAATAAATTAAAGGAAATGCATGTTCAATTGCATAGTACTTTACCAGGAAAATACACCAATTTCAAATATTATTATTCTTCAGGGATTACTCAGATTGCAATTGATATAAAGAAGTTGAGTTACCTTATATCCAGCTTTGAGTCTGCAGCTCCAAGCATGCAAACAAACCGACTTGGACAATGCCTCAGGTCAAACAAGGATATAGCCCATCTTACAGCACAAAAGCGTACTTCACTTTGTTCCTAATGTTCCAAACATCACAAGAATTTAATCTTTGAAAAGATCAGGCTCAATGGCTCATATAAGAAAGTTGAGGAACATGACTACAGGTAAAGAACAGGAGAAGCACATAGATGTATATACCACTTGTGAATTTCGCAACAAGAGCATCTCCAAATCCTTTAACACATTTGAAGGGGCATCCTGAGGTTCAAACAAAACCATCATCAGAAGAGATTTTAAGTACTGAATCCAAACTTCATTTACAAAGAAAGAAAGAAAAACAATAAGCAATGTATATAAAAACCTTGTATGCAACAGCAAGGGAACTAGTTGCTTCTTGAATAACCAGACGAAGATACTGGGACTCGAGCTTCAGAGCATCGAAGAGCCGAACAGCCACATCAATTTTATCTCTGAAACGGTAACAACAATCATAACACAACACATTAATGTAATATACATATATATTGAAGTATTATAATATATAAGGATGACTAGAAGAAGTACCTATACAGTTGAGGCATCCGTTGTGCGAGTAATCCAATTGCCTGAAAACAAAAACTTCTCGTCTCTCTGGCAACGGAATCTGCATGCATGCATGAAATGGTGATAGTTGGAATGACACAGTAAGAATAAACAAGTTTTAAGAAGTGTACAAGGGCAGACCTGAATCCACCGATGAGGCATTGTCCAATGTTTTCAGGATTCCAGTAAGAATTATAGGGCCCATAAGCTTCAATTGATCAATCCTAGACTGTACACATGATAGAAATAAACTGAGAATAAAGCATTCAACTATAACAGGCTCAAAACTTTTTTTGCCAACACATAAGCTGAATCACTATGGACAATCAGAAAGCCCAAAGGCCCCAAACTAAGAACTATGAATAACTGTAACTTTATTGGGTCAATAAATACTGGCATTAAGGGCAAACATGGACATTCATCACATATTGAGGAAACTGTTAATCTATGGGTGTCTTCCTGAATCCTGAGCCAATACTACGAGTCTACGACCATAAATCACATTTAAAATATAAAGTCTTTGGTTTGTACTTCAGTTCAGTCACTAAGAAAAGTAAGTTTGTTCTGCAATAGAATCAACTAAAACAGGACACTCTTTTGGATGTCATGCAATTGATTAGCTCCATTAGTAACTTTCAGCTGAGTGATGTCTTATAGTTTGAACAAGGAACATTTGTACAGGTAACTTGAAAATGCTAAGCATTTTATAGTGCAGCAGAGTTATATGAATAAATTTTAATACACACATACACATGCACATGCATATACACTCATCAGAAAGCACAAATGAAGAAACATAGTAACATACAAGTAAAGACTACTGTATCTGGTGTATCCCTTTATATCTATAGACAAAGTTCCTCTGGAGCATGTGCAGCATGAGAGAATCCTTCGAAGTTGTTAAAAAATAAAGTTGAATGTAAAACAAATACAATCTGCTTACATGTTTAAAGACCCAAACTGTGAACTCCATACCCAGCTGCTTCAACCTGGATGAGGTATCAGTTCCTACAATAGAGTAAGAAGTTTTAAGCATAAAAGAGCAAGAGATACAATAACATATAAAGTCAAAGTCTAGGCTCAATGTAATTTGTCTACATGTATTTTAATGATCATGTCTTACAAGCAAACTGGTCTAAAGTGATAAACATACAGTCTGGCATGTGAGATAGACACTAGTGGCACAGAAACTATATCTTTTTCAAATGAAACAGTTTAATCTCCATAAAAAGGACAGGAAGGAGTAGTTGGTGACAATCTTGGGGCAGGAAAAAATATGGTAAAACAAGTCCAATGCATGTAAAACACTCTTGATTATTTAAATATAGACAAGACAGACATATAATTCAGCTTACCAAATATGCAGCCAAAAATGCACTGCAAAGTAGATGGGAAACTGTTTGCGGCTGTAATTGATCGACAGAATGTAGACATCAACCTAACTCTCAAAGGTAACTTTGCTGGCCGGACTTTAGATTCTGGAGCAACATTTTCAGAAGTAGCAGTTCCTACATGTGATGAAACATATGTTCAAGCCCCTCGTTTTGCCAAAAAATACCATTTTCTGATCAGGAGAGACCTTCCCTACCATTAAATAACAAAAATAATTTTCTGATCAGGTTCTCGTCCTCTAAATTTACACCAGATGCACTCTTCTTCAATAGAGTCTCCCCTCTTCTGAGAACAGATTCCTGACTAACAGAAAGAATAAACATACATGCACCATCAAATTGACATACTTTCGTTGGCTAATAACATTCAGAAGCGAAATATATTAACAAGTACCTGTCTGAACATGCAGCAATATACAAAGGATATGTAAGTTCAGCTGGCAGCTCAAGAGCTTCAATAATATTCAATATTCCTGACTACATCAAATATATGAATCAATATATTTCAAAAGAAGCACATCAAAATGTGAGGCTACATGTTTATAGAACTATAACCATCAGGTTAGCACATAGTACTGCCAAAAACTATTACCTTGCGATTGCGAAGTGCATCGCCTTGCAGTGGTTGTTTTCCAGTAACTCGTTCATATTGGATTACTGAAAGCCCAGCTGGACATCCTCCACTGCAAAAGCCAGCTTCCATTGTTACAGGATGACCTCATTGCTCCAGTTAATAAGAGAACATGAGTATATTGGTATAAATACAACTGTGATCTGACCTCTGAGAGGATGACTGGTACAGAATGGTCTGAAGACAAAACTCAAGAAATATCTCGGAGTCCTTGGAACCAACTAACAACCTATATTTTGAGAGAACTTCATCGCTGATTTCAGATGAATGGCATTCACCAATAACCTAAGAATGAAATTACAGAATGTCACTTCATGCAATAGCTAAAGAGACACAAAACCAAAAGATTTGACATTGAGAGCTAGAGCACCATTTTCATATTTCAGGGATTTGCTTGAAAAGCAAAATCGGAAAATAAAGACAGCACCCTCCCATACTTGTTAGGTGGTCAACCCAAATGCTGAAGATTTAATGATTTACACATATTCTCTTGGAAAAATACACTTTCATATCTAAACTATTACCCATATAACGCTTTCCTACCTACACTATGAAAAATTACACATTACTATCTAATCTATGCAATATATTACAGTTTAATATCTAATTTATCATTTATTAATTAAAAATTACAAAAAAGTAATCAAAATTCAAGAAAAATAATCAAAATTACATTGCAAAATTAAAATTATTAAAAGTAAACTAATAGTAAAACATTTTTTTATTTTGGTATAATTATTAGTACAATACTTATATGTTTTGTTTATTTAGTTGTGAAAATATAATAATTACAACTAAAATATATTAAAATAAAATTAATCATTATGAATAACTAAAAAAATAAATTTCTACAAATTATAGTCCTAGGCTGGAGTTTGTTTACTTGTCCCTTGAGGTTTCTCTCCATTGGTTAATCCGACCATTTGGGGTTTTTCATGTATTGTACTAGAGTTTATGATAGTCTTTGTTTGTCATAAACAGGAGATTGGGGAATGCCCCTCTTAGAAATTGTACATTACTCGGGCGTAATGGATTTAAATGCTTTCAAAAAAAATTAAAAAAATTCATTTTATTTTGTAAGCAAATAATTCTGAAAAAGTGGTTCACAAATTTTAATATTTGAGTTGAATAAATTGTTAATTTTAACTAATCAAATAAAAAATACTAATACAGTAAATTTTAAATTTAGATTTAAATGTAATTATATTTAATTTTTATAAATAATTAAAGGAAGTTAACTAATGTTTTGATTACTAGTTTTTATTTTTAAAGTTGGATTAAAAAAATGGTGTAGACCAACGTAAATATCAAAACATATAATATGAACAATTTTTTTAGAAGAAATAATGGTTTAATATAAACAATTGTTTTCTTAGATCATCTATTTATTATTTTACAATAGTATTAATATTTTTATTTTATTTATTAAGAATGAATTCTGAGTTTTTTTCATCCTTTTATACATTCTTATGAATTGTTTTTATCATTTAACTAATATATAATTTTTTAATTAGATACTAAATTGTACTAATATATTGTATAGTTTAGATAGTAAAGTGTAACTTTTTATAGTTTAGGCAGGAGAGTGTAATATGAGTAATAGTTTGGATATGAAAGTGTATTTTTTTTCCTATTCTCTTTAAAAATCCCATCCAAAAGAGCAATCGAATATAATAATAGTACTCCCTCCAACCCATTGGATTTTATACGTTTTGCTTTTGGATCGGTTTTGTTGGACGGTTTGTCGAATGTGTGTGCTAAGTATTAAGTGGTCGGTTTTGTTGGACAGTTTGTGGAATGCGTGTGCCAATAGTTTTAATGGTGGGACCACTACTAAACAATACAGATATGAAATAAAATATGACAAAATAGAAATATATAGAACCCAATGGGACAGACTAAAATGGACAACGCATAGAACCAATGGGGCACAGGGAGCATTCATCATAACACAGATAAGGAAATTTTCAGTGAACACATTGCCTACCCTCATTTATAGCATATGAAAATTACTGAACTCTCTGTTTAACGTGATGATATTAGTGTAGAGTGGGTAGGGTGTGCTTAATCGCAACGAATTAAGAAAATAGACCTTGCAACAGAAAGCTACACAAATGAGGTTTCAATATCAAACAGCTCAGCATACACTATAATGATCAGGATTCAGGAGTGTATACTTGTACATTTCAATTACCAAGCAGGAGAAAGTTTAGGATGACGGTTTATTTCCTCCAGGCACAAGGACTGGCTATCTGGAGGCCCTCATAAGTTGTTACGTGTTTAATGCAGAATTCTTAACTTAAGTTCATCATCTGAAGTCCTTAATATATTTGGGGCTCCAGACCACCCGAAATTTGGCAGATGACTCTGATGAAATACATAAGTCTCTGAAATGATACTATAACAAAATTCTATACCTGTCAAATCAATACTACAAGCAAATAATAGTAATGCCAAACTACAAGGAGGGGTACTATATTTAAACTAATAGTAATGCTGAGCTATTAAGACCATAGCCATAAGTGATGCAAAAACAGGAAATTGCTTAATACAAAACGGATTATACTTAGAGAAGTACCTTTGCTGTAATTCTCAGTAAAATATCCTGGTGTTGGGTTGACAGCTTGGAAATGTTAGATAAAAAATCAGGAGCTATCATTTGTTTTTCCTGCAGAGTTAACAAATAAAGTACAATAAGTAAGCAGCTTTAGTTAAACAGCTATCAACTATCCAATAGTAAGCACAGACCTTTATGTTTGTTCGATCAATTGCCATCTCGATGTACACAATGCAAAAGTTTCTAACCATCTGGGCAGAAGCTGATTCCACATACAATTTCCATAATTCAAGCAAGGGTAGACCAATATCCAACTGATGCTTCACTCTTTTATTTACATGGCTTAGGACTTCAATAACCTGAAAAATGGAATCAGTAAGGAACGATTCGTAGCTGACTGTAAATGGGCAGTCGGTCATCAACACATTATTACAGAGTTGTGAACAGGTCTGGACCAACCATTACAAACATCATAGGACTCATTTAGATTAAGTCTGACTCAATCCCACTCAACATTTGACCACTTTTTGCTCAATTATGACTGTAAACACACACCAAATTAGTACCCAAGAAACCTATCACCACATCACTCTTATACTATGCTTACTTTTACACTCTACGACATTTCTCTCATACAAAGTCACACCGAGCGCAACCTTAATCCAGCCATTAGATTAGTTACCAAATGCTTTCAATCACCATTAAATTTGAACCAAACAATACGTTTCCAAATTCCAATGGTTTCCTTTGGCACAAAAACAGTGGTACTTGATAATTCACGTATTAAAGGAATAATCGTGTACGGTAACAGAATACAAACATTTTAACAAACAAGCTCTCTACTATACTAATATTCAACTCAACTCACTCCCTTGGCACTACCATAACCTCCACTTTCGTTCTTCGGCTAGGGCATAAAAATGCATACTAATAAGAATTCTGAGGAATACACAAGTGAAAACGAAACAGAGACCTAAACCAATTCCAACCATATCTGAACTGTAACTTGTCCATCAAATCAAATCATTCTTATGCACAGGTAAACCACAACACTAATTCATCAAAACTGTAACACAGGATTGCATTATTTACCAATACGAGAAACAAAATCGCGCCTATGCAAGCGCCCTAACATTGAAATTCTCTCATTACAGCAAGTCCTAAATTCAATCTCTTAATATACAACAATTTCCGTGCAAGTAAAATGAAGCAGAAAAGGAATGAAGGAAGTAGAGATGAATGGAATTACTTTGTTTCGGAGAGGAGCTGAAGCAGATGCGAGAGAGGCAATGGAGAGAGGAAGAACCCTGGCGAGCAACTCTTGCAGCTTGGAGTCGTCGCACAGTGCCAAACGAGTAAGCATTCTGTCCAACAGTTCCTGTTTCTCATCGTCGGTTTTACCAGAAAGTGTCGCCGTCCACCAACTTACGGAAGATGATGAGATTGATTCCGCCATGGTTACTGGTTATCTTTGATCTCACCGGTTAAAAATTAAAATCAATCGAGTTGAGTTGTGTGTTTTGTTTTGCTGTGGCTTGTTGGGGAGGAAAGCGATCATTTCGGGTCGGGTTTCGGGCTTCCAATTCCAAATAAGTGGGCGGATCGTCTATTGAGTATTGACCAACCCCTTTTTCATTTTTTTTTTTTATTAATTTATATCATATGTAGTTTTAAAATTTAAAATTTCAAATTTACATGTATCTTTTTAATTATTCCGGATGCGCGACGTCCTCATTACACGGAACTTACTTAACCACGTTATTTCACAATCTTAATCTTAGTGAGTTCGAAAATAATTCAGTGGTAATACCATTTGTAAAGCCACAATCAATGATCAAGCACTACACGGCCTTTTAAGTTTTGACAGATGGATTTAGTTTGATATTCTAACTTTACAAACTTACATTCTTATGTGTAAACTTTAAGCATATGATATACGAAGTATATTAGAAACTGAAAAAACTTAAGAACAAAGGGATTAGAGTAGGGGCCTACTTGCCTAAGTCAAGTTGGAATCAATTTATTTGAGATCAGAGGTTGAAATAGGTCTTAGTTTAGTTAGTTCTTACCTTTCTCTTGTTTTATCTTGGTTTTCAAAAGCCCAATACCCCCCTCACCTTCCATTTTGCATTTGTTGGGTATTAGGTGGTAGCAGCTACAAGCTAGGCGTAGCTAGAATAGGGTGAGTGGTGGTAAGCACTTTTCCAAATCTTGTATTTGTATTTGTTGGTTCTTACCTCGTAACTTTTGTACTACTCCCTAAAATTAAATGTCTATGTACTCCAAGTCCTGGTATGGCTTCGATGCTAAAGACTTGAAATTATTGCCCTACTTCCTTTATGTCTAGGCGTTTCGAGGCCTAGTATGGTTTTGACATGCTAGAGAGGTGGCTTTCAACCATATTGATGGGACCGTCACCAGGTCGGACTCTTGGAGATCAACCCCTAAAATTCTCGTTGACATGTGATTCTTAACCCTGAACATTCTTCCATTGTCACCAACAATTGCTTGAAAAACTTTTCAATGAGTAGATCATTCTGAAATTGTTCAAGAATAAGGCGTATTTAGATTTTTAAGTTCTTATATAGATGTGTCTCTCAAAACAAAGGTGCAACTTCTTAGTATGAGTAGCATCATAGCTAGACTATCTTTGAACCCAGGGATTTGGATAGGTGTACCTGGCAAGGTGCGACAAAAATGCTGCAAATTTAAGGAGTGGTGGTAACGACCGCAAAAATTTAAGAGAGTATACACTTATAGTCTAAAAGTTGAAAGTAGGAAGTTGCACCTGACAACCTCCCCCAAGAGAGTTTTAAGCTATGTTTTGAAAGTCAAACTTGCAAGTTGAGCGTCTCATCCACCAAAGAAAGTTGGATTCGGATCTCACCGGTTCGATTATATCTTAAAGTAAATATAAAGACAAATTATCTATCGAAAAACTAAATCTAATGTCCGATCAATAAACTGTATGCCCAAGCGCAGATAAAAGTTGAATAATAGTTATAGAATAATTAGGCGGACTTCACAAGTTGCCATTCCCTAAATCCAAGATGGTTTTTCACCTTAATCAATGTTGATCCGAAGTGTTGTCATATACTAGAAATTATAATAGAACGGAGAGTATATAAGATTATCATTATTTATTTTCATTCCTACCGAAAAAAAATTTATTACTCAATATATATTTAAATAATCTACACAATTAAGAGTGCACTGTTTATTTCCACTAGTAATATAAGTCGATCAAATAATTGATTATACATGTGTGTCTCCAAATGTGAGCTCCCCTGACGCCCTATGCCTACTCTTACAAGTAATGGGAAGTATACATAACATCAAACCACAAATCATCCAAGACCTAATACAGGCCCTGTATTATGAGGAAGAAAAATGAAGTAATATGATATGATCATCAATAAACAAGAAAATGACCTGCCAATAGCAAAACTCCAGTACACAATCTCACACCAAAAGACCTATAAAACTCAACTAATGAAACTGCATTTGAAGACTCATCTTGAACGTTATCACTAGGCTCATCACGAGCTGGCCCTAAGGTAAACGTCCCCGAGCCATCATCTCCTGATTCTGGGCTAGCAGCAGGAGAATACGCGGAAGGGCTTGCCATGCTTGGTGGCAGCCCCTGGCCATGTGTCACATTAATGCCAAAATGTTGACCATTCTTGCATTGGTCCCCATCGTAGTCACTTGAGAAAAAGTAGGTGGCTCCAACTTTTGTCAGGGGCACGGCTACTGTGATTGGAACTGGGGTGGTGGATGAAGGATTTGAAGACGACCATTGGGTAGTGTCATTCTCTACACTGTCGTCGTAGTTGCATAGAGTGTAGGTGGTGAAGTTGTATGTTTGGATGACGGAGTGGTTGTTGTCCGTGTTGAAAACTGCACAGATAAAGGAACAAAATGAAAATGAGTCAATATTAAGAAAACCATGTTATATAAAAAAAACCATTGGAAAATCAATTTAATGATTGAGAATATCATTATTACAATATAATTATCGTCAACTTATACATCATTTTTATTATAACACATTCGGCGAAAATTCAAGACACAATGACAATGTGTCAAAGTCATAACCTCTCAAGTTATAAACTACTAGTAGATCACAAATGTAAGTGTGGAATTATATAGTACTTGAAATTTTAAAAATTTTAAAAATTTTGCGGTTCGCCCTCAGAAAATATCTCCTTCATTTTATAATTTTATAGGAGTAACATGGTAGAGATTATATAGAATTAGCATCCCTTTAAAAAGGTTTAAAAGTATTTATAAGGAGAGAGTATTATCAAAAATTTATATGTCGATTTTGGGATCATTTAATTTAAAATTAAATATCGAAATACACATCGACTCAAATCTATAATGGGCAAACAAAATCATCATCATCGACTTGGGTATGATCTTATGAATCATGATATCATATTAGAATGATATCATATTAGAATTGAATCATCTAAAACAATTAATTCCTTCTTTCGAAAAAACAATAAATGATTGAAGTGTCATTAGTTTTTCTTTCTCTCATGTGATGACCTTTGCCGAACTCACAAGGCATCTTATCTTATTAGATTAAACAATAATGCAGCGCAGTTTTTTAGGCACAGACTCACATATGAAGTAAGGACTTGGTTTAGTACATAATCACAAACCGACCTTAGATTTTCTAAAGACACAGGCTGTCAGAAGTTGTACTTTGTCAAATTCTTTTTGGACATTTTGGGGAATTTACTTGGACAGCCGTGACATGGATTTTCCGTGGTACTACCAACACATCATTTCAATTACTCCCATAATTATTCTGGTTTTTGAGAAATCAACTTCACTTAAATTAATACGAGTATATGGACTTACAATATAAACCCTGTGTTTCAGAAAAAATGATCATTACAGTATGAATTTTTTTGATACAATAGGTAATAATGTCACTCCCATTTTTGTTTAACTAAGAAACTCTATGGTGTTTATCCCTTTTGAAAGATAAAATGCATATTTCAAAATCAAATGTATATTATAATCGTAAGGACAGAATGAGCAAGCAGGGCGGAGCTAGGGGGCGGCCGGATGTCCACCCCTTCCCAAATTTTGGAAGAACACAATTTATATTTATATGTAATATTTACAATTTTTAAAATCTTTTAAAATCTTTTATTGGTAAGTTTTACGATTTTTTAAATTTTCATCATATATATAAAATTTCGCCCCCACCCTAACCCAATTTCTGGCTCCATAGACTATTAAATTTCCACATGGCTCAGTAATATGACAATTAAATTGCCAATGGGTGGAATGTATGCTCTATATGAAAAGTGCAAAAAGTATAGCCTGTAATGACTCTTCACCTTGAGTTCATCAAATTTTCATTTTTCTCCTATGAACTTGTTGAGTTTTCAGCTAAGCTCACTTGAAACAAACGAGAAACAAAAATGAAAAAACTCAAAAATTACTTAGAATGCTTCTTAACGTTTTCATTGTACACTTAAACATTATGAATTTCTTGTGTAAAAAATTCCAAAAAATCTCCCTAATCTCTTAAACCTTTTCACCGAGGCAAAAACAGAACAGAGACAAGTAAAAAAGAAGAGAACAGAACAGAGTGATATAAGCAAAAGAGCTAGTACTTAATTTACTTACTGAGGAAATCACCGAGGCTGAAGTTTTTACCAGAAACCCATTTCCGGTAATCGATCTTCGGATTCTCAAGCGAGTCGTACCACCCCAGTGTGTCACCCACTGTGTAGTTCTTGTAACCTTCAACACCGCCCAAACTAGATGATAACACAACAACAACAATACATACAAGATTCAAGAAACAGAGCTTATGATCAGCCCTGTTCTCCATTTTCCTTTCTGGTTGTGAGATAGTAGTTGTTGTTGTTTGTGATAGCCAGATGATTGGATATTATAGTGCTTTTGAGATTTGACTATTTGGTATTGGAATAATTCCCAGCTATTTTTCTCTGGTAGACACTCTTAATCACTCAATAATAAACTACTGCTAAGGAGTAGTAGTAGTTATAACTTATACTCATGCCTCATATGATATGTTATCTCATATTTCTCTGTTTTAGATATTTGAACTAGTAGGAAAGAGATGTGTTGACACGTAGCGAACTGCTTTCTTTTGTCGGCTTCCATTTTAATGCTGCTGTAATATACTCGTAAGTAATACTTAACCGTATCCGAATGCGGTAAATCCGAAGTTAAATGAACCTAAACAAATGGACAAACAAATCTAAAGTTTGGAATGGGACGGAGAAAGCTTAAGTAATACAATCCTGATTGTTAAAAAATCTCTAGCGTAATTTTGAAACTACATAGCGGAAAATACCATATCAATCGTACATAGATACGTGTGTTATCTGATCATGATCCTAGTAAAAAAAATGTTCTTTCACGTTATTATACTCCGTACACCACATATATTTCTCCTCTAAATCAGTTACTATTCACGTTTCAACCTTATTTATTGAATTAGTTCAGTCTAAATGATTACTCCTTATTTACGGACAGTTTAGGCATATTAGAGTAAATTTTGTGATGACTTGTGACTCTCACGAGTGACATTCTTCAACTTCATTCATTTCCACATGCTCGAGTTAAGGGCTCAGACTGTACATTAGTACCTCTGTAAAATTATTGCATACGAGTATATAACTAGCTTAATTAAATTTGGAGAGAGAATGTGAATTGCAAATTTGAAACACAAACCAGTGGATCCACAGTGTTTGTTTATTAGAGACACAGAATTGTTATACAAGAAAAGAACAAAATCTGCTCTGATTCAAAATGTAGGTAACTTTTCCTATTTACCACATTCGTCACCACAAATTTACAATGTAGAATGAGAATTACTTGTTTGTTCATGTAATTTACAAGACACACTGGCCTTTTGTGCTTGGATACTCATCGAAAATATGTCCGCTTAATCAAAGCCGTTCGATAATGAACTAGTATGAAGTTCCACATATAGAAGGGACCTTAAAATTAGAAAACATATTGTAATATGTCACATGTACGAATTAACAGCAAACAAAGTCAAACTAATTAAATACGTACAACATCGATACAAAATATAACTGCTAGGGTTCATGTTCAATTCCCTTGAGCAAAAACACTACATGACCCAAAATAGTAGGCCTTAGTTATCTATTATGCATTAGGACAACTCCAAATGCCTGTTTATAACATTATACCACAATGCTCCTCTTCTACTTTACTCTTGTAATCCTTCACGGGTTTTGAATTAGTCGATCGAACTTGTTGAAGACCGTTTTCACCATCATCAAATCTATCTACTTATATTTTAAAGAAGTAATACTTCTAAGCATCTCTATTTCCTTCAGCCACGTGCCCTATTTCTATTGATTCTTATTTATTTCAATGCCACGTGTCCACTATTCATCAATCTTCACTTCCTCACACATATTAACCTTCTCAGATAGGAAACAAAAAGGAAAAATCAAACAACACGGACAACCCAATTTGATTTCAGCTTCTTTTCTTCAATTCAATCAAATCTACTATCATCCATCTCAATCTCTCCATAATTATCATTCTCGATCACCAATCAATTTCCTACACAATTACATTTTTCAACTCAGATTCTAACCAAGATGAAGATGAAATTGAACCCAAGTCCCCGTGACTCACTATGAAAACTTAAAAGCCAAGCTTATGCTTAGGAATTGATTCATCAATTGATCTAATTCAATTAATTTGTTTTAGCAATCTGGTTATAACGGGGAAAAGTCAGGACTCGAATGGGAGTTCTTATCTGTTTGACTATCTGTGAAATCTTTTTATCTCCAGTTTTATTCTTCTATAAAATCGATATTTTCTACCAATGATCTCAATCTATTGCAATGATCGATATAAAATGGAATACAAAATTAAGTTTCATATGGCAATTGGAGAATGATGCAAAATCCTCAGGGCTAGCTATATTGCCAATTCAAAAGTGAGAAGAAGATGAAATGTGACTTTTGCATGCAATTCATATGTGTAGCAACTATGGCTATCGGAGAAGAGGAAAGAATGACAAGGTTTAATGACATTAGTCTTTTCTTACCAAAAAAAAAGAAAAAGTTGCAACCTACACTACTTATTATTCAATCTTTTTACCCATTTGACTTAGTGTTAGAATTTTAATTTCGGCATTCAATATTTAATTTAATGTGGAATCTCTTTCCTAAAATAAAAGCAGAAATCTATCGATCGTTCAATTATTTCGCAATTTTCTGTACGTATAAAATCAACATCTTTATATGGATGATTGATTGATTATGGCATTGTGTCACCAAAATTTAAAAAGTGTGAAAATAAAATTTTAAGAAATCTTTTAATGATAATTTCATGCGTGCAAAAGAGGCCCCCGTATAATTATGAATTTAAATCTAAAATGGTTTCTAAATGTGGGTTCGAGATTTGGAACTCAGGACCCATGAGAAAATTACAAGTGTAAATGGTGTTGGTTCTAAATGGATTAGATTCAAATCAATTTATTATGTTGTATATTCTTTAATGATATTACAAATAAGTCGTCGTCTCCGACGGGCTTATCCCATAATAATTTCAGAATGCTTATGTGATAATACATATTAATTTTCATGTTAAACTCATTTATTTCTCAATGGTTTTAAAACATCAATGAGGATCACCAAGTTTATTCCAAAATAATTTAGAATACTAATTGTGTTTGACGAACCTATTATGCAATATATACGTATAAACACTAAGTGCGTTCAACAGGTCTATTTTGCAATACTTTTGAACACTAACTGTGTTTCATGAGTTTGATCTGCAATATTTTTGAACACGAAGTGCGTTAACGGGTCCATTCTGCAATACTTTAGAACACTAATTGCGTCGTTCGACAGGTCTATTCTGCAATACTTTATAATACAAACTGTGTCCGACAAGTGTTTTCCTCTATACTTTTGAACACTAACTGCGCCTGACGAGTCTATTTTGAGATACTTTTATATACTAACTTCGTCCGACGACGGGTCTATTCCAATATCCTTTTGAACTCCAACTGCAACTGTCGAGTTTATTCAACAAATCTTTTTAACACTATAATTATGTTTTACATGTCGATTTCGCAATAATTTTGAACACTAGCTATGTATGACGGGTCTATTCCGCAATACTTTTGAACACTAACCACGTCCGACGACGGATCTATTCCGCAATAATTCAAAACACTGACTACATATGACAGGTTTATTTCGCAATACTTTTGAGCTCTAACTACGTCCAACGGGTCTACTTAGCAAATCTTTTGAACACTAACTATGTATGACGGGTCCATTCCGCAATAATTTGGAACACTGACTACGTATGACGGACCTATTCCGATATACATTTGAACGCTAAATGAGTTCGAAGGGTCTATTGCACAATACGTTTGAACACTAAATCCGTTTGACGGGTCTATTTCATAATACAATTGAAGACTAACTGCGTTTGATGGGTTTGTTCTGCATAACATTATCTACAATTGCATTAGATGGGTCTGTTCCACAATACTTTTGAACGCCAACTACTTTCGACGGTATGTTCCGTAATACTTTTGAATGCTAACTGTGCTCGACGGGTATGTTCCACAATAATTTTGAACACTAAATTCGTTTGCGGGTCTATTTCATAATACATTTGAAGACTAACTGCGTTTGATGAGTTTGTTCCGCATAACATTATCTTTAATTGCATTAGACAGGTCTGTTCCACAATACTTTTGAATGCCAACTACTTTCAACGGGTATGTTCCACAATACGTTTGAACTCTATCTGCTTTCGACGGGTCTGTTTCACAATAATTTTGAAGAGTAATTGCGTCCAACTGGTTTATCCCGCAATACTTTTGAACACTAAGTACGTTACGGGTTTGCTTCGCAATATATTTGAACACTATCAGCTTTCAAAGGATCTGTTCCACAATACTTTTGAAAACTAATTGTGTTCGACAAGTCTGTTCCGTAATATTTTTTAGCACTAACCGTGTTCTACAGGTTCTTCCGCAATATTTTAGAACATTATCTGCGTTAGACGGGTCTATTTCATATACTTTAGGACACTGATTGTGTTCGGCGAGTTTATTATGCAATACTTTAGGACACTAACTTCGTTCAATGGGTCTATTATGTAATAATTTAGAACACTAAACTTTACTAATAAATCTATTCCGCGATATTTTAATGTTTTAAATATTGATCACATTTGATGTGATTGTTCTACGATATTTTGTCAATAAAAAAAGAAAAAGAACGATGTTATTTATTTTTATTGATCTTCATTTAATTATTTGCGAATTTACTATTTCCCGTTGAATTTCGACGAGTTATTTGCTAGTACGATCACCACAAGAACTGCCTAATTTACCGACGGATGGTATCCGTCGATATCCGGGTACCGATCCGTCGGTAAGCACTTACCGACGGATAGGTAACCACTTACCGACGGATAAACAGCCCGTCGCTATTTTATCCGTCGGTAATGCCTTTACCGTCGTTTCTTATTCGTCGCTAAATTTAGCGACGGATAATACCGACGGACTGACGAATAGGGGCGTTGACCAGCCCTTATTCGTCTGACCGACGGATAAATTTATCCGTCGGTGTCGATTACCGACGGATAACGTTATCCGTCGGTATGACCGGTTGACTTAGTCAACCGGAACTGACCGACGGATAAAGTTATCCGTTGGTATATTTTTTTTTCTTAAAATTTTTTTTTATTATTTTTCTTGATAATTGTACAACAACCTGTTTAATAATATAAATTTACGTACGTACTAAAAATTAAAAATCATTAAATTTGAATTGAAAATAAAATTCAATAAAATTCGATTCTACAAAATAGAAAAACGTTTACTACAAATGTAAATGTGAAAGTTTTACTACAAATGCCCAACTAAAATGTAGAAATCTAGGGACGACGACCACTGGAACCCGAAGGAGCATGAGAACTGCCTTGCAAACCCGCACTCCCCGCCGTACCAGGGCTCCCAGCCCCGGTCTGAAACACAGCTCCCTCTGCGAACGGGTCCATGCCAATGGGATGCTTCTCCAGAATCTTCTTCAGCACCAAATTCTGCGTCTCCACCTGACACAAGTAATGATCGATGTAGTTAAGAATATGAAAGATAGATGCAAGCAATGTAAATGAGCATACAAGTGGTTATACATCTACATGACATATCAACATAATATTAGCATACAAATGAATATACCTGAGACACAAGTGTGTCCTGAATGCTCTTCATCATAGCATTCTCGGCCCTAAGTGCTGCCAGCTCCTCAGCCAATCGAGAATCTGTGCTGGAGGTAGAACCGGAAGAGCGCTGAAATGATTCAGCTGCAAGAGAACGTCCCAAGTTCCCTAAGCCATAGATCGACCACTTAGGGCCAGGAGGGTTCACCTCGAGGAAGGCAGCGTTCTCTTCCTCCATCGTAAGTATGTCACCCTTCTCTTGCATCTTAACCATGTAAAAAGCCTCAACCTCCTCCTACAAGCAGTTAAGCAATACATGAGTTGATATATTACAATACATATAGAAACTTTTTAAAAAGAAATACAGTACAAGTAACTCAAAGTACTCATTTATGTACTTACATTCAGTTTCTTGGCTTTCTTGCATGTCCACTTGCCGTTCTTGAACTTGGCATTTCTCACCATGGTCAAGTACGACAAGCATCCTTGTCCAGTGAGCCTCTGTTCATTTTGCAAAGTAATCAGTGTCAGTGTTTACAATAAAATTTTAAGAATATTGAAAGTGACTGGAGTAAAGCACAAGTTAACTTACTGCATTGAGGTCACGAGTGGCCTGAGACTGTGTGCCGAGATGGTGCTTCGAATAGTCCTCGTCTTCACCGGAGCTGCTTCTGTCCGCCCGTGCTCGATTCTTCTTGTTCTGATCTGCTAGGTCCTCGGCATCCTCTGTCTTCCAGTAAGCCAACCACAGAGGCCACTCGCTTTCGTGGATGAATCTAGGCCTCACTCGAGACTCCTTAAGGTCGTGGACCTTGTCTCGGTAACAACGAGCACCAACAGTGTTGAAAACAAACCAAAGCTCCTTCAATAGCACGTTTGGCAAGTAGTAGTGTTTCTAACCACCAAAACAACCAATTTAGAACGACACAACAATCAATACAACAAGAACAAGATCAACACAACAATCAATACAACCGGGAACCAAAACAGTCAAGAACATGAATGGTTCTTTCATGCAATCATTCGGCGGCAGATTGTACGGAGTTACCATTACCGGCCACATGGAATACTTACGCTCATTCCCAAAAGGGTTAAAACCATCAGAACTAAGGCCCAACCTTACATTCCTCGGTTCCGCTGCAAACTCAGGATATTTCTCATCAAATTCCTTCCAGGCCGGTGAATCAGCTGGATGCTCCATCTTACCCGCCATATCTGCAGGTATCACCCTCTCCTTGTGCCACTTCATTTTATCTGCACAAGCATTTGAAGCATACAACCTCTTCAAACGCGGACCTAAAGGAAAGTACCACATCTTCTTGTGGGAAAGATTCATTTTCTGTCGTTTGTTAGAAGCCCCAGGCTTGTAACGCTTGTATCGTTCCTTCCCACAATGTTTGCAACTTAGCAACTCTGCATCCTCCTCCCAATAAATCATGCACATATCGGGGCAACAATCAATCTTCTCCATAGGCAACCCCAAACCACGCATCTTCTTCTGCGCGTGATAGAAATTGGTAGGAATCAAGTTAGGCTCGGGAAACGCCTTCCTAAGGATGTTTAACCAAGTGTTGAAGTTCTCTTCTGATTGGGCACCCTCAGCTTTGGCACTCAAAGTTTGAGACACCAACTCTAACTCGGTCATAGGACTGCCTGGAAAGATAGGCTTCTTTGAGGACTCTAACATCTCGTAGAATGCCATAGTCTCGGCATTTGGAGACTCCTCAACATCCTCCATATTACTGACACCAAAATCAATACCATGTGCAACATTCTCCAACATGGCATCCATATCACCATGTACTGACGATGGACCCGAGGAAACGGCGGACAAATCCTTGGTCCGTCTCATCTTTCTCGCGCTCCCATAGTCTAGGAGCAAAGGAACAGTCTCACCGTGATGATTCCATACCTCATAATCAGGCACGAATCCCCTACTTCTCACGTGCTGCTTAACCATATTGGGGCTCAACCATTGCGTGTTTCTACATTTATTTGCACTACAAGGACACTTCATATCCCCACATTTCAAACAATCAGGGTGTGCAAGTGCAAATGCAATAAATGAATCAAGCCCCTGCTCGAAACTAGGCAGAATCATCCCATGCTTGGTCCGTTTATACATCCAAGACCGATCGGGTTCCATTTCAACAATGACTAACCTGAAATTCTTTAATTATTAAATTCATACATTTTCAATATTCATATTTAGAATTGAAATGTAGTTTTAAGGATATTTATATGTCTTATACAGATTTGAAGTTAACATTATAATCATTTTATTATTATGTTATAATCATTTCATTTAATTTTACGGACAAATTATAATCATCAACCAACCATATCACCAATCAACCATATAACAAAAACATCTCTAGCCTAACATCATCAACCATATCACCAATTTACCAACCATCAACAACATCTCTAGACTAGCATCATCAACAACAACCATATGAACATATCTCTAGCCTAACATTATCAACCATATCACCAAGCAACCATATAACAACATCATCTCTAGCCTAACATCATCAACCTTATCACCAATCAACCAACCATTAACAACATCATCTCTAGCCTAGCATTGTCAACAACAACCATATGAACATCATCTCTAACCTAACATCATCATCATATCATCATCTCTAACCCATTTTCACTTTATTTCAAAACCCCCAAATTGAGCTACAAGTCTCGATTTTCATAAATTACTCTATTTTATCGTATTCAACTACAAAATTAACCTTATATAAGTACATAACCTAGTTATGGAACATTAAATTCGATTAAATACAAAACTAAAAAAAGCCCTAAATTGATCTAAGTCTCGATTTTAATTAACAAACCCAAATTAACATAATCCAAAACTAACATTCAACTATAACAACTAATATCTACTTAATACTAACATACATTTTCATAATTTAAGAAATCCCCAAATTAATAAAATCCCAAAATCGATTCATTACTCAATTTTAACAACAATCAACTACACATTTCAGCAAAATATACTTGTATCAACTACTATGTAACATACATTTGACAATTTAACCAACAATTAGATAATTCCCAAATTAAAAATCAAATAAGGGTTAGAGTTCATACCTTTGATTTTGCACAAATTGACCAAAAAAAATCCGAATTGAAGGTTGTTCCTTGTTCCTTGTGCAATAAGCTTCAATTTGCTACCAAAATGGATGAAAATGGTGAAGTTTTGAAGGAGAAATGGAGATGAGAAGAGAGAAAAACGGCAAGAAGAAGAAAGGAGAAGAAGATGAAAATGGCGTTCTGCCAGTCGGCTACGCCGGTATAATGGAGCTTACCGACGGATAAGCTTATCCGTCGGTAAGTGTAATTTAATTTTTTTTTTTATTTATTCTTAATATTTAGCGACGGATAACTTATCCGTCGCTAAGATACCGACGGATAAAATCCTTTTAGCGACGGATGACGAACAAAGTGGTCAACTTTGTTCGTTATCCGTCATCCGTCGCTAATAACTCCCGATCCGTCGCTATTTACCGACGGATAAAATCCGTCATTTTATCCGTCGGTAAAAGTCTGATTTTTTGTAGTGGATTATTTTGACCTTTACACTATTTAACAATATTTGTGGTGCATACGGTAACCTCACCATCATTTATGAAATAAATCAAAATATTTGTAAGAAGTAAGAACTAAGATGCAAACCGTAAATCGACACTACATGTCTACTAGTGTTAGAGCACTCCTTATGGGGCTTATTTGAGGCCTTAATCCCAAAAGAAGTCAAAAAAAGACTTCAATGGGAGATTTTTAGGGGCTACTAAATAGTATCCCATGGCAAAGGGCTATTAATTAGTAGCTCAAAAAGAAGCCTCAAATATGGGACCCACAAAAAAAACTCCAAATAATATATACTAATCTCTCACATTTTTACTCTACATGTAGTATGTGGGGCCCACAATAAAGCCACAAATAAACTCCAAACTGTTGGTGTTGAAATATGACCAGTCCGCATGTACAAACTGGAGCGGTCGAAGAGCGCGACGAAGCATCAAGGGTCTTCCCTCAAGGGGCGCGACCACACCCAAGTATGTCACTTAAGTGTGGCTCGACCAACATATGGTCCGACCATCACTGTGAGGTCGACCCTCAAGATAAGCTCACTACAAGGACACTGCAGCTGTGAGGCTCGAGGAGCATCTCTAGGGCTCGAGGAGGATCTTACGTCAAGGTGACACCCTCCAAAAGAGACTAGGCAGAGCACTACTCGGACCATGAATATAAGAGGGAGTCACGAGGACCCAGGCCGACCACCCATGGTCGCTCCCTATGGGACCCGCCTTCCAGAATATTCCATGAGACCAGAAAAGTCAATAATGCCCTCCGAACCCTAGTCAAGATGTTTGGGTCAAAGCCCATGGACCTCCTTAATGGGCTTGGGCCAAAGGAGACTTCAATCTCAGCCGGACACTTGTCACGATCCTACATAAAGTGACAATAAAATACTACAAGTATATAAGATGACTCATTCATTATCCCTAGGTAAGCAATCATAGATCTCACCTACCACATTTATTACTCTTACTAGGGAAGCCCTTCAACTCCCTACACGTAAAGTCGTACCCCGGTCTGATCCTTGACAGACCGAGCACGAGGTACTAATCCCCCCTCTGGTCTATTTCAGGTACGAGGAAGCTACATGAAGGATTTCTACTCTCTTTTGAGGAAGACTACATGAAGAGGACCTAAATAGTTCTTTGTGACAGTTTAATACGAACTTAAGAAAAAGCACGAATTACCCTTCAACACAAACCATTGGAGACTTCATTTGTGAGGGGTTTTTTTTAGACTTCTATTGATTAAAAATCTCTATTTAAAACCCAAATATAAGGAATGTTTCATACAAATGTGCCATGTTTTATATTTTCTTGGAAGTCGTGTTTCTGTATCCTGTTATTGTGCCCGTGGGAAGTCGTGTTGCTGTATCCTGTTAATGTTTATATGCATTACACATCTATTTTTTGGTTTAAAAGATGCTGACAGGTAAATAAAGCGACACCTATACTAGAAAATATGTTGTCCACTCATGAAATTCACTATATTAGTAATATGATATGAAACTAATGGGACTACGGATTAACCTAACCATAGGATTAAAGCTTCCAATTTGTGTTAAAAATGTGATGGGATATTTTTAAAGAACCCAACCTAACTACTCTATTTTTATTTCAACATTTTTTAGCACCGAGTCTAATGAAGTATTATTACATTATTATCCTATCCGATCAGTTCAGTTTTGTAGTTGCTGCTGGATTGAGGAAAAAGAGAATAAAAGCTACTAGTACCAAGAATAATGTGGGGGGTGTCGGTGGTGGTTATCGACCGGGCCGGCGCATAGGCATGTGATAGCGGGGTGTATTTGTATGATTGAATTGGTTCAGTTCGTGGACCATATGAGAATAATAATAGTAAAGCCAACGTGGGCTGTGCAGCTTCACAGGATTTTGGAATACCACCTGTCAATTTTCTATAGCCTGACTATATCCCTTGTAATGAATTCAGAACCTTATTCCCCTCCCTTTCAACTCTATCATGTGACCTCTTTTCAATTTCATGTTCTATTCTCTCGTTTTATTTTCATCATGATTGATCTGACTAGACTCTAGAGTCATATATCTCCCCGAAGTATTCTAAATCCCGTCCCCCGTTAATAGAGTTGCCAAAATCGATTGGTGCAACTCACATCAGCCGAATCTGCTCAACAAGAATACTACTAGCGTCTAGCACTAAACCAAACAAGACCCCATATATCAAACTTTCTAAAAAGATGGGTTCAAAAGCAAATTTAAAAAAAAATAAAATACTGAAATTAATAACATAGGCAATATTATATGATTCAAACCAAACTCATTTACATCACTTGAAAATATGTGCTCAAATATGTGCTCTGATTCTAAGTGATTTCGAACCACATCGTCAATATATATACTTATCGATAAGTCAGGTATACGTAATAGAATTTTACTTTAATGGTCTTTGAATTAAGAGATATAGAACCATTATGCGGTGGCAGTGCAACTGCCAAGTTAATTCAAGCTTCGTTTCGGCTAGCCTATAAATGGAAAAATAATATTGTAAGGGTGGATCCTTGCTCGTCGTATTGGTAAATGTTTAGTACTTATTTATCGCCATTCAACAAATTTAACACTTCATTTTATTAATGTTTTAAAAAATGAGTTTAACCTCAAATTAATCTAAAATTATATCGAAAATGTTATCAAAATTTTTATATTATAAATGTTTAATGTTATAATTTCAAAATATAATATTTCAACGCGTTTATTCTGAAATAATTTATAGTATCACTAAATGTGTTCGACATGTTTATTCCACAATCAAGTTGAAGCCAGCAAATTATTTAAGTTAGTGGGGGTAAAAGAGTTTTCCGTGTAGGTAATAGTACGTTTTCTAATATAAATAAACTTATTGTAAGTAAAAAAAAAAACTTCAAAATCTTCTATGTACTAGACATATAAGAAGAAGTCCTGGGCGGAACTAAGGGGGCCGGCGGGGGGCACCGACGGCCTCCCCAAAAAAATTTTTTTTTTAAAGAAGAATTTATGATTTTTAAAAATTTTGAAAGGTAATTTTATGATCTTTCAACTTTTGATCCCCCAAACTTTCAAAAAATAATGTATACGCTAAGTTCGTCTCCCCTAAATATAATTCTTGATTCCGCCCCTGAAGAAGTCAATAGTAAATTTGTCCAATCCAATTTAGACTGGAACCGTTCTAGTTTAAAACTGAAATTAAAAACGGTCTAGACGGAAAAATCGGTTACCGATTCTTATTGGAACTAGGGTTACGTATATTTAAATGCTCTTATTTATTCCCTTTGGAGCACAAAAACAAGTGAACGATAAGAACTAGGGTTAACTTCTTCCCCAACCTGTCGTGATGTGTTTTTCATGTCTACGAACTGTTATAATCTCACCAGAGGTACTAATTAAAACCTACCTAGACCTATATACGTTGCTCAACAATTACGTACCTTTCAACGATTTTGTTTTTAATTAATCAATTAATTCCTTAGTGTGTTGATTTGTATACTAATGTACGTACCGCCTTGATTTCCTAATAGCCTCTGCACATTTTGTTTGCTAAAGATTGTTTCGTATATCTAAAATCATATCGGAAAACATTAAGAATCTTAATTCGCGCGTATCATTGTATGTGACTTAATTTAATTTGTGTAAAGCTAGTCTCTAACTTATAAGTATTTCCGAAACTGTCAGATTTTCCGAGTGATTTCTATGGTGAAATTTTGATTCGGCTGCCGGCGCCAATGTTGCTGCGGTTGAGGTGCGTGTGCAAGGAATGGCAAAGAATCATCGACGGTCCTGATTTCAGACAGCTACATGTGCATCGTCAGTTGGGCGCCGAGGATACGCTCATGTTCGAATGTGACAATAAGTTATGTTCATTGTCTTTGGAATCACTTAATCATCCTGAAAGCAAGGTCACTAGAAAGATTGAGGTTGTTGTTATTAGGAATGCTAAGAGTGATCCTGAGTTTGGTTATGTATCACCAGAGTGTTCCTGGTCCTGCCATGGCTTGATGTTCTTCAAGGATGATTATTTTCCTAATACTTGGGTTCTGTGGAATCCTTTTTTAGGGGACTGGCTCAGGTTGCCGCTGAATGAAGAGTTTTTGAAAGGAGAATGGGTACTGGGTCTGGGCTATGATTCTTTTACCAAAGACTACAAGGTTGTACGGCTTAATTACATGACCAATGATAATCTTCTGAAGACTTCAATCTACTCTCTTAAGTTGAACAGGTGGTACAAGATTCAAGATTTCCACAGTTGTTCCACTCTACCAGATCCCGTGGATGGAGTCTATGTTGATGGTATGTTGCATTGGGTCATCATATATGGAGAGAATGTAATGTGTATATATAGTTGCTCTTAATCTTACAACAAAAACTTACAATGAACTTCCTCTACCTTTCGCTCTAGGTGGACATAGAAGCGGCTTGTATGAATCAGCATGATGCTTATTGATGGATACTTACAAGTCTGATGGCAAGTTGGACTGCATTTGGCGAACTAATGTTCGCTTGGCATGATGCCCTAAAATTTTCAATTATGTGATGCTAACTTAATGTGATCATATACCCGAACCCATTGAGCCCATTGGTTCATCCCTATTTTCAAATAATCAGGACTTAAGGTGTCCGAGTTGAATGATATAGCTAGTAAATGTCACCCAGCCTTCAACTATGCTATGATGAATCTTGCCCTCCTAATTTTAAGGAATTATAAAAAAAAAATTATATTACATTAATTTAGAATCTTATACAATAAATTATTACGTAACTTGGAATTGTTGCACGGTAAAATGTATTTTATTAGAACAAAAATCTGAATATGTTTTATTTTATTTTATTAAATATAAAGAATAAAGTAGCACCTTTAGATAACGTGCACGGGCAACAATTCATTGTATATGTATTTGCCTCAACAAAATTATAATTTATTAATTACTAAAACATTCCATATATGTATGTGTATTATCCTCTTGAAAATTTTAAAACAATTTATTTTATAATAACCATATATATGGTAAAATTCAACTTTTGAGTTTACCTTATTCGTTTTCTAAAACTATGTCTCGGCAACCAAACAAACCTTGTGTTTTAAAAACTAAAAAATAAAAAACTATATAAAAAAATTAAAAAACTTAATTATAAAAACATACGGTCTGCCTAGATAAACTCCATGAACAAGCTCAGTATCTCTTGAACCAACCACTGACCGCTGGTTCTGTTGGGAGGATCCAACATAACAACGCAAATCATCCAGCCGAATTAATGACTTTATTAGAAAGTCGAATTAGCCATTTTTACATGAATTTTCTGTAATAAAATATGGTCAGAGTTACCCCTAGGGTACGCAGCGGAATTTCAAAAATTTTCTTAACATGCAGGTTAATTGATCATGCATATAACGTATATAATAAACACATTAATCAGAAGACTTACAATACACCAAAAGCAAGAATAGGTATTGAATCGATATGCCAATCGATGAAGTCTTCGTAATAGTCCGGTGAATTTTCTCCTTCGTCGAAGTCGAAGATATCTGCAATACTTTAATTATCTGCAAGACAATAAAAGTTAGTTTCCAGCTCTTTCAATCTCAACCTTGGTATCCACAGATGAACAGTTTATCGGAAAGAATGCTAGGATATTCTTTATGTGGCCAAGAAGATGGGGCGACGATTTTCCTCCGGTGGAGAGTGGCGCGCGGCTAGGGTATAGAGGTAGGGGAGAGCTTTTTATTTTCTCTAAGAAAGGTAGAATAATTCTCTAAGAATTTGGTTAATCAGAATACTAAAAAAGCTCTCTAATGATTTACTTATATAGTAGTCAATAGAAACCTAAAGAAGATTCTTTTAGACTTCATAAAGGAATAATAACTCTAATTCTTATTGCACAAGGAAACCAACTTAAGTCTAGATTCATTCCCAATTAAGTTAGAACCCAATTAGGAAAATCTAACTTAACCCTTGACTTCTAATACGGGAAGGAGTCGAAACTCCCTCCCATACTACTACTAGACGCGCGGTCGGCCAAGGGGGGTATGTGGGTCCCAATTTTGGGACCCACTTATATTTCGAAGGCAATTCAAACTCTAAGTAGATTTTGCCCAGGTGCATATATTAATTCTAAATTAATATATCCTTTCAAATCAAACCTCTATTATATTTCTAAAATATAATCTGTAATTGTATTTACATAAAATACAATTAATCAATCAATTCAATTAATAATTCCAAATTATTAATTGAGCCACAAATAATTATAATTAATTCCAAATCAATTATAATTCATCAATTACAATTAATTCTAAATTAATTGCGATTCCATCTTCAAGGATATTCGGATAAGCTGAATCGCATAGGGCCTCATTGTATTATGCAAGTGCTACACTAGGCAACATGGAATTCCTAGACGGTTCCATTTGCAATATTAATACATGAGGACGTTTGAGAGGTTTCTCAAAGCAAACCCTTTCGTTGTGAAGTCTGTTGCGCTCAACGCGACGATGGTAACGTCCCTTCATCTGACTGACTCGAATGCATCTAGGATCGATGATGTGTCTATCCCAATAATACATCCACGGGCGTCTTCAGTGAGTTGCTTGGCGAATCCAATATCTATTATGACTATCATAATAATATTGATACGCTGGCCAGCGGTTTAACCAATCACAACTATGAACGACTATGAGCAGTGCTCTCCTGTGCTACACGTGTGAGATGAATCCTTCATAGAATCACTTATCACACCCATTTGTATGTAGCCATAATCTTGGATCGTATTTTGGGTCAACTGCTTATCCAGAGCTGACATTGACGGGTCCACCAAGGATATGGGGCAACAAATGTGATGATAAAGTCTTGTAAGTCCAAAGGACGACTGACATCACTTCGACAACTTTCCGGTTCCCATATACACTTCGGTGTAGAGTATACATCGATGGGAGTTTCCGGTGGGCACTTCCATTGTTCAGTAATCACCCTTCGAACAACTATGCGGAGTTATGGGAATGTTTCTAGATTGTCTAACAATCCGTTCCGTGGCCGTGGGATCGGCTCACACTTGCTCTAACAAGTATAACCTCCACGCATACTAGTCTCACCTGATTCATTCAGACCCCTACATCCGAGATGAACCTCGACTAGGGAGAGTTTGTGATAGATGATAACTCACATAGCTCCCACTATCTATGTGATCGGTCATCTATCCAAGGGGACATGTTTGATATCAATACAGACAGGAATAGAGATATGACATGTTGTATGCCTGGTGTAATATAAATATGAAAGCGATACTCAATAGTCAAACAAACAAACATATATTATGTTACGTTGACCAGTGTAATAGTACATATATGCCCTTAATAAAGGCTGTATGCCCTTAATAAAGACTGTCTCTAGGACATATATACTATCATTTTCAACACTTTTTTTTTCTTATTTCCTCCCTTCAAGACCTATTTTCTCTTTCCCGCAATATTTCTTCAGTCATTCTCTTGGAATGCACATAGATTATAAATCTTATGTACTTTTTTGAAGCTAATATCTAATAGGATAATTTAATTAGAGCGTAAAACATATTTTGAAAGTATATTGATTATTTTTTCATAATCTCTTTAATTAATAATTTTTCTCAGTGTATCGTTTAAAAATAATCAATACTTAAACACGGCTAAAAAAAATCAACAAACATACATAAAAAATTCACTAGGCAAGAGAGTGCCTTATATATAAATCTTCAATATGGTACAACTACGACGATTACTACAACTACGACTATGACCACCACTACGACCACTACCACTCCCTAGCTACTGCTACTATTAATAATACTAGGTAGTGGTAGTGGTCGTAGTGGTCATAGTAGTCGTAGTTGTAGTAGTCCACGTAGTTGTACCATATTCATGATTTATATATAAGGTACTCCCTTGTCTAGTGAATATTTTATGTTTGTTTGTTGATTTTTTTAGCCGTGCTTAAGCATCAGTCAATTTTAAACGATAAACGGAAAAAAAATTATGAAAATATAATCAATATACTTTCAAAATATAGTTTATTCTCTAATGTAGAAAATCGATCTCCACACTCAATTGAAGCTCTATCAAGATAGCCAGATCGAATTGAATAGGATCAGAAGCATATTAACTTTGACATATGAGACTGTGGACCTCCGTTGTCGAGGTGAAGAACATCGACCTGCTGAAGATGGAACCGGATATGAATTCCACACTCAGTTCCATCGAGGATAGCGTGAGGTTGCATGTGTCTCAAGTCTGTTGAAGTGAAGAACTGTATTTATTCTTGGATGAAATCAAGGTGAAACGGAGGTGGAACACGAGGTGCAGGGTGCACATTGCTGATGGTGAACCTCATCTGTTAACATTAGCCCGATCTATTACTGATGTGTTGGTAACAAATGCTCGTGAAGATGGTATTGAGGACAAATATGTGCACTGAATTTGGATTATTGGAAGAAGTTTAATCGACATATACATTGCTGAGGACTTGAAGTTTTTCTATACTGGGGATGGAACTCATGAGAGAGATTATGTATATACTCACAAAAATGCATTAACTAAAACTTACTGCAAATATAGGGTGTTTTGAGAGAATTTAAAGCATGTAATGTAAAAGACATGAGTGTCCCTTGTGACATTTATTGGCCGCCATTAGTAGTATATTTTAATTGATAGTCTATGAGTTGCATTGCAATGGATATATTGGTATTCAGTCTGGTTTTATTCATTTTCAGTATTTTGCTTTTAAAAGAAAAAAAATTACGCTCTAATTAAATTATCCTAACAGGTATTAACTCAAAAAAGTAGAGAAGAATTATAATCTATGCGCATTCCAAAGGCAGTGGCTGGTTCAAGAGTTATCGAAATCGCTATGGAGTTTATCTAGGCGGAGCTAATGTTAGTTTTTTAATTTTGTTATATAGTTTTATTTAATCTTTAATTTTTAAAATACAAGGTTTGTTTGGTTGGGAAGACGGAATTTTAGATAATGAATATGGTCAACTCGAAACATGGATTTGGACACCGTGGACACTAGTTTTGTTTGGTGATTTTTATTTTATTTTTTATTTTATTTTAGTTTTATTTTTTTGAGTAATAATGCTCTAAGAGCTGAGTGTACTAAAATGACATTTTCTCAAAGCGATAAATAATAATAACAATGATGATGGAGCTTAGCTCCACCAGACTGCTCCAATTACTAGAGTTGGATATTTTTAATTTAAAAAAAAATGTTATTTATATTATTATTATTATTATTATCATTATCATTATTTGAAAATTACTAAAACTTATTTGTTTCCGAAAAATTAGAAAATTGAAACAATGCCATTCGTGGTCTAATATATATGTGATCGTTGATAATAAGGCCTATTTTATTATTAGCGGTAGGCCACCTCTAAATCCAAAATATTTATTTATTTTAAATAGCTAAGTTGACTAATTGAAGCTAGAATAGTTTGAATTTTGCTTTAATTATTTGATAAGGTGAGAATTGGTGTGGTTAAACTTATTTATTAAATATTTTATCGAGTAATGGCGTACGTCAAAAAACTTGACAAGTATTGTTCTAATTTCAAATATCTTGAGGGTGGTCTTAAACTCATGTGATTTGGTTGGACCTACTGAAACCCACACTTCCCCCACCCAACAATGAAGGCATGTACCTTATGGTCAAGGCAAAATGCAATAATAGTAAACATCCGATATGGAGACACTTGTTCCAGTAGATCTTATGCATTGTTTCTCGATATTAAGCATGTATCGCTTGGAGTTGCAATCTTTTAACTGCAACTAGCAGGGGAGGAGCCGGGGGTTGGGAATTGTGGGGTGTATGCCCCCCCTAAAATTTTAAAAAGAATTTTCTTTAGCTAATATTTTTTATTTTTCAGAATTTGCTCCCCCATCCGAACCTTCAAACTGCACCTATATATAATTTGACCCCCGAACTTCTGGCAACTAGAGCCGTTAATATGGGTAAAAAACTACTAACCCACCAATACCAAATTAGATTAAGTAGTTTGTAGGTTTATATATGATTTGTTGTTTAGTTTTTTGAAACGGCAAATATTATAACTACTCCTACAATACTACTATACAATCTCCTACACTACCACTATACAATATCCTAAACCGTCTTATTACTCCGCTGGGGATAGAGGTCGGCTCGATTGACCTAAACGAGCCGTAAATCACCAAAGAAGGTGACATATTGTATTGAAATTGAATTGAATTGAGAGTAAATGAATCAGTGATGAGTGATCTAAGCTAAGCTAGCTACTATAATCTGACTCTGTTTTATATAACATAGTTTCTAATAGACATAATTACATTTGCTACCCCCACTAAACAGCTACTTTGCATCCAAACCCAACTATCACGGAAAATTACAAATAAACCCAAGTCACCGTTCGGCATTGACTCCGACATCCTCTCTCTCCTCCAAACTTAACATCCAAACAAGCCTTTAACCATTTTGTTTTTCCTTTTCCTTTTTCTTTCTTTCTTTCTTTTTTTTTTTTGTTTTTCTTTTATTCTTTTGTCTGTTTTTCTTTTCTACTTTTTAACTTTTACCTTTTCTTTACTTTATTTTTATTAAAAAACATTCAAAAAAATTAATAAAAATAAAAGAAACATTCCAGTTCCAGCTCCGATTAGAATTGGAAACGTTCCAATCGGAGATTTCCAGTTTCGATCGGAACTGGAAATCTCCAGTCAAAGCGTTTCCAGTTCCGATCGGAGATGTGAAACCTGACAGCAAATCAAGCTCGACGCCAATTTAATTTTCATGAGATCTAAATCTAGAGATAACGAAGAGGAGCAGCTGTTTCGTTCCAATCTCGCGAGTATACCCCTCATTCAGATCTGACGGGCTTACAGCGGCGATGCGCTCCGCCGTTAGATCGAGCTGCGTTTTCATTATCTTCTTCCTGTCACTTGTTTCTTCCACTATCGACAAGGTTAGAGAATTACAAAATTTGTTGGTACTGATAATTATGTCCATTGATTACATCGTGTTCCTAATTTATGGTTTATGACTGCTGTGGCTAAGGGTTATTAGATGCAAAAGTGAGATTAGCTAGAGGAGCTGTATAGAGGCTCGTCTTCTTCCCCAATTTTTTTTATTTTTTTATTTTTTACTTTTGTAGTTTTCATTTAGTATTTATTTATTTTTTAATATAAAAAAAGAAAATGAAAATAAAATAAAATTTGAGACTCATTTTGAAATTCAATTTTTGTAGGTTTTTTTTTTAAAATAATTTTGTAGACTATTTTGAAATATAATTAAATTATGTGGGTTAATTTTTAAATAGTTTGTGTTAATATTGTAAAAATTAAAACATTTTGGGTAAATTTGTAATAAATGAAATTTCATGTTGTTTGGATTAATTTAGAATTAGAAATTTCGGCAGGGGCAAAAATGTCATTTCCAACGCTTAGAGCGTCGAAAGTCAAAGTCGTGGGTTAATCTGTAATTACGTTTATATGTTTATATAGCAGAGGATGATTATGTAATAAAAAATATAGGTGGACTAATCTGTAATAGCATGAAATAGCAGGGGTACCAAATGTAATAGCCCCTTTCTAATTTCCAATATGATCCTAAACAACTACGTACAATATCTTCAGCGTGATGTACAACTCTAATCCCTATTATTATGTACCTTCACTCTGTCCGTGCAGTCCGAACAGCTCTGTTCTCGACCGCCACAACTCCGCCGCAACAATGGCGATCCACCACCAACATCCTCCCTCTCTGCTCCGGCGTGAACTCTCTTTCCCAAACCCAACAAACTCACGCTCAGGCAATCACCCAAGGCCACCTCCCTCACAGCATCTCCATCGCAGCCGCACTAATCCTCTCTTACGCCAAACACCGCTCTCATCTCTCAATTCTTCACTCTCTCTTCTCCCAATCAGTTCCTTACTCTCGCTCCCCATTCCTCCACAACACCATCATCCGAGCTTCCAACGCTGAAACCGGGATTGGTTTCTATAACCATTTGTTGAAGGACTCTGTTTTCTTTCCGGATGAATACACCTTCCCTTTTGTGCTCAAGCTGTGTGCGGATTTTTCTTTTAGGGATAAGGGTTTGGAAGTTCATGGTAGACTGATTAAGGCCGGATTGGATGAGAATGTGTTTGTGAACAATACGCTTATGCTTTTTTATGGGAGTTGTTGGGATTTAGCTAGTGCAGAGAAGGTGTTCGATGAAATGCCTGAGAGGGACTTAGTGTCTTGGAATACAGGTATTCGGGTGTTTGCAGATAGAGGGTGTTGGGTGGAGTCTTTGAGTCTGTTTAAGGAAATGATTGGCCTGTCCTCGAGGTTGTTGCCGAATGTTATCAGTTTCGTGAGTGTGTTATCGGCGTGTGTGGGTTTTGAGGACGAGAGGTTGGTTCGTCTGGTGCATTGTTTTGTTTTCAAGGTTGGTGTTGATGGGGAAGTGAGGATTGGCAATGCACTGGTTGATGCTTATGGGAAATGTGGGAATATGGATGCTTCGAAACGAGTGTTTGGTGAGATGGCTGAGAGAAATGAGGTGTCTTGGAATTCTATTATTGGTAGTTTTGCGTATGGTGGTTTTAATCGGGACGCATTGAGTTTTTTTAGGCGAATGATAGGCGAGGGAGTGAGATTGAATACTGTTGCCGTTGCCACCATGCTGCCAACACTGGTGGAGCTAAAGTTAATCGATCGGGGTAGAGAGATTCATGGCTTTTGTGTGAAAATGGATATGGATGCTGATCTTTTTGTTGGTAATGCATTGATTGATATGTATGGAAAACTCAGACGCTTTGATGAAGCTTCAAATGTATTCTGCAAGATGGGGATGCGTAATGTTGTGTCTTGGAACTCTATGATTGGTAACTTTGCTCAAAATCGACTTGAGTCAGAAGCTATTAAGCTTGTTAGAGAAATGGAAGCTCATGGTGAAGTTCCTAACTCCATCACTCTTACTAATGTTCTTCCTGCTTGTGCTAGAATTGGCTCTCTACGCCATGGACAAGAGATTCACGCCAGATCCATCAGGTTAGGATCAGCATTTGAACTATTTGTCTCGAATGCTTTACTTGACATGTATGCAAAATGTGGCCGCTTAGATCTTGCAGAGCATGTATTCTCCGTGTCCCAAAGAGATGAGGTTTCCTACAATATACTAATAATGGGCTATTCACAAAAAAGCGAATGCTCGACATCTATTTCATTGTTTACTGAAATGGAAATGCTAGGGCTGAAGCATGATAGTGTTTCCTACATGGGAGTCCTCTCTGCATGCGCCAACATATCTGCAATTAAAGAAGGAAAACAAATTCATGGTCTTGCCGTCAGGAGATTGTTTCATGAACATCTTTTTGTCGCAAACTCTCTTCTCGACTTCTACACTAAATGTGGACTAATTAACATTGCCAGGACAGTTTTTGACAGAATCACTATAAGGGACACTGCATCATGGAATACTATGATTTTGGGGTTGGGAATGCGTGGTGAACTAGATACTGCTATTACTCTCTTTGAAGCCATGAGGGACGATCATGTTGAATATGACGCCGTTTCATATATAGCAGTTCTATCCGCTTGTAGTCATGGCGGACTAGTTGAAAAGGGAAAAATGTACTTTGATGACATGTTGGCACGAAATATCAAGCCTTCAGAAATGCACTATGCTTGCCTGGTGGATCTTCTCGGACGTTGTGGCCTAATGGAAGAGGCGGTACAGCTTATCAATAGCTTAACTGTTAAACCGGGTCTTAATATCTGGGGAGCTTTACTGGGGGCAAGCAGGATCCATTGCAATGTGGAACTAGGTTGTTGGGCAGCTGAGCATCTGATTGAGCTGAAGCCTGATAATTCAGGGTATTATGTTCTACTATCTAATATGTATGCCGAAGCAGGGAGATGGGATGATTCTGATAGGATTAGGAAATTGATGAGTAAAAGGGGAGTTTTGAAGAATCCTGGGGGCAGTTGGGTTCAGGGTCGAGATCGGATTCATGGTTTTATTGCTGGGCAGAGTTTGGATCCAGATCTTTGGCCTACCAACTCTTAGCTAATGGTTAGTTCTCTCTAGGTGAAAGCCCAAGTAAACACTAGTATATGTTAAATCATTTCATCGGAATTAAAACTCCTCAACTTCAGAGAGATTAATATGCCAATAAACTGCAGTTTTTATCATGTTTTCATTTTAGGGGGGAATCTCCTCCTTTTGTCATGTTGATGAACTCTCTTGTTTTGGACTGTAAGACTGTAACATGAAGTTGATGTACGTTTCTTGTGAAGAATCAATCGTATATGCATATACAATATATTTCAGCACGGTAAATTCTCTTATGATCCTGATTTGTTGTGTTCTCATGCATGATTTTTTGATTTTTGCATCTGAGAGATATATAAATTGCGTGGTGCTGATGCTCATTACCTGTGTGGCAGCTGATTTTGATTTGACCGGGCAGTTGGTATGGCCTGGAGCAGTTCTCTTGAATGACTACTTCTCCAAACATGCTGGCTGATATTCTTCGAGGGTGTTCTATTATTGAACTTGGTTCGGGTGTCGGTTAGTGTGGCTTCTCAAACTTTTTACATTCTTTAAGTTGCAATGCTGTTAGCCCTATGTTTAGGCTTGAATTTAGAGCTTATAGAAACAAAAGCTAATAAGTTACATACTCCAAAAAGTAATACTTAAAGAAAGTTAAAATATACAGGAATTCTATCAATATTTCATTATATGATGGAAGCTTTGGAGTATATTATGCTCAGGCAAGGCTCCATCTTATTTTTTTGCTTGACGCTGGTATACATATGCATGTTGTATGTCTACACATGCAAATGTTAACAAAGCCTTGTGGCATAGCACGATGCTAAATCCTTTCCCTTTATATTAAAGAAAATGAAATGTGGCTTGCTGGGGTCAAGATTATGAGCTGACTGATGTCACATCTATTAAATTTGTTAGACGAACAATGTGGATAGTAAGACATGAATTTTTTGCTTGCGTAATTGATGCTCAGTCTTGGATGTTGTCGGCAATATAAATCTGAAACTGAGTCGTGGATGATTTGAAATTTTGTGCCTCTAATGTTTATGAGGTAGTATCTTTCTACGTTGATCATACAGTATTCAGGAATAGTTTGATCAGAAAATATTTACCAAGACTAATCAATAGACCATGTGGATGATATTCATGTTCATCACATCACCTGAATGCATATCTGAATGCTAGTACTGTAGTACAATTTTCTCATGCATTGAGGATGAAGTACAGAAACAAGGTCTTTCTATCTATGACTCTAAAGTAATCACTTCCCAGTTGATCACATATTTGGTAAAAGCTCTTTAGAATAAAAGATACGCTGTAACACAACTTAGAGACTCCAGAGTAGATTAACTTCTAGTGTTATGGTGCAGGAATTACTGGGATGCTCTGCAGCAGATTTTATCGCGAATTAGTTCTTACATACCACAATGACGAAGTTCTCAAGGCAAGACTGCAACATTGCTCGGATATATTCAAGTTGAAATTTTTTATGTTTTGGTTGACATCAGATAAGAACACAATTCTTTGACACAAAATACATGCATTAGTTTAGCTTATTCCAGGTGAAAAGGTAAAACATCACAGTAGATGAACAGAAAAGAGATGACAGGCATAGGACAAGCCGACAATTATAGCTGTTTGATCTGAGTCTTGAATAATTTTAGAGGTTGATTAAAAGAGTAATATGAAAGAGCCACAAGTTGTAGTAAAAGTTAGTAATCTTACACAGCTTGTCTTGTCTGAATCCAAAATTTCATAAACTTTAAACATGTACATATATGATGAAACTAAATTTGAAATACATAGAGAGTATCAGTTACAGTATAACATGCAAAAACTATCATAGATTAATTAAACAATGCCTTGTTCATCATTTGTGTTGCCAGGAAGTGATTGTGAGCCGCCTTTATCTGCTGCTGCCTCTCTCTTTCTCTTCCACACCAAATACCAACTGTATGGTTCTAACACAGCAACACATGCTCCGAAGACGATCAGAAATCCTATATAAACATTCTTCCACTTGTGTCCAGCATCCAGAATCTCGAAACCTTTGAATATGTTGGTGACGCTTAATGCAATCACCGTGTACCCAACTGATTGATGGAATATGGTCCAGTAGATCCTGTATTTGTTGTCTGGCTTTGGCCTTTTAAGCGCTGCAAGCACCTGAAGAGTTCCAAGGGCGAAGATGGTAATGCCAACACACTTGTGAGTCTGATGTACGATTCCAGGCGAATCCACGCCAAGTATTAGCCCTGTAGCCCAACCAGCCACGCCTACTACGTATCCAGAAATTTGGAACATAATGTGCAAGTAAAACCAAAGCGGAATTGGCGAATTGAACATCTTGAGGTACCTAGCTATTCCAGCACCAAGAGGGAGCATAACCCCCCAACTTACAGTATTCAACACTCCATGAATAATCTTTTGTCGACTTACAATCACCCCTGATCCACCATTAGTACCAACATCTACTGTCTTTCCAGTCGCGAAGTCAATGGTGCCGAACGACCTCATGTTGTCCCCTGTCATCCGATGCGGTAGAAGGATGTTTCCAGCGACATCACCAGACTGCCAAACATGGTTGAAACTCGTCCTGTTTGCAGGAAGACGAATAGTGGCATGTATAATCATCTCGGTACTGGTGAGTTCAGCGGCAATTCTTGGAACATCGAAGCTCAAGGGCTCTTCTTGTAAGGTGGTTGCGTAACTAGAGATTGGAGACGTGAAAGCACGGATGAGATCGTTGGAAGAGTTTTTGAAGGCAACAAGGCATTGAGCACCTCTCATGCCGATGGATGTTGGATTAAGAGACCAGGCAATCCAGTTGGAATCGGACATACCTCTGTGACGATAGGCGATATCTACTGTGTGATTGGAAGGGTAGTAGTTCCAGTGGAGGGAGGAGTTGAGGGTTGGAAGGTCATTGCAGGCTGTGAATTTGTTACTGTGCGAGGAGGAGGAGAAGGTGTAGTCTGAGCAATTCTTCTGTGCACCACAGAAGCTGGGAAGAATCAAGAAACAAGCTGCAAACAAGAGGACGGCGGTGATCAGTTTCGAAAACTTTGCCATGTTTCTTCTTAATTCAAGAAGCAGCTAATGAACGTAGACAGGGACTAAAAAGGAGAGATTTGATGATGAATGAATGAATCAAATTAGCTGCGAAGCGCCTCTTTATATAGTAACTAAACTAATCCGATTAACCGTAGGGATTCATTCCATTTCCTAAACTAATCAGATTCGGATTCGGGATTCCAGACACTAAAAAGGAAACACATCATTATATATAGGAACTAATATAATCAGATAGACCGTAGGGATTCATTCCGTTCCCTAAACTAATCAGATTAGGATTCCAGTCACTGAAAAGGAAACACATCATATATATAATTCTTTTCCTCATTCTAATTGAACTCGACTTCCTCCAAATTATTGAGTGTTATGTATGGTAATTACGCTCATTGTTTCTAAACTAGTGCCATCTGTCCATCTCCTTTTTTTTTTAGAAAAAAGAAAGATTAAGTTTATTAACCTCACATCGTATTTACATCTCCTATTCAAGAGTAAGTCTCATGAGAGACCACCCTTAGAAGAGACCATAGAGACCAATTTATATTAATTACAAAACAACCCCAAAACTACTATTAACTTCTAAAACATCCCACAACCCAACCAAAATCACATGAGATCATTACCATCGCCTGCTCATCATCATCAATCGACCAATTTGACATAGGTCAAGGTTTTTTTTAGTTGTTTGAATTGATGTTTGTTGGTGAAAAATTTATGTTGAATCCACGTTGTTGTTGTTATTTGCATCTAGATTTATGTAGATATGTGTTTGAATCGAAGTTTGTTAGTGATAGATGTTAGCTTTTGCATCTAGATGTAGATTTATGTTCATCTCATGAATTTTTTATGTTCAGCGATATTTGCCATGTTATGTACAATATTGCCCATGTTCTAGCCAATATTGTCCATGTTCTAACCAATATGCTCACTGTTTCTGATGCTCTGTTTTTTTTTTTAACTAGTTTTGTGAGAAATTAACCTATGCGATATGCACCATGTTCTCAACAATATTGTGAATGTTTTGACCAGTATGCTATGTTTGGCAATTTTAAAAAGTAATCTACTATATATTTATGATTTTGTTTGAGAACAAGGGAGATATTCTCAGAAACATGAAAAATATTATGAGAAACATGGGTAGTAATCCCATGAACATGATAGATATTCTCAGAAACATGGGTTCTATTTGGAGAAACACATAACATGACACTTATATATAAAAACAAGTTCATGAAATATATTATGAGAAACATGGCTAGTATTCCCATGAAAATGGGAGATATTCTCATAAAACATAGGAGATATTTTCAGAAGCATGGATTTTTTTGGAGAAACATAGATATGACACTTATATATAAAAACAAGTTCATGGAAGATATTATGAGAAACATGGGTAGTATTTCCATGAGCATGGGAGATATTCACTGAAACATGGAATATATTCTCATAAATATGGGTTATTTTGGAGAAAACACATATATGACACTTATATATAAAAACAAATTTATGGAAGATATTATAACAAACATGGGTAGTATTCCCATGATCATGCACGATATATTCAGAAACAAGAGTAATATTTAAACTAACATGGAACATGCACATTATCAATAAATTGTAAGTACATGAGATATATTATGAGAAACATGAATAATATTAACATAAACATGGAAGATGTTATCAACAACATGGGTACCATTTCAAATATAAAAAAAAAATCCTTGTACATAAATCCATGTACATTGGACGTACTAATATTATGAATACAATCATAACTATCTAACTTCTAATTTCAAACAGAATACATTAATTTCTTGATCTTCTTCGGATGACAAGGAGACTTCATCTCTTTAAAGAGATACAATGCTTTGTCTCAACATGAATCAATTGGTTCTTTGATTGCTTCCAGACATTAGTCCTCTTTTTCTTCAGTGGCACATAATCTACAAAAACAAAAACACAAACATAGGCAATATCGTAAGGAACATAGGTAATAATCTTAAAAACATGGACCATAATCTGAACAGTATCAACATCGACTAAAAATCAAAATAAGTACATGTGCGACATATATAAAACAAAAAAAAGGACATAATATGAGAAACATGAGTAATAATGTTAAAAACATGAGTCATATACTTAGAAACATGGGTAATAATCGGGACTGCATTATGACAGTATAGAAACATCAAAACAAGTAATTAGTCCTCTTTTTCTTCTATTGCACATCATCTACAAAAACAAAAATACAAACATATACAATATTGTAAGGAACATAGGCAATAATCTAAAAAACATGGACAATATCAAAACAACATCAAGATACACTAAAATCAAAATATAAGCACATATGACATTTAAAACAGTAACATAGGACATTATAAAAGGAATATGGGTAATAATGTAAAAAACATGGGACAAATAATTAGAAACATAGGTCGTAAGTAGTCCTCTTTTTCTTCTGTTGCACATCATCTACAAAAACAAAAATACTAACATAGACAATATTGTAAGGAACATAGACAATAATCTAAAATACATGGACAATATCAAAACAACATCAAGATACACTAAAATCAAAATATAAGAACATATGACATTTAAAACAGTAACATAGGACATTATAAAAGGAATATGGGTAATAATGTAAAAAACATGAGACAAATAATTACAAACATGGGTCATAAGTAATAACATAAGAATGCAGAGAACATAGAACATATTAAAATAAACATAGGTAATAAACTAAACAACACAAGTAATAATTTTGACTCCTAAAAACCGTAAAACAAATCCAAATTCTTTCGAATCAAATCAAACATCTCCAATTCTTCTACTACCACTACTAGTTTACCACTACTATTACTACTATTGCTGCTACTAATTACTACTACTACTACCAATTAATTACCACTACTACTACCAACTATTACTAGTCTACCACTACTGCTGCTACTAATTACCACTACTATTACCAACTACTACTACTAAGCTGCTGCTACTACTAACTATTTCAATAATTCAATTACATGTGATTCATGTTCTTAGTTTCTTTTGACCATGTTCGGTATAGATTTATTCTTTGAGAATATACTACTATTAATGAACAAAGGATTAATATAAAATCCACAGAGTAGGGATCACAGAACATCTTTTTAGTTTCGACAACAATAGAACTACAAATAAAATTAATTCAAACTTATCACATGTATTACCGAACATGTACCAACAAGCCATACATATACTACTTCTGAGCAATAGAACATAAGGACATACGTAGTACATATAATTAAAATCAACAACAAACAACAAATAGAAGAATCACATTTTCGACTCAAATTTTGAATATTCACCTTCAATTTGCATCCAACGCCTGATTCGAGCCGCCTGATAACGAATCCAACAAATTAAGAGGAAATAATTCCCAACCCTAGCAGTCGAAGCTGCCCCAATCCTGATCGACTAAGACAAAAAAAATAAAATGAAACGGTTGAGCTGAGGACTGTCAGCATTTGGTTTGCTGAGATAGCGGTGAATTTTGGGGTTTTGCAGAGGAGGGGAAGAGAGAGAACGAAAGAAAGAAGGAAGAAGAAAACGGAGCGAGGTTTAATAGAATCGGGTCGGGTCAAGCAGATCCGCGAAAATTTAATGTGGTGTGGTAAATTACACAGTACTACGGTCTCTCTTTAAGTTAAATAGAGACGGTCTATTTTGACTTTGCGCCTATTCAAAGACAAAAATGTAATATAGATTTACAAAGACTCTTTTTTTTATGAGAAAAATACATATATATAAACCATTAAACAACATTAATTACAAAAATAGCAACTTTCAAAAAATTCGCTATAGTAGATTTGGATTTGAAAAACTCGCTACAGTAGATTTAATAAAGATTTGAAGTCCGGAAGCTAGTTTCAGTCACCGAAACTAGCTAGCTGAAACTAGTAAAAAATGAATTAAACTAGCTGAAACTAACTGTTAATTTTATATTTTTCCTGAAATTAACCGTTGAAACTAGTTGTTGATTTTATTTTGCAATGAAACTAACTATATAATGATTAAATTCACTCTAAAAGATTTTTATGCTAAACTAAAATAAATAAAAATATGGAAACTAAAATTATAAAAATATAAATCATTATTTCATTAGTTTCAGCAACAAAAATGCTAGTTTCATTAGTTTCACCATCATAATTGCTAGTTTCATCGACAAAAATGCTAGTTTCATTAGTTTCAACATCACAACTACTAGTTTTTAACATAAAAAAGCTAATTCCATTAGTTTCAGCATGAGAAGTGCTAGTTTCAGCATCATAAGAACTTACCACCTAGGCAATGGAAAACAACTTGTTGTTTGTTCTTCATATATGATACTAGTCCACTGAAACGAAGAGCATTTTCAAACGAAACCAATTTAGTCCACACCTTATATCCTCACTACTTCCACAATCCTTCGAAATCAAAATGTCATGAGAATTTTGACAACTAAACCGATGAGGGTAAAATCGGTTCAAGGATCTACCTCATCCTCTCTCGTTCCATGGAAGCTGATGGAAGGAGTAATTTTGAGTGTGAACGAGACAAGTACCTGCAAACACGGGGGGATCGAAAGGAGGGGATCTAAAACCGGCCTACCAAACTTAGACCGATTAGCAACTTAATGTAGTGAGATGATTTTGACATAGTAAGGGAATGAATGGAGAAATTATGTGTGTGTAAGTGTAATAAATGAGGACATATTTATAGGATATGAAGTAGGCTCCATGCTTGTCCTATGTACTTCTGGAACCGGACAGCAGAGTGCATTGTTGTTTCCTTCGATACTCCAGGTACTTTTCGACCCTCCGGGGGTGAGGTATGGAGGACTCAGTATTTCGAACCATACAGTACTTCGAGAGGTAGAACTGTGGTCCGGGTGTATGGGCCACTGGGTACCTTCTTATAGCTTCGATGGTACTTTCCAGTTCGAGTCCATGTATGGGTGTTCGAGTTGTGGCAAGTACCACTTATTCCCGTGTCACAAACATTAAGGATCCTGCCACTTCAAACAACCAACCAGAGAGAGCCAAAGGCGGCATAGGGAGTTTGCGGTACGTTTCTGTGGTAAGATCAAGAGCAAGTATACATTCTATTCTACGCCCTTCCTTCTCTACGTACGCAAGCCAGTGCAACGCACCATCTGCATGTCCAGATACAGGAGATTTTAAAGTGCAACAAGGAAAATCCTGAATCACGTGCCACTTGTTCGACTTAAGAGAGTAGATTAAAGTCTTGACAACATAACCCTCAGTCAAAAAAAAAACAATTTCATAAGTTTTTCTTGGTAAGCAAAAGTTTAACTAGTGATGAGTAAATAACTATGAACTGAATCCCTTTTCATCTCCATCCATCCTCAAAATAATAGCATTATAACACTCTAGTAGAAAACAGACAAACAGCAAAGTCCATAACATTCTTAGCATAATTGAATCTAAATCTTAATAGAAACAGGCAAACAACAGCAACACATGTACAATCTCATTACAATGGCAAAATTAAACCTAGAAAATAATGAGTTTTAAATTTTAATTAAACAAGTCAGTCAGTCATACTATATGAAAAATCATTTATGAAAACAAATCAACGGCTACTATTGATGTTGGATGATTAAGATTAATTTGGAAGAAGTTGAATTGAAAATTAAGAAAGAAAAATGAGTTCTCACCTGCCACTGATGTTGGATGACAAAGATGAGGAGACGGCGTATGGAAGCAGAGGATGACGGCCGCGAAGGAGGTGATGAACGAGTTTACCAGCGGCCATTGATGTTGTTGGATGATGATCAAGAAGAGAAGAGAGGCGGAGAGATCTACGATGGCGTGGCATCGTTTCTTTGTCTTTTCTTTTCATTCTTTGGAATATACAAAACAATGAGAAGAAAACTCAACATTGTAAGGAGGAAGAAAATTAAGCCAGGCACAAAGATTTTGAATCGCGGTTGGGAAAGGCTCCAATAAGTCTGCAGCAAACTGCTTGGATGTGATTAATGGCAACAACATTTAAAGAACAAATGAGTTTCACACACTCAATATTGTGAAAAATCTACTATGTATGTTTCACTATATCTTCCAAATCAAATCTAGGTTAGCATTATCGTGTTTGATTCTTTCTAAATTGTTCTGAATAAATGAATTAATGTTTACATGCCTATAACTTTCAACCAAGTGAACAATGCAATATACAACAGAAAAAGTCTCGACTGAACCTTGTGAGAACCCACACTTTCCCAGATGAACCAGGCCTGTACTTTAGGATCAACGCAACAGTATAAATTAGATGTGGAGATATCTGCAGATACAGATAAGTACCCGCGCCACTGTTGTCCGATTGCTATAGCATAGGCCCTCAAGCCAATACACCGACAGTCTGACACGTTCATCAGCGTTCCTGCTGTACAACGTCTAAAGCAAACTTCACCTTGTGCGTCGTTTATCCCCCCGCCCAACCAAATTGTCATTCTTCTATCATAGGTCGCCATCTCAGAGTAGTTTGCTTCCAAGCTGAGAATGCTGTTACCTTTTTCCATGCAAAGACAGCCCTTCATATTCAGTCAAAATCGCCAAACATTATGATTGATGACACACAACTGCGGTACAGGAAAAATCACCATCAACGCCCCACACATTCAAATTCACAAGTTGATTCTGTATTACAGTCAACTCTGTTCTAGAAGACCAGGATATAAATTTGGCTTCCCTCTGAAACGAGGTTGAGTTAGCATGACCACTTCCAACATCCAAGCAGAGGGGCAGTTTATCAAGGTTGTGGAGGTTTACACCTTGCTGCTCAAGTAATTTCTCAAATGCAAAGAAAAGAATACGTTCATGAGAAACTGAATCTTTTCTTAATGTGTCAACGGATGAAGCAACCTTATACACCAGATCGTCAGACCAAATCTTTGCACTTGATGATGAGCTCCTCACAAAAAGAAGTCTACTAGCTTTACCAATATGAAAATCACTTGTGTGGTCAAAAGAATCTACAAATGAATCATTATTACGAGGTAGTGCGTTCCCATCTAGAAGCCATGAACTATAACCGAGCTCTATACTCTTTTTAACCACATGTGCCATTACGAGAACCTTTTTCATCAGTTCCACAGTTGAATCTTGAAAATTGATTGAACGGGCAAGTTTGCTGGAGTCGGAAAACAGATCTGCATCAACCACTGGGTGGCCCCTTCTAGCCAGATCAACTAGGAACTGAGATGTTGGGCCCACCAAAATATAATTTTGAATGTTCAGCCCTTCCAAGTGGCAGAGCATGTTCCTGACTATTGGTTCAGGGACTCCATATAGACTCACTATTATTACAGAGTTCTTTTTCTGCACTTGTTGTAGAATACGGCCAAGTGAATCTGAACTGTTCACAATTCTGTTATTGACTACTCTTTTGAAGCAGAAGTCGTACCACTTGAGATCATTCAGAGGAAACAGATCCAATAAGTTAAAGTTAATAGAGCTCTCATCCAGTAAGGAAGAATCTGGCCCTGCTGTTTTCCCATAATTTACCCCAGCATCCCTGTGAGAAATGCTAAGTGCTCTCTCCTGGTGAAAATTCGTATAGATGTTGTAATACCCCCGAGATTGGATAAATTTAATGAACCAAGGCGTCCATATTTTTTCCCCAATCCTCTTGTACCATCCAGTTGTAACCTATAGATACATCCAAGGTCAAATTGTGTAAATGCATTTGAAAACAATCCCATCAATGGCCAAAACAATAAAGTGGGGATGATTTGAAGAAATTACCATTCCATCCAGGAAAGGCTTCATGCCTTTGGCCTTATGCGTGTCATACCACAGACGAAACTCTTTCCAGGGCCTTGGAAACAGAAGTTGACCCCAAGTACCAACCAGCTGATACAAAAAAAGCCGAGCCTCACCATCTAATTTCATTTTATTTCCATGTTTGGCTGTTCACATCAATCAATAAAACTTATTTAGAAAGAAGTCAAAGAACACTCGAGGGTAAAAGTTTGCAATGCATTCACTGACATCAAGTAGAACTAAGCAGGTATAAAATCCTTAAGATATTATCTACTATAACACATGACTGAGCTACATTTCACGCAGACAGGACTATCTCTCCCCTAAAGTGGGAACTGCAAGCATGCAACACCTAACCTAACCCACATCTATCAAACATGAATGCATGATGAATGTGCACAAATCATAGTTAAGTTGCTAGATACTGCTACGAGTACTGAAACAAGGAGTGCTCAGATCTAATTTCATTCCTCTTCTTCATTATGAATATCAACAATGAAGGAACATAACAAAAACTTGTGTTAGACCATTTAACAGTTAAGCACACCTCCAAAATTAGAAATTAATCATACCACTACCCAACCAAGTGTTAGTTGCATTCCCCTCACTTACACTTGCCTAACAGGAGTTATTCTCATTAACATAAGATTTACACAGGTTCTCTTATTCACATGACTTCAAGTATGACAAAGCAATGAGTCAAAAATAGCCCATACAGTCAAGAACTCCATACAACCGTCTCCAATCTAATGCACTAAGTCAAGCTATATCAAACAAATGCAGTGTTACCACGTGTATGTTACATTGCTGATTGAAGTCACATAAGGAAAATCAACGACTCTTAACGCTCCATTAAATAAATCCACCTCTTGATTAACTATAGATGTATTAGTGCAATTACTATAAGTACCTGGAACAAATCTAGGCCGCTGCAACGAGGCCCCATAGATCGAAGGGCTAAAATTCGTTGCGTTGTAGTAATAATTCATGATCACAGCCTTCAGAAACCTAATCACAGTTCAAACAACACCAATTCAAAAATAAAAACTTATCGAAAACATAAAAAACAACAAATGAACTGTGTGGAGACAAAACCAAACCTGTAATACAGAGGCGAAAGCTCGAGATCATCCTCGACAACGAAAGCGAACTCATGATCCGATTCAGGCCACCAAGATTCCAGCCACTGTGCCTGCAGCCCAGCATTGGAAGTCCTATAATGCACGAGCTTCCTCCCGAAACGCCAGTCGAAGCGATCGACGAAGTCGAGTATTTGCTTGGAGAGATCCAATTTGCGATCCAAATCGGGAGAAGAGACATTATTCTGCGAATCAAAGGGGAAATGGAAATGGTCGATGAATATGTGGAGATGAACCTCGTCGTTGTCGTAGTGTGCGTTGGCGAGGGAATTGAGGCAGCGGGAGAGGGAGGAGAGGCGGTTGAAGGTGAGGAGCTTGATTATGAAGGTGAATTTGGGGTTAGGGTTAGGGTTTGGGCTGATTTGTTGGATTTGGGGCTGGATTTGGATTTGGGTTTTGGGAGAGGAGATGGAGAAGAGGAAGAAGGAGGAGAGGGAGAGGAGAAGGAAAAGGACGAGGATTTGAAGGAACTTTTGGTTTTGTAGAACGACCACCATGTTTGGTTACTTCAGAGCTCTATCTCAGTTCATCAATGGAGACTGGAGAGTACAAAATTCCCAAAAACAGTTGTATAAAATAAAACCAAATGCTAAAATGACCCCTTTAGTTTTGAAGTTCACTTAAGTGATCCCATAAATTTCTTAACTCTGCTAATTCAGTCCAAAAGTAAACTGTCTGTATAAAACCAAATGCTAGAATGATCCCTTTAGTTTTAGAGTTCACTTAAATGACCCAGTAAATTATATAACAAGCATTTACACTCTCTTATGCCCCGTTTGGTTGGGGTGCGCATTGACCACGCGTTAAAGTTCATAAGTTAAGGTGCACATTTGGTCCAACTTAAGTTGTATTAAAACCGGTGAGGGAACCTTGATACCCACTGTTTGTTTTTTCATTTTCTGGGGTGTGTTTCTGGTGTGTTTGGACCACATTTATCATAAAATTTACACTGTTTGGTTTGAAGGTGTAGATGGGTCAGCCCAATAATTAAGTAGTCAAAGCCCAAATAAAATACATTTCCCCTACCTCACTCGTCTGTTTGGTTCTTTTTCTGTGTGAGTTTTCCGTTTAAACGTAAGAATAAGCAGTAACTGCCGACGAAGAAGTGGATAGTCGTTATAACCGAAAAATCGAAGCAGGGCAATTGATGATGCAATTCGAAGAAGAACTATTGGATTCAAGATTTTTGTAGGCTGCTTATATGCGAATTTGGCTCTGCTAATTGGTATGTTTTCGCTGTTTCTTTTCATTCCTCTTTAAATTCTATGAATTTAGGAATTAAAATTCGCGTGTTTGTAGTGTTAAATGCTCAGTCTGCATTTTGAGTTGAGTGTCATACAGTTGTAGGAGCCCTAATTTGCTTGAATAAAACATAGATGCTTACACTGCGCATTGTTGTTACAATGAAAGGCGGAATTAAATGGGTACAGAACTGGTAATTAAGGACGGATCATCGTATGATTTCTGTGTTCACTTCCTAATGAACTTATCCATGATTGATTTTACGCCAGTAGTGTAACTCTTTTTCCTGGCATTTCTTTTGTCTGCTTCTGTTGGTTTATAATCTTCAAATGCAATCTTCTTCTTCGCTTTCCCGTTGCTGCTACCCTCACCAGTAGTCACATTGCACATTTGGATCAGTGGTGGGTCTATTTCTAGGACACGGGCTATAAAATCAGGGGACACTGGAGGGTATGATGTTCCATGATCAAGTGACCACAAAGGTTCCACTTTTGGGGTGGGAGGTGACAATATATCTCTATTGACAACAATAGGGCTATTAGGGATACGAAATTCAGGTACCGGGAACTGGTAGAGATTGAAAGAAAATGGGATAATTGCAAGGTTGGTTTGTACTTGACTTGCAACAGGTTTCCAAGTTGCTTCAAAAAGTGCATTCCATCCTTCAAAGAGTATGATTAACTCTTTCCACAATGGTTCACCTATTTCAAAGTACCATTTTGCATCTTTTTATGTCTACACTTCAACAACATATAATCAACAAATAATTCCACGAACTTGCTGAAGTTTACATATTGAAAAAAAAAAAGACAAATGATTCAATTTAGTTTAATACATGCAAAGCCTCGCTCCATATATCTGGAACAACATTGAATCTATGCTCCTCCTCATCCCATTTCATGCCAGTTTTGTTTAGTAGCATCTTGAAAACATTGTGTCGCTGATTGAGTTTTCCTACAACCACTCTGATATCTTCTATTTGATGAGTAGTGCCAACAACAAAAGCCAGTTTCTCCTGTGCAATGTGATATGCTCGATCAACAACATGTGGCCATTCCCAGACCCCATCATATGCAAGATCACACAGGTGGTTGATAAGGCTCCTTACATGGTCCTTTGGAAATGATGGATCATAAAAAGCTCCGTCCTGTTCCACCTCTGTGATAGGAACAAGACTCATTTATCTTTTGGTGGATAGTGTGTTTTTAAGTTGTTGTTAAGACTTTAGTGGAACTGTTGTGAAAGAAATTGTTCACAGCCTAAGGTAAATATATAGGGTACAATTGTGTTAGGGTTAAGGAAGGAGTTAGATATACTCTAATATTAGACCTAGCACACTGTTTCAGTTTAGGGAGCCATTTGACTAGTCATACTTTTTAAATAATTGATGGCAGGACTCATGACACACTTTTAATGGGATCTGTTGAGCAATGCATTCTGACTTCCCTTATGAGATATAACAATCTGTAACTGTATTATACATGCTATATTATTAGCAACATTCATGAAAATATGGTAGAGCCTTCATTTATTTTAATATTGTCTCAGTGAGCTGATTTGATTTTCCTTGTATGAATTGCTTTGTACATCTGTGACTTAGTGAATGGAAAATCTATATACCTTGCTTATGTCTATGTAAATACAACCTTTCATTTTGTCATAAGAGGAGCAGGCATACATTTAGATGATATATGTATTGAATGTATTTTACCAACTCACCTTTGCTGTTTATTGTGTGCTGCCTCTTTATGAAACCTGTGTGCACTGATATTAATTTTTAAAGATCTGTCTTTCCTTATTTGATCATCTTATAAATTGTGTATTCGGTACCCTTCTTAATGGAGGCAGAAATTTGAAACCTAAAATGAAATAAATTTAAAGTAGTTTAACATTCACCAACCATTCTTTTATATGATAAATGCTTTTCTTTTGGGCAATAGGTTATAAAACCTGAGTGTTTCTAAGATAAATTTAGACCACCACAACTCATTTACTGCAAACCTAAATACCAAATATTAAGTAATGGCTTCCTCAAGTGAGTCTGCTTCAAATCTTGCTGACTTGAACCAGCGGGCTGGGCGTGCTGATGCCCCGTTCAATGGCAGGCTTTGTCATTGCAAACTCATACCTAGGCCGATGTATGCATTCACAGCTGGAAGGGTTGGTAGGCGTTTCCTGGCGTGCCCTAAGCCTTCAGGCCACCAGTGCGACTACTTTGACTGGCTTGATGTTGTCATGACCCCGAAGGAGCTGGAATTCGGCAACATAGTCTACAACAAGCTGAAGAAGGAGAAGGCTCAGAATGAGGCACTCCAGGCTCAACTGCACACCATGATGATTGAGAGACAATCAGTTGCTTCCGCCAACAAGGAATTGCAGATGAAATTGAAGGTGCTGGAAGAGCTTAAGATGAATAGGGGTTCTAGTGTGCTTCTCGGATTTCTTGTTGCTACCGTGTTGTGCATCGCGTGGTTCATGAACAAGGAATAATCAAAATGAAGTTTTCAGATTCTATATGTCTTTGTGCTAGTTTAATCTTGTATTTCAATGCGTACTTTTGTATGAGTGTCGATTTCCTCTTCGGAGTGTTCTTATTTTCATGTTAACTTCGTTATGTTATGGATCAATTAGAACTTATGTCCATTTTCTTGCTTAAAACATGTTCACTGAAACAGGTTACTGCCTTATAAAATTAAGGAAAAAAAAGAGACAGCAGGTAACATAATTTCTATAAATATGTTAATTACATATAATTGATAGTGTATATGTCCTAGAGACAGCCCTTATAGAGGGCATATATGTACTATTACACAGGTCAACGTAATATAATATATGTTTGTTGTTTGACTATTGAGTATCGCTTTCATATTTATATTACACCAGGCATGCAACATGTCATATCTCTATTTCTGTCTGTATTGATATTAAACATGTCCCCTCGGATAGATGATCGATTGCACAGATAGAGGGAGCTATGTGAGTTATCATCTATCCCAAACTCTCCCTAGTCGAGGTTCATCTCGGATGTAGGGGTCTGAATGAACCAGCTGAGACTAGTATGCGTGGAGGTTATACTTGTTGGAGCAAGTGTGAGCCGATCCCACGGCCACGGAACGGATTGTTGGACAATCAAGAAACGTTCCCATAACTGCGCATAGTTGTTCGAAGGATGATTACCGAACAATGGAAGTACCCACTGATAGTGTATATGTCCTAGAGACAGTCCTTATTAAGGGCATGGAGCCCTTATAAAGGGCATATATGTACTATTACACAGGTCAACGTAATATGATATATGTTTGACGTTTTACTATTGAGTATCGCTTGCATATTTATATTACACCAGACATGCAACATGTCATATCTCTATTTCTGTCTGTATTGATATTAAACATGTCCCCTCGGATAAATGACTGATCACACAGATAGTGGGAGCTATGTGAGTTATCATCTATCCCAAACTCTCCCTAGTCGAGGTTCATCTAGGATGTAGGAGTCTGAATGAACCAGATGAGACTAGTATGCGTGGGGGTTATACTTGTTGGAGCAAGTGTGAACCGATCCCACGGCCACGGAACGGATTGTTGGACAATCGAGAAACTTTTCCATAACTGCGCATAGTTGTTCGAAGAAGGATTATCGAACAATGGAAGTACCCACCGGACACTCCCATCGATGTATACTCTACACCGAAGTGTCTATGGGAACCGGTGAGTTGTCGAAGTGATGCCAGTCGTCCTTTGGACTTACAGGACTTTATCATCACATTTGTTGCCCCATATCCTTGGTGGACCCGTCGATGTCAGCTCTGAATAAGCAGTTGACCTAAGACACGATCCAGGATTATGGCTACATACAAATGGGGATGATAAGTGATTCTGTGAAGGATTCATCTCTCAAGTGTAGCACAGGAGAGCACTGATCATAGTCGTTCATAGTTGTGATGGTAAAACCGTTGGCCAGCGTATCAATATTATTATGATGGTCACCATGCAACTCACTGAAGACGCCCGTGGATGTATTATTGGGATAGACACTTCATCGATCCTAGATACATTCGAGCAAGTCAGATGAAGGGACGTTACCATCGCCGCGTTGAGCGCAACAGACTTTGCAACGAAAGGGTTATCTTTGAGAAACCTCTCAAACGTCCTCATGTATTAATATTGCAAATGGAACCGTCTAGGAATTCCATGTTGCCTAGTTTAGGACTTGCTTAATACGATGAGGCCCTATGGGTCACACTATGTAGTGATTCATCCTATCAGAATATCCTTGAAGATGGAATCGCAATTAATTTGGAATTAATTGTGATTGATGGATTATAATTAATTTGGAATTAATTATAATATTTAGTGGCTCAATTAATGATTTGGAATTATTAATTGAATTGGCTAATTAATTGTATTTTAAGTAAATACAATTAAAGATTATATTTTGGAAATATAATAGAGGTTTGATTTGAAAGGATATGTTAATTTAGAATTAACATATGCACATGGGCAAAATTTACTTGGAGTTTGAATTGCCTTAGAACTATAAGTGGGTCCCAAAATTGGGACCCACCTATTTCCCGTAGGACTGGGCACGCGCGCGCGTTAGCTAGATAGAGGAAGGAGTTCGACTCCTTCCTCTATTAGAAGTCCAAGGGATAAGTTAGATTTTCCTGATTGAGTTTTAATTTGATTGGGAATGAATCTAGACTTGATATTGGTTTCCTAGTGCGATAAGAATTAGATTCTTATTCCTTTACGAAGTCTAATTGCTTATGTTTTAGGCTTCTATTGACTACTATATATAGTAGACTATTAGAGAGTTTTTTCAAGATTCTGAACAATCAATTATTAGAGAATTATTCTACCCAGTTTTCTTAGAGAAAATAAAAGCTCTCCCCTCCTCTATAAGCCACACGCGCGCGCCACCTACCGGAGGAATCGACGCCCCATCTTCTTGGTCACACAAAGAATATCCTAGCATTCTTTCTGATAGGTTGTTCATCCGTGGATACCAAGTTTGAGGTTCTAGGAGCTGGAAACTGACTTTTATTGTCTTGTAGATAATCAAAGTATTGCAGATATCTTCGACTTCGACGAAGGAGAAGATACACCGGATTATTACGAAGACTTGGAAGCTGCTTTGGAAGTAAGGTTAGTCTTCTAATTGACGTGATTAAATATATACGGCATATACATAATCAATTAACCTGTATGTTAAGAAATTTTTTGAAATTCCGCTGCGTACCCTAGGGGTAATTCTGACCATATTTTCTTACACCCACCGGACACTCCCATCGATGTATACTCTACACCGAAGTGTCTATGGGAAGCGGTAAGTTGTTGAAGTGATGCCAGTCGTCCTTTGGACTTGCAGGACTTTATCATCATATTTGTTGCCCCATATCCTTGGTGGACCCGTCGATGTCAGCTCTGAATAAGCAGTTGACCTAAGATACGATCCAGAATTATGGCTACATACAAATGGAGATGATAAGTGTTTCTGTGAAGGATTCATCTCTCATGTGTAGCACAGGAGAGTACTGCTCATAGTCGTTCATAGTTGTGATTGGTAAAACCACTAGCCAGCGTATCAATATTATTATGATGGTCATAATAGATATTGGATTCACCATGCAACTCACTGAAGACGCCCGTGGATGTATTATTGGGATAGACACTTCATCGATTCTAGATGCATTCGAGCAAGTCAGATGAAGGGACGTTACCATCGCCGCGTTGAGCGCAACAGACTTTGCAACGAAAGGGTTTGCTTTGAGAAACCTCTCAAACGATCTCATGTATTAATATTGCAAATGGAACCGTCTAGGAATTCCATTTTGCCTAGTCTAGGACTTGCTTAATACAATGAGGCCCTATGGGTCACACTATGTGGTGATTCAGCTTATCCGAATATCCTTGAAGATGGAATCGCAATTGATTTGGAATTAATTGTGATTGATGGATTATAATTGATTTGGAATTAATTATAATATTTAGTGGCTCAATTAATGATTTGGAATTATTAATTGAATTGACTAATTAATTGTATTTTATGTAAATACAATTAAAGATTATATTTTAGAAATATAATAGATGTTTGATTTGAAAGGATATGTTAATTTAGAATTAACATATGCACATGGGCAAAATCTACTTGGAGTTTGAATTGCCTTAGAACTATAAGTGGGTCCCAAAATCGGGACCCACCTATCACCCTTAGGACGCGCGCGTGCGCGAGATGGAGTAGGGGAAGGAGTTCGACTCCTTCCTCTATTAGAAGTCTAAGGGATAAGTTGGATTTTCCTGATTGAGTTTTAATTTAATTGGGAATGAATCTAGACTTGAAATTGGTTTCCTAGTGCGATAAGAATTAGATTCTTATTCCTTTATGAAGTCTAATTGCTTATGCTTTAGGCTTCTATTGACTACTATATATAGTAGACTATTAGAGAGCTTTTGACATAGTTTTTCACACAGTTGAATACCTAGTTTTCTTAGAGAAAATAAAAAGCTCTCTCCTACCTCTCCATACTAGCCACGCGCGCCACCCCTCTCACCAGAGGAAAATCGCCGTCCCATCTTCTTGGTCACACAAAGAATACCCTAGCATTCTTTCCGATAGGCTGTTCATCCGTGGATACCAAAGTTGAGGTTCTAGGAGCTGGAAACTAACTTTTATTGTCTTGTAGATAATCAAAGTATTGCAGATGTCTTCGACTTCGACGAAGGAGAAAATTCACCGGATTATTACGAAGACTTGGAAGATGTGCTTGCTTTTGGAGTACGGTTAGTCTTCTAATTGACGTGTTAAAATATATACGGCATATACATAATCAATTAACCTGCATGTTAAGAAAATTTTGAAATTCCGCTGCGTACCCTAGGGGTAACTCTGACCGTATTTTATTACAATAATCATATTAAAAAGGTGTATTGGAGTAGAAATGAAAAAGTTAGTCTATTTAATTGGTAATGAAAAAGTTGTTATTTCAATTGGTAGATAAATGTTTTATGTGTTCACCTTTTACATATTAAGTATGATTAATTTTGTTTTTAAAGTAAATACACAATCATTATATACGAAAGTTTTTTGTTCAGCCTTCACTAGTTCATTTCCCTTTTGTATATTTCTTCTGTGTAATCTGCATCCATGGAATCTACTGGACAGAACTTCGGCCAAGACTATGAACAGAGTTTTGATGAGTACGGTCATCCAATGTTGGGCAATAGTCCAGGACCTGAAAAATTTGACATGCCACAAGGTTGGAAGTTGAACAGATTGAGTAAGCACCTTTTTTACCTCATTTGCTAATTTTGATTTTTGAAGATTGATTATTGTCTACATGATAAAGTTACTTACATACTAAGTCCCGAATGAAATTTTGATTAGTTGCTAAATTTATCAGTTGATTATTAAATTTGAACCATAATTATCACTTGTCTGCAGAAAGAATAGTGTATGCTCAAATCTGTTTGATTTGCCTTTCAGTAAATTGTAGTTTGAAAAACCAAATCAATGAACATTGTTTACATTCGTAACGTAATAAGAATATAAGCGATCATAATTTTTCGTTTGATGTTAAAAAAAATCAGTTTGAAATAACAATTGTTTTTAAAAGTGTCCTGCTCTTGTGCTTTAAAAACAGAGAGGCTTTCGCATCACTCTTCGATTGAGATGTGGGGAGGAGGGAGGTTTTATGTGAGAGACAATTTGCTTGAGTACTCTGGTGGAGAATTTAAATACCTTCACAATTGTGACATCAGAAAGTTTGACATTTGGGATTTGTTTGGTGCTGCTACAAAGTGTGGTTTCAAGACTGGGATTCCAACAATGGCTTGGTTTGTTCATCCACAAGGAGATGACTTGGTTCCCCTAGAAAGTGACGAGGACGCGAAACATATGTTTTATGTGGGAAACAACTACTGCCGCCCAAGCGTTAAGGTTTATACTCAGGACACTTATTTACAAGTGTACCCTGATACACCTTTACACGACTTGTACTTGATACCAAGAATCGTTCCTGATGTTGCTAGAGATGATAACATTGAACTGTGCACTAAGAATGTGGATGAAAAGCTTAAGGAGATGGAATCGTGGACTTTCGAAGAAAAAGGATTGAAGGAAAAGCTTGGTTAGACGTGGTATGTTTTTGAACACATGGATCCGGAACCAGCTTGCAAGAATCCCGAGATCAACCTACGTCCATTGGCAATTAGGGGTTTGAGTGAGAGGGAGATGCTAATCGAGGATGATGTTATTGGTGATTACCTAGAGCTCGATGAAGATGATTTATAAGTTCGTAAGTTGTTCAACCTTAACTAATAACTGTTTGTTGTTCTTCACAGCTTTTGCTATTTCTTTCGTAATTTTTTTATTTTTGAAAACTTCTGACTATCTAAATTATGAATGTATTGCATCGTACAGACTTTTAACTTTATATCAATAACTATTGCTGTAATACATTTTTATGTGATGGTCTATTTTGTTATGTACTAAATAGTTGGCAGAGTAATTCGTTGTTCGACTACTACATTATCTTCTTCACCACTTAGCAGATTGGCTTGTTTGTAGTTATATTATATGGTTGCCTTGATCAACAGATTAGATACAACCGCCCCTTTCATTGAAAATAAAATCTGGCATAATACAATACATGAACTAATTAGAAATTCGAAACATAGTACCAATAGATAAGATACTTAATACATAAGACTAAATAGGAGACCTATAAAAGGCATATTCAGATAACCTCCGAAAAAGCTAATCCTTTTGGAGTTGGGGGTGGATTGTAACCGACGAAAAACTCATTGAGAGCCAAACTACTCCTTTCCCTTGGATTTCCTGTGATCACGGTAAGCATGACGGAAGGAGTACTCCCCTGTTGCTGCAGAAGTTTCACATTTGTTCTCCAAGTTTGTTGTTTCCACCACAGCAGTTGAATCTTCTTCATCTTCTGAATCCGGAACTTCAAGTGTTTTCCAGTATGAATCGTCAGAGCCTAGCGAAGCCAATTCAAGCCATGAGTCTGGAACTTCATGATGAGGCTGGACTGTTTTCCAGTATGGATCGTCTGAGTCCAGAGATGCAGTTTCCTCCCATCCACATGCAACATATTCTTTGTTGGTTGCATAATCTCCGTGCCAATACGACCATCCATCGAAAATACAAGCCAGTTCATCCCACATTGGATCACCTACCTCCTGATACCAAGCATTGCATGGATCTGCCTATAAATGTAATAAAAACAGATTTTCTAAGGCGTTGCAAGTATTAATTTTATTGGATATCAGTATGAACGCAAACAAGTATTGCTGAAATATTTACCTTCAATAGTTCACGCCAGACCTCTGGATCAGCACTTAGCTTGTTAGTCTCGCAGTTCCACTGAACTCCTTTAGTTGTTCTCAGCTTGGTGAAGGTCACATGACGCTTATGCAGCAAGTTGATACCATCTCTTATCTGCTTGTCAGTGTAATCAAATGGCAACTCCGAGTTGATATAGGCACGAACAACCTTGTACCCCTTATCAACTAAGCCAGGCCAAATCCAGTCTCCTGACTGGCAGAGCTCATTCAACTTTGAATCTATGAGCTTCATATGAACCTCTGATATTGCCTCTCCACTCCCATACCAAGTGATGAACTGAGATTTGTCGGGTCTCGATTCAGCCAATAATATTTGTTATTTAGCCAAAGGCAATCCACAACTACAACGAAAACCGTAGTGTAGTAGCAGAACGACTCGAGTGTCGTTCTCTCAGGACTATAACTTGCTTTATCTATTTAACAAGAGAATATATAACAGCAGACAGATAGCAATAGGGGGTTTCTAGCAGATAATGGAGATTGGTGATAGTATGGTCCTTCTTAGCATAATGGGTCGATAATCATGCATAAATTCCTCGGTCTTGCATAGAGATCTTTGAATCAATCTAGTGTCCTGTTGCAAGTATTAAGCACTACGAAGATAATCTGGTCTGACTAGTCAATCACTGCTGTCCTAATGTGTTCCGTAATTATTCAACACTACGAATATAATTGGTCTGATGGTCGACTAGTGTCCAATTGTGCATAATGATCAATACAACATACGAGAATTTTGGTTACAACTGATCAACGAAATAAAGCAATGACACGGAGTATAATGCGCGATATAGCCATTAGCATGATTATCTTCCCTCGCTAAGAATTCACATACTACCACCAATGATAAATTTAGCTACTCATAATAGGCATGCAATCAACAGATATCATAGAAGAAAACATGTTGAAAGATAAATAAAATAAGTAGATAAAACTGTAAGATACAAAGTTACCGAAGGTTGTCAATCTCCGGATGATTGCGGTCCTACAAGCTCCAATCTGCTATGAAAAAGTATCCGCTAAGCTACGGAACTCCCAGGACAGGCCCCGGGAAGTTCCTACCTAAAACTATAGAGAGAGGTGAGAGAGAAGGCTTGGAAAGATATGATTTTCGGAGAGAAAACTGAACACTATATATAGGCCCGAAATTAGCCCGCGGCGGTTCGCCCCACGCTTTTTTCGCGGAATTCCGCATTTTCGACGCGGTTTTGGATTTCTTCACCTTTTCGGACTCGGTTTTAGACTTCTAATGGCCTTCTAACCTCCAGATTCGACCCCTAGACTCCAAATCCTATCCGAAAACCTTCAGATACTCCAAATAGGCTTCTGGAACACCAATTCCTTGTCAACTTCAATATAATTGCCCAGAAATCTCCGAATTTCAACCAAAACCTGTAAAATAAAATCTAAAGGGAAACGTGACACTATTCTAATAAAATGTACTAAAATATAGCTAAATTAACATAGAGGATAGCTAAAATAGGTGAAAAAGACTCGAATGAAAGTGTAAAATACACATTCATCAAACTCCCCAAACCGAACCTTTGCTTGTCCTCAAGCAACTAAGCTAGACTCTAATACAAAAAACATGCAAGACTCAAAATGGAGTTTCATGCCAAATAAAATGAACTAATCTACTGAATCTACCAAATAACATATGAACAAAAACCATATAAATCAAAGCATGAATATAGGTTGAAGAATACCTCGATTGACTTATACACATCCACATAAGCACTTATGTCAAGACAAGATAGTCTCTCGTAACATTCTCTACCTGGACTTAGTCAGTGATGACGTAATGATGCATGCTAAGATACGAATGGTTACCCCGTGCCTATGAAACTGAGGACTTTACTGCTTGTAGAGGTGAAATTCTAGTAAGATTACAAACGCTCTTAAATTACAAACTTCTCGAACTACTAAACTCTCTAAGTCACCATAATTCTACACAACACACGAGTCTTGTTCAATGCGAGTTCCCAAGTCTTCTGGTTCTCTCTATGTCCAGTTGAGCACCTGAGATTAAAAAGGCGCGTGTGGATGTGTGTTTATCTCCGGCTTGCCTAAGTCAAGCCGGTGCGAGACTTTACTTGAAGGAGCTTGTAAGTTCTCCTTGTCTTTAGAGTAATAAATGTACTTAATTAAGACCAGTTACCTTTTTCTTTGGAATTGGTGCCCTTATATAGTTGATGGCAAACCCTAGGTCGACCCAATCTCCTGCTTGCATCTGTCAGCTTTTTATTCGTCCACCTATGTTGGGTAGGCCCAACATTGACCTTCATGGGCTTGGCCCAGGCCCATTTATCTACATCTTCTTGTGCTATCTAGAAGATTCCACACTTCTCTTGTCCTTTCTCTCTATGTCGTTGTGATGCGAACCTTGTCCTGATCCAATTGTAAGACAATACAAACAAGTATTTAAGCTTCGTAATAAATGAGCTTCGTACACTCTAACCTGTCAAGTGTTTGAGTAATGCTCCTTGTCTCCCTGACTATCGTTCCGGACCTCTAAATCTCTCCCTCTCTAGAAGGAGTTATTTTAATGAAATAGGCATATTTGTAAAAATGCCCTAGAGGTCCACATAATTCAAGGTTCGGATCCTTTAGGTTCGCGGCCTTCCACTGACGCTTGTACTTGCGAAGCCTCTTAGTTCGTGGTGGAACGCACGATGCGAACTAGACATATTTTCCTTATCAACATATGTCCCCGTAGTTTCGGAGTATCTTAGTAGAAGATAGTGTGAAACTATATTTTTAGTAGTTGGGAACGATTTTATCTCCCTCTCAGAGCGGGGATTTTGTTTCGTCCGTACCTCCAAAAGTGCTTATTTGGGGTGATATTCTTGAAATTCGCAAGGTGATATTTTTTGGAAGACGTATCCGTATCCCCTGTGTTCCGTACCTGTGTCATTACTTCACTAGACGTCGTGTTCGTTTTCATGAGGTGACGTTTTGGACGACGTGTCCGTATCTCTTGTACTCCGTACCTGTGTCATTACTTCACTAGACGTCGTGTCCGTTTTTCATGAGGTGACGTTTTGGACGACGTGTCCGTATCTCTTGTGCTCCGTATCTCTGTAGCCGGTCCTTCGTCGTTATCCAGATAATCAGGGTCCGAATCATCATTTTAATGCAAATATGATGAATGTTATGCACCCTATCCGTGTCTATATGTTGTTAAGCTTAAATGCGCGCGTATACTAAGTATCCGTGTCTAGGTGTATGTTATGATAAAATTTTCAATTTTAAAATGATTTTCGGACCTTGCAATCTGGATACAGATCTTGATCCTTCCGTGTCTTTCATTCTACGTAGGTCAAAGCTTTCGAGGGTTTGAACAGTAACTTTCATGCGTTGTCTTCATCTCGTCCGTTGATTGGAATTTTTTGAACGGTCCAGATTAAATGTCAACGGTCACGTCGATTGGACTTCTCGATTTTGTCCCTCCCTATAAATAGCTGGTCAACTTTTTCTATTCTCTTCACTTTTTACAGAATTCTAGAGAGAGAAATTTTTGCCTTCCGAATTTGAGCCCCGGAACTTGTCTTGCTTTTACCGATATTCCACAACTTGTGAAGCTTCGGAGACTTTACACTTCCACAACTCTTATTTTCTAGGTAACTTCCTTTTTCTTTTCTTGTTTTTTCGATCTTTCATTTTCTGTCGAAGTTTAATAAGTAGTATACTTATTTTCCTTTCCTCTTCTTCTTTTTTTTTTATTTGTAAAACCAAATAAACTGACCCTCGGACTACCGCTTATTCTTTCGCTTCTTTCTTTCGCTTGTAGGATGTCCGAGTTAGAGCCTAAGATCGTAGATCTCACCGAACTACCCTCTTCTTCCGAGTCGACGTCAACGAGCAGCAGCTCTTCTTCTTTCTCGGATTCGGGCTCCTCTTCTGAATCCTCTTTTGATATAGGGGGCGGAAGTGTTGCTCCTTCCACTTCTCGGGTAGAGAGGAATGAAGCTGGTCTGAGCACATCCGACCGTCAGCTTTCCGTCTACCAGCCTCCACGTCGTAAGGTAGAACTACCCTCACCTCTCCGGCTTCTTTGTAGATACGGGGGGTACAAATATAGGTGTACCTCCGACCCTGACATAGAAGCTGATGTAGAACCTGTCTATGCCCATCCACAGTTAACTTTTAGAGATTCGGAGACTTCCATCCAGCCGCGGGTACATGAGGTTGCGCCTCTTAGAGAGGTTCGTTCCATCGCTGCTCCTGAAGAAGCCGGAGATGATGCAGCTCAAGAACTATCCTCCGAGGATGAAATTCTGGGTGAAGACAATGGTGAAGCTGTTGGAGATGAGGCCAACCTTGGCGAGGACGGACAACCCTTAGAGGGTGAAGTACGGGAGTTCCGTGGAGCCCTTTTCCCTGTACCGGATCATTTGGAACCGGATCTCCGTAAGAGATACGAAAGATTACGAGATGATATCCATCTCTTCAGCGAAGCTCGGGAGACTAATGCAGACGGATGGATACCCACTATTGAGTCCAAGGTGACTGAGGATCAACTTCCGCTTCTTCGCCAAAGATTTAGTATTCCCGATGATATCGAGCTTATTGCTCCGGGTCCCGATGATGCCATATACAACTGTCCGGATGGGGCTTTGTCGTGCTTCGTCGTTGCTCTCGTGCTGGGATGGAGGATTCCGTTTGTCGAAGAATTTGCCTCCATCTTCCGGGCCTTGGACATCACTCCGATGCAAGTTATGCCAATCTCTTTGGCTAACTTGATATGCTTCGGAGTTCTCATGAAGATGAAGAATGAGCCCATTACATTCTCAAACTTCACTCAGGCTTTCACCGTCTCCCTCTCTGGGACTTGTTTTTACTGGCAATTTAAGCCACGCCAATACTTCTACTTCATCCTTGAGAGTCCGAACTCTCTAGGTTCCGCATGGTGGTCCAAATATTTTTATTTCCGGTACAAGCTAAAGGATGGAGCTCCGGAAACCGAGCGAAAGTATTTCAATGTCCGGTATGACTTTAACAGAGAGTCTCCGGCTGATTACCGTCCGGTGCGTAACCACTGGAGTCCGTGGGCTGCTGCCATGCGGGAGAAAAGCATTTCTAAGAGGCCGGAAAAATATTTCTTCTGTGTACTGACGATGCAGCCTCTTCCGGCTTTTGCCAACCTTACGGACCCCGTAGACTTAGGCCCGTATCAAAACGATACTTTTGGTAAATAATTTATCATGTGTTTTGCATCTTTCTTATTTTTCCGCATCTCACTTATTTTCCTTATCTATCCGCATGTTTAACCCTTTTCTCTTTATTTGCAGAAAATTGGCTTGATTACTTAATGGCTGAGGCACGGAGACTCCAAGCCGCTATTGCTGCTAAGATGGCCGCAGAGAAGCGGAAATAGCTGAGAACCGGAACCACCAATCAGCTTGTTGTTTTTCCTCAGGAACATCCGAAGGGTGGGGTAAAATGGCGACAAGAGGAGGATCGTCGGAGACTTGCAAATGAACCTCCCCAGGAGATGGAATCGAGCCGGAAGGGCCTTGTTCCGGAAGAGGCCAAACGTCGCTCCGATGAGCGTGAGGCCGAGAAGAAAAATGAGGCGACTGCCGCCAAGCCTCAACCTAAACAGCCTCGGAAGGCTAAGGTCAAGGGAGCTACGGAGGCCGATGCTATGGAAATTGACCAGGCTGCTCCGCAACCTTCTACCACCGGCCCTTCTGCTCCGGCCCCTTCTAAAAAGTTTATGGGAGATGCTTTCAGGCCTCGAAGTCCGAAGCTGGTACCTCCGCTGCTGCTGCTCCCGTGGTCGATCCGTCGGGTAAAAATAAGCAAGTGATCCAACCTCCGGTAAAGTCAAAGAAACGGAGAGGCGCTGGTGCAGCTGCTTACGCTGATGACGCGGAATTCGATCGCGAGACTGAAATTGTCCGCATCGCTTCCTTAGATTCTACAGAGCGTATCCGACTCTTGGAGGAGTCCTTCTCTCGGGTAACATTCTGTTTCTTTACTTTCCGTTATTTGTTTCTCGTTCTTCCGTTCCTTCCTCTCTTAACCTATTTCGTTTGCAGCTTGGCTTAGCTTATCGCGGAATCTCCGTGGCTGTCGAGAACGAGAAGTCCTTGCTGGAAGGCAACTTACAAGCCTCGGAGCTCGAGAGGATCTCCCTTTATGAGAAGCTTGCTACCGTCCGAGTTAGCCTAACAGAGGCGAAGGCTAAACTCCTAAAAATGGCCCAGCTAGAAGGAGAAGTGACGGACCTACGGAAACAGGTGGTGGAGACTTCTAAGCTTCGGGAAGAGTTGTCCCAGCTTCAAGTTGCATATGACAAGCAACGGAAAGAAGTTGAAGGGTGCCGTGAATTGATCCGGGACCAGCAAGAGACGCACGCTTGCTATATGAACATGTTAGAGCACTTCCACGAGGCTCTGATGATCGGGTTTGTTGGCTCCCGGAAGGACACTGTCCAAGACTTCCTCAAGAGCATCTCCTTCCAGTATGCTAAGGTCATGGGATATGATCAGGCCCGTGTAGACGGATACAATGCTTGCATCGGACAGCTCGAATCTGCGGGGCTCATTCCGGCGGACCTTGACTGGGAGGCGAATAAGCTAGATATCTTCAAAGGGCCGGATGGTAAAAACGATCCTCAAATTCCAGCTATCTCCGATGATCAACTTGGCCGAGACGAATTTGTAAGTCTCGTAGCTTCGGAGGGTCCTGATCTAAAATTCTCCAACCAAGATCCTCGCCTTCCGGGGTTCGTTCCAGATATTCTCCGATATTGGTACCTTATGCCCTTTGAGAAGTATGAGAAGGAGAACCGGGCCTGGTTGAATCTTCCGTATCCCGTGATCGGACGACCAACGGACTATAGCCTCTTTGAGGAAGTGAAAACTTTGTGCAAGGAGTGGGAGAAGACCCGGGAGGAGGAAGAGATTCGGAGGCGCGATGCGGACCCGGAGGCTTGGGCTGCCGGAAATGTTGAAAGTTCATTTAAGAACAACTTTTACATCCCGCCCTTTCCAACTGTCACAGAGCTAAACACGAACCCATACGCTCCGTTGCCTTGGCTTAGCTGGAAGTTACATTTGGAGGACTTGGACCGAGCTGCTAAGGAAGCTGAAGAGGCGGAGCTGATGGCCCGGATGACCCAAGAAGCCATGGAACGAGACGCTCCGGAACAAGTTGATGAAAATGAAGAATCTTCCAAGTTCTCACAGTCTCGGACTCATGATGAATAGAAGCTTATGTTCCGGGGTATGCCCCGAAGTAAACTGTAATTGAAACAAGTCCGCAAGATTCGGAACTTATTTATTTACGGGGGTATGCCTCTTTGTATCTGTATTTAAACAAGTACCCTAGATTTGGAAACTTTGCATGTTTGCTTATTATCTATTAATAATAATTCTGTTTCAAACAAGTCTCTGAGATTCGGAACCTTCGCTTGTTTATTTTATTATTGATAGATAATAATCCTGTTTCAAACAAGGCCTTGAGATTCGGAACTTCTTAATAAACTTGTACTTTGCACCAATAACATCCGTATGTGTCACGGTTCCGATATTCCTCTTACATGGAGGTTCGGATGTCAAACCAAAGAAGGTTCTTATTCCAGTTTAGTAACCAATTCGAGAACCGGAACATTAACCTGGTTAGCCGTGGTTCGGACACCTGTGCTGCCTAACAAATCTGACGTAGATTATTTGCAAGTCATAGGGGTACGGAAGTTTTGAAGTTTTGTGTCAAAGTTTCCAACGGATTCAAAATTGTCAACAAACTCTTCCGTTCCTCTGACTTTGTCCGACACTCTTTTTGACGTAAAATATGCGAAGCTCTCACGGTACTTATTTTAATAAGTTAAGACCTAAAAAATTTCCGGTGAAAATTTTTCGTTTCGGTCCGCCTCCTTATCCGACGCTCCTTTTGACGTAAAATATGCGAAGCTCTCACGGTACTTATTTTAATAAGTTAAGACCTAAAAATTTTCCCGGTGAAATTTTTTCGTCTCGGTCCACCTCCTTATCCGACGCTCTTTTTGACGTAAAATATGTGAAGCTCTCACGGTACTTATTTTAATAAGTTAAGACCTAAAAATTTTCCCGGTGAAAATTTTTCGTCTCGGTCATCTCTAACTTGTTTACCGATTAGCTTCGATAAATTCTCTCTCCTTCTTCTCATCTTCTTTTGGCTCCTTTATATTACAATAACAATTTTAACTTATGAAATTGCTATCTTAATGTGTATTTGACGGAAATCTAAAATGTTAAGGCCGTAACAACTTTGCATCAAACTGAATTGTTCATAAGTAGTTGTTAATGAATTTGACGGAAATCATTACAACTCTTTAGACGAATAAAAAGGTTCAAAAAAGGAAAAATAAAACAAAATAGCAAAGTTCCTAGGCGGTCTTCTACTCTCCCAACTCTGTTCTTCTTTCCTAAGTGTAGAATTTCCTTAGGTTCTTGATGTTCCATGGTCTCTTCCATCCTTTGTCTTCCTCATCTGCTAGCTCGTAGCTGCCATTTGCTCCCGCTTTGGTTATTTTGTACGGCCCTTTCCATTTCGGCTCAAGTTTGCCTGTTCCATCTTGCTGCGTTGCTTTCCTCAGTACCAGATCTCCCACTTGCAGCTCTCTGTTCTTCACATTCTTGTTGTAGCTCCTTGCCACTCTGTTCTGGTAGTTTATGATCCTCACTAGAGCAGTACTCCTTAGTTCCTCCAATGTGTCTAGGTCCATAAATCTCGCCTCATGATTGTCTCCAGGTTCATAACCTTGTATCCTCAGGGTATCTACCACTGCCTCTGCCGGGATCACAGCCTCTGATCCATAGACCAAGTGAAATGGTGTTTCTTGAGTCGCTGTTCTTGAGGTAGTCCTGTATGCCCATAGAACTCCATCTAGCTCATCTACCCAATCTCCTTGGCATGCTTTAAGTCTCTTTTCAATAAGTTCCACCAACGTCCTGTTGGTTCTCTCCACCTGACCATTTGATTGTGGGTAGTAAACTGATGTGAACCTTTGCTCTATCTTCATCTTTTTGCACCACTCTTTGAGCTTCTTTCCAGAGAATTGTGTTCCATTGTCCGAGACTATAGCTCTTGGTAGCCCGAACCGACACACTATATTCTTCCAAATGAAGTCAAGCACCTTGTTCTCTGAGATTGTGGATACTGCCTCTGCCTCGACCCATTTGGAGAAATATTCAACTGCTACGATTAGGAACTTCTTCTGCCCCGTTCCTTTTGGTAATGGCCCTACTATATCAATTCCCCATCTGTCAAATGGGCATGTGATTATAGTTTGCTTGATCTCTCTGGCTGGCTTTGTGCTTTGCTTGGCATATTTCTGACACTCCGTGCATGCTTTTGCATATCGGATAGAATCTGCAATGATCTTCGGCCAATAATATCCTTGTCTTAAAATTTTCTGAGCTAATGACCTTCCTCCAGAGTGATTTCCACAACTTCCTTCATGTACTTCTGCCAAAATCTGTTTTGCTTCCAAATTTGTCAAGCATCTCAAGTGAGTACCTGCAAATGATCTCTGGTACAAGTCATTCCCAATCATCAAGTATCTTAGTGATCTTGTAACCACTCTCCTTGCATGGTCCTTAATAATCGGGAGCGTTCCCCTAGTCAAGTATCTCCTGATCTCCTGCATCCAATTATCATCTTCTTCGATGTTCAAGATGAGCTGTTCTTCTACCGTGACGGACGGTTTAGTTTGTTCCATTAGCATTATCCTCCTTGTGTCTATTGCTCCTGACGTAGATGCATATTTGGCTAACACATCGGCTCTATCATTCTCTCTTCGGGGGATCAACTTCAGCTGGAATTCTTTGAACTCTTCCGCTTCCTCTTTCAGAAAGTTTAGATAGCTTCTCATACTCGGGTGTGTTGCCTCGAATTGTCCCCGAAATTGATATTCCACCAGCTGCGAATCTGTGTATGCTTCCAAATATTCTACTCCCAAGGCCTTTGCTATTTTTATCCCATTCAAAAGAGCTTCATATTCTGCCTCATTGTTTGTGATCTTGAAAGGTAGTGTAATAGCGAACTCCAGTTCTGCCCCTCTTGGTCCAACTAGATACACTCCTGCTCCTCCAACGTTTGTCAAAGAAGATCCATCTACCCTTAATTCCCAGTATTCTTTGCTCTCTTGCTTTTGACTCCTCTCTTTTTCTTTCACCATTTCATCTTCTGCTTCATTTTCTCGGTTATTTGCAGGGTTCTCAATTAAAGACATGACGGATGCCTTTTTACTTTCCTCTTCTTCTGTAATCATGTGTTGTGGTCTTGTTGGGAACTCTACGATGAAATCTGCAATCACTTGAGCTTTCCTTGCTGACGGAGCTTGGAAATCTATATCATGCTCACTTAACTCAATAGCCCACTTGGCTAACCTTCCGGAATGTTCTGGTCTCCCCAACACTTGCTTCAGTGGTTTATGTGTAAGTACAATGACCTTATGAGCTCGAAAATATGGTTTCAGCTTCCTTGTGGTGTGAAGTAGGGCATAAGCTAACTTCTCCATGTCCAAATATCTTGTTTCTGCCGCCGCCAATGCCTTACTGACGTAGTAAATGGGCAAGCACTCACTACCTTGCATCCTTACCAAAACGGAGCTGATAGCTTCGTATGTATAAGCTAAGTACAAGTACAGTGGCTCTCCTTCCAGTGCTTTTGCGAGTAGTGGTGGCGATTGTAGGTAGCTCTTAAGGTCTTCCAGTGCTTGTTTGCACTCATCATCCCACACAAAATTTTCATTCTTCTTTTTATCTTTCTCTGATTTCCTCAGTATCTTGAAAAAAGGAAGGTTCTTTTCCGCTGACCTTGAGATGAACCGACTCAGTGCAATGACTTTTCCTACTAACTGCTGTACCTCATTGTGTGTTCTCGGATGAGGAAGGTCTTGTATCGCTCGGATCTTTTCTGGATTTGCTTCTATCCCTCTCTCTGTGACCATGTAACCCAAGAATTTTCCTCCTTTTACTTCGAAAGTGCATTTTGCGGGGTTGAGTTTCATCCCATACTTTCTCAAGATAGCAAAACACTTGTTCAAATGTGCTATATGATCAACTTCCTTCTTGCTCTTTACCAGCATGTCATCCACATAAACTTCCATTGTCTTACCTAGCTCCTCCTTGAACATTTGGTTCACGAGTCTTTGGTAAGTCGCTCCTGCGTTTTTCAAGCCGAAGGGCATGACCTTAAAGCAATAAACACCTCCAGCTGCAAAAAATGCTGTTCTTGGGATATCCTCTTTCGCCATCTTGATTTGGTAAAAGCCTTGATACGCATCCATGAAGCTTAACAAAGCACATCCGGCTGTTGAATCCACTAGCTGATCTATCCTTGGGAGAGGGTAGGGATCCTTTGGGCAGAATTTGTTAAGTCGTGTAAAGTTATTACACATCCTCCACTTGCCGGTCCCTGGCTTTTCTACCAATACTACGTTGCAAACCCAATTTGAATAGCGAACCTCCTCAATGTGTCCGGCTTTTAGCAATCTCTCCACCTCCGCAGCGATAATTGCTTCTTGTTTTGGTCCAAAATTAGTTCTCTTCTGCCTTATGTGTGTGACCTTGGGGTCCATGTTCAGCCGGTGAACTGCTATGGACGGATCGATCCCTACCAAGTCGTTTGTGCTCCAAGCAAACACATCGGCATTCTCCTTGAGACACGCTATTAGCTTACATTCAACTTCCCAATCCATCTCTGTTCCTATCCTTGTTGTTTTCTCCGGATCTCCATCTATGATCTGCACTTCTCTGATCGTCTCTTTGGGTTGTATCTTATTTTGCTGTAAGAATCTTTTTTTAGGAGTTGGAGCGACGGGCTCCTCTGGGATGACCTTGTACTCCTCTGGATGGATCTCTTCCTCTTTGGGCTCTTCTCTTGCTTTTAAAGCTTCTCCTCTTCTTTGGTCTTTAGTAAGTGACGGACTTACTTTTCGCTTCTTTGTTGGTGCTTCTTTGATGACAAACATTTCTCTTTCCTCTCTCGTCTTCCGATCTCTTGCCTCTTCTTTTGAGAGTGAGTTTCTTCTGACTGAGAGAGTGTAGCACTCCCAAGCTTGATTTATGTTTCCCACTTCTTGTCCTATTCCCGCCGGCGTAGGAAACTTTACTCTATTGTGTAGAGTTGATGCCACTGCGTGACAGATCCTAAGTGCTGGTCTTCCTAGCACCACTTGGTAAGAAAACTCAATGTCCACCACTAGGAATGGTATATGTCGTGTCACTCTTTGTGGCTTTGTACCCAGGGAGACTTTCAAGTAAACTCTCCCGAACGGGTAAATTTGCTCACCTCCAAAACCAACTAAGGAGCTTCCGACCTTTTCCATTTCTCTGAGATCAACCCTCATCCTCTTCAACGTCCTTAGCAATATAACATTGACCGAGCTTCCCGTGTCAACTAGAACCTTCCTTACCGTAAAGGCCGCGATGTCCGCCGAAACTACCAGTGGCACATCCGGCTCTTCGGTATCACCATCACATGGGCTCTGGTTTGAGATCTCGCTGTCGTCGAATGTTATTTTATTTTCCGCTGAACCTTTTGTACACGGATCTCCATATGCATCGGCGACCTCTCTCAGATACGAGGCTGTTTTCTCTCTAGCCGGTCCCCCCGATATGGTGATGACTCCAAACCTTGGCAAGTTATCATCATCCTCGTCTTCATCCCTTTGTCTTTCCTTGTTCCTCCGATGATGATCTAGTTCTCTGGCCTTGCCTTTATCCTCGTACCTCCCCTCTCTATCCTCTTCTCTTCTTTCTTTTCTCTGTCGATCTCTTCTATCATGTCTTGATTGTTCCTCTTTGGCTTCAAACTTTCTCAAGTAACCATCTCTTACTAATCACTCTATCTCTGTCTTTAGCCACATACAATCTTCAGTGTCATGACCTTTCCCTCTATGAAATTTGCAATATAATCTAGAGTTTTCAGATCTCTCCGAAGGTTGTATAGGCTTTGGCCACTTTATGTTCATCTTCTGCTCAACTATCGATGCCAAGATGTCGGATCTTGGTCGATTTAGAGCTGTGTAGTATGTGTATCTCTTGGGAGGAGTTCTCTCCCTTGGGAAATGGTTTCTCCCGTCTTTCCCTCCTCTTTGATCTGGCTTCTTAAACTTCGAGGAATTGTTCGGATTGTTCGGCTTGATGGGTTCCTTATCTTTCTTGTACCCCGCTCTGATCTGCGCATTTTCTCTAAAATCTTCAGAGTTCTTGAAGCTAGAGCACATTTCATCAAAATCTTCATCTGTTTCCAGATTTTGTCCATTTGTGGCTATCACATCTCTGAGTCTCTGATTGGTTGTATTCTCATACAGGTATATGGCCCTTTGTTTGACATTATGAGGTTCAACTTCCATGGCTACCTCGTTGAATCTCACGAGAAAGTGACGTACATTCTCTTGGGGATCTTGGATGATCTTCTTGAGGTCGGTACATGGTTTTTTCATCTTCCTCATTCTGTCAAACTTATGCACAAACTCGTTCTTAAGCTGCTCATAACTCTTTATTGACCCGTGCGCTAATCGTCCCCACCAGTCCATAGCGTCGTCAAAGAGAGTGGTTGGGAATGTTAAAGCACACATGTTTTCATTGTGTCCATATGCTTCCATCCTACTCTCAAATCTACTGATAAATCCGTATGGACATGATTTTCCGTAATACTGCTCTAATGATGGTATGGTCGTGTCAGGCTTCTTTTGCTCCTTTCTGATTTCCAAACTCAATGGGTTCTTGATTTGGACTTTCTCCTTCTCTTTAGACGATATCTGCTTGCTTAGATCATTCATCTTTTTAAGAAGTTCTCTCTGCTCTTTCGCTATCTCTTCCGGTGTTAATTGTTTCTCCATCTCTTGTCTTGTTTTCCCACCTCGTGGTTGAGTTTCTCTTGCATGCTCCTGGGATCGATGTACGGTGGTAATCATCGCATCTTGAGTTGGAATTAGCTGAGTCGCGCTTATCCCTGGTGTGGGTATCACTCTCGCATTTTCCGCTTGAATATCCGACCTTCTTTGGAGCACTTGCCTTAAATCTTCTGACCTTATAACATCTTGTGCTTGACCTTGAGTAGTCCTCGTCTCCCATGGAAAAGTAAGTCTATCTTGAACTGGTCTACTTGATGTCCCACCCAAGTCCAAGTTCAGTGGACGTGTTGGAGCGGGAGGATTAACATGACGGATGTTATCCTGCAAGTTCAAGAGGTCATTGTTGGTTAGATCTACTACGCTTCTCATAGGTTGAGTAGCCAAGGGCAAAGTAACATGTCGGATGTTCTCTCTTGTTGTGGCTACCTGAGTATGCGATGGTGATAACAAAGAAGTCGGAATGTCATTGGTACCTCCTAACTCAAATTGAAACAAGTCATGAAGACGACTTAGTTGCTCATTTGTCAAACCAAAGAGTGCGCGATTGTCTAACACATGTCCATTTGGCAACACAAAATTCCTCTCTTGAGCTTGTGAATCTTGTACCGGGATAGCTGTCGTAACTACCCCCTCTGTCGAGCCAGGGATGAATGGCGGTGCTAATGGGTTCAAAGGTTGAGATCCTTGAAGTGTGGTCTCAATCGGTGGGTTTACTACCACCGGACTCACCGTCCTCGCTAGATTGTCTTGCACAAGATTTCTTCTGGCATCTTCGAGTTGACGTAACTCTTCCTCTGCCACTCGCCTTCGGTGTTCTAATTAAGTTATTCAGCTCTGCTCTTTGAATAGCCAATCTTCTCTCTCTCTCTTGCTCATTGCCCAGTGAATTTGTAGCCGAGTTACTGGCAGTGTCTCCATCTTGCTGTTCATTTCTTCTCCCTACATTTACATTTCTACTGACTCCACTATTTCCTCTTCCTCCTCTTGATTTTCCTCTTCCTCTGCCTGGTGGCCTTCCTCTTCCTCTTCCTTGGTTTCGAGTTGAATAATTATGTCCCACCATCTCTTCTCAGTGGAGTCCAGGAAATCTTTTAGTAAAGATTCCCACAGACGGCGCCAAAATGTAGAGGTGAAATTCTAGTAAGATTACAAACGCTCTTAAGTTACAAACTTCTCGAACTATAAAGAATTACTAAACTCTCTAAGTCACCATAATTCTACACAACACACGAGTCTTGTTCAATGCGAGTTCCCAAGTCTTCAGGTTCTCTCTATGTCCAGTTGAGCACCTGAGGTTAAAAAGGCGCGTGTGGATGTGTGTTTATCTCCGGCTTGCCTAAGTCAAGCCGGTGCGAGACTTTACTTGAAGGAGCTTGTAAGTTCTCCTTGTCTTTAGAGTAATAAATGTACTTAATTAAGACCAGTTACCTTTTTCTGTGGAATTGGTGCCCTTATATAGTTGATGGCAAACCCTAGGTCGACCCAATCTCCTGCTTGCATCTGTCAGCTTCTTATTCGTCCACCTATGTTGGGTAGGCCCAACGTTGACCTTCATGGGCTTGGCCCAGGCCCATTTATCTACATCTTCTTGTGCTATCTAGAAGATTCCACACTTCTCTTGTCCTTTCTCTCTATGTCGTTGTGATGCGAACCTTGTCCTGATCCAATTGTAAGACAATACAAACAAGTATTTAAGCTTCGTAATAAATGAGCTTCGTACACTCTAACCTGTCAAGTGTTTGAGTAATGCTCCTTGTCTCTCTGACTATCGTTCCGGACCTCTAAATCTCTCCCTCTCTAGAAGGAGTTATTTTAATGAAATAGGCATATTTGTAAAAATGCCCTAGAGGTCCACATAATTCAAGGTTCGGATCCTTTAGGTTCGCGGCCTTCCACCGACACTTGTACTTGCGAAGCCTCTTAGTTCGTGGTGGAACGCACGATGCGAACTAGACATATTTTCCTTATCAACACTGCTGTTCCACCATGTTAAGACTTTTCCTCAAAAGAGGTCGAACCAGTACTGGCTCTCATCAAACGAAGGAGGGTTCCCTAAAAAAGATAACACTCCCCTATTCTACCCATCTCTCAAGTAAAGTCTTAAGCTATTCACCACTTCCTGAATGGCATGACGAGGGTGGTCTAGAACAGATGACACTTAAGACAAAAAAGATAAAAAATAGAAAAACACGATTACGAACAATACAAAAATGGAAAAGACTCAAAACTTTGCTAAACTGCTTTTGGCTTTCTTTTTTGGACCCTTCTTTGCTTTTTTGGGGTCTTCTTTTCTTTTCTTTTTTCTTTCTAGATTCTTTTTTCTTTTTCTTTTTCTCTTTTTTTTCTGGAATTTTTTCTTTCTTCTTTTTTTTCGATTTTTTTTAGCCAGCAGTAGCATAACAAAGAGAGAAACAAAATGACTCACACGACTTCCCCAAACCTATTCGAAAGAATAGGTTGGAGTACAAAATTCACGGAAAAAGAAAAAAACAAACTCACGATACGAAAATGAAAAACAGAAACAAGTCTATGACGGTGTAACCCCCTTCCCAAACCTATTCGGAAGAATAGGTTATAAACAAAGGATCACACAACCTCACACTACCTCCTTCCTAGGCATTTAGCAATCTCAAAGCATGGTGAAGACTTGTTGCCTCTTAGGTACATAATTACTCGGGAAAACAACCATAAGACCCTAACATGCATCATCCTATTATAAAGGCCTTCGTGAACCGCAGTAGAGAAAACACCACTAAGTGATGTCGAGACTACCTAGCTCAACTAAGTGCAATACATAAATGTGACAAGCCAGGCGAGAAAAACCTCAAACAAATTCATAGAGATGAAGCATACGATTAATGCATAGCTAGTTGATCTACCCAATAAAAAAGTTCAAAAAATTCGGCAATAAACTCCATATAAAACATGCAAGACTATCCTAGGATGAATGTAGTGAATGCAACCTAAAAAAAAAATCTAAGAAAGCGGTAAACGTGCAAATGCAAATGCAAACTGATAAAGCATGCAAGGTACTATACTCATCCTACCAATGCCAAGCTCCAAACTAACAACATTGGATCACTTAAATCCCATCCCCCCTCATGAAATTAACGCTAGTCCCTAGCAGTAAGAAAATGACGAAATAAGATGTGATACTAGATGTTACCCCATGGTTTGGCCTCGGTCGGCTGAGTATGCTGCTTGTGGGTTATTGGGCCTCCTCTGTGAGCTTCATAGGTGGTCATCAGGTCTTCTGGCAGGTGTAGTAGTTCGATTTATAGGCCGGAAAGGAGCAACTCCCCTATCAGAGTCATCATTGCCCGTATGGCCTTCATTGTCACTACTGTCACGCACATCCTCACTAGTAGAGTTGTAGTGGCAGGTAAAATTCTCAAGAGTGGCCGCCGCTGTTATGGAATCCCCCATCCTGAAGCCTTCCAATAGGATGTGAACTGTTGAAGGGGAAAGGGCAGTGGTATCAGGACCTCCCCCTCCAACGTTTTACACCACGAGAAGGTTACAGTAAGCCGCTCTGACACTCAGAAGTCTTCTACCTTTTTCTCCAATTTTGTCCACATTATCTACCGTGGATCCGACCGATGTCTATATGATGCTCACTTTAGAGGCAGGCAAGGGGCACCCCAACAAGGTGCTGGGTACCCATGTCATTACGTTTTGGAACCAAGCTAGCGCTTCGGAACCTTCGAGCAACTTCGGACTCAAGATCGAATCCGTCGCGGCAAGACTGTCCCGGTGCATTCCTGTTCACTCGAACTCTGCAGTCCTTGTGATGGAGTGCTGACATAATAGTGGTTTCTGACCCTTCGGTGGTGCATGAATAGGCATAGGAGTCCTTACTCCAGGCGTACTCTAGCTCCTCCTCTTGGATAATCCATGACGTTGTTGCCAAACCCCTTGGCTTGTACGCACATCTAGCGAGATCACCTTCCTTGACATGGTTCTTCACAGCGATCATTCGGGAATGCTCCTTCCCCTTGGTATGGTACCTACAAACAGCTATTAGCACCTCGAATGACTCAAAACTGACTCAAATACATACTAGTGTAAAAATGAAACACACAAGTGATAAAATCAACAATCGAACTCCCCAAACCGCAATGTCTAGCCTAGCTTCTTCATTATGCAATATATCAACGTAACTACTACATGCAATACATCACATCGTGCTCTTACTAGACAACCAATATCCTTGATAACAAGGCTCAATTCATACCATAGCAGCGCAAAAATTCGACCAGCACAAATCCTCATTCTCAATTAATAAGCATTCTATCGTCAAATCCACCAACATTACACTAATAAACATATTCATATGCTAGAAATCAAAGATAAAGACATAATGCATAACAAGATATATCATCTAATAGCGAAATACCCAAATCAACAATTCAAGCAAAATTGAACATGCAATTGATAGTAAATAACATGTCTAATCATATAAACAACATACTCATGCATCAAATAAGCATAATTGAAGCTCAAATTAGAAAACCCCCAAATTCGAAAATTAGGGTTCTTAAAGATGATACCTCAGATCTGCAAATCTAACGAATTAGGATGAAATCTGTTCGGATAGGATGATAGATCATGTAATAGGCTTCGAATTAAGCTAAAGAACACTCAATTTGGACAAGAAATGAAGAAGTTATGAAGATTTAGAAGCAAAATCGCACTTTTCGGGTTTTTTGGGAGCAAGGATGAAGAAGAATGAAGAAAATAAGGTTTTGGGGTTCAAATCCGCGTTTTTTAAGATCTGGGGACGTGGGGCGGTTCGCCCCACGTGCGGGGCGGTACGCCCCGCACGGGGCGGTTCGCCCCGTGCTCCCCAATGCGGGGAGACGGTCTCCGATGTCAGAAAATGCGGTTTTAATCCCCGAACTGATTTTTTTTCAAAAAACCACTTGAAAAATCTCACTCAAACAAAAGCATATACGACACACACATGAACAAATTCGCATATGAGAAGCAAATAGTTCAAGAATGAATGCATGCAGAAAAGCAGTAAAGAAAGCGATAAAAAATTCCGGGTTGCCTCCCGGATAGCGTCATTGTTTAAAGTCTTTGACTCGACCCCTGTCTGCGCCTATCTCCTCTTTTTGCGGGTACTAGACTTCCCCTTCATTGATCTCCTCTCCATGCCACGAACCTGTGAATAAGAAAGAATATAGGCTGCAAGACCACAATAGTGATTAGTAATATTTGGCGTTCCGGTGGATCAGGTATGGCTTGCAATACGTGTTGCTTGCCATCTACTTCGATGGTGCATGTTCTTTGGTAGACGTCCATCACGGAGCGTAGCTTGGTCAAGAATGTTTGCCCTAAGAGTATGACATCCCCCGTCCTAGGTGCAGATGCCTGCATAACTACGAAATTGGTGTATATTGATGCTTCACCAATCTTGACCAACACATTTTTCACAACGTCCTCGGGTCTCACAAAGGATCCATCCGCCAGTTGTACAATAGCCCTTTGCTCAGATAGTTTTCCTATGTTTCTCTTTTCAAACACATTCAAAGGAATTATGTTTGAGTAGGATCCCGTATCCAGTGTGGCACGGACATCTTCAAGCTCACCAATCCCTACCTTTACATCGAAACTTTTAGGGAGTGGTTCGGGATCCTCTTGTTCCTCATCACTTGTATCAGAACCAAGGCCCTTCTCTTCTTCCTCAGCCTGTAGAAGTTCTTCCTTCATGCAACACTCGCACCTAACAACCTTCTTGATGGTGACTCCGTCAGGTACATCACCAGCTAATGTAATGACATTCGTTTTTACGGTGCTGCTAGGCAGTTTTTGATCGATCAACTCTTGCATCTTTTGATGGGCAAGCCTAGTGCTCTCTTCCAACTTATCAAGCCTTGCCCTAGTCTTCTCAGAATCTTCCTCATAACGTTTGAGAAAACTTTGTGTGTGATCAACCATCTTTTGCAAGTTCTCCATCAGTAGAGCCGACTTCGACTTCGGTGGCTCTTTCGGAGCGGGGATTTCGCAGTGATCATTACCATAGTTCAGCCTACTACGGTCTTGGTTAGGTCCATAAGTTTGGTTAGTCGGTGCATATCCTTGATTGTTGCGGTATCCTCTTCTCCAAAATTCACCTCGAGGATTTCTACCGTCTTGTCCGTAGCTAACTTCTTGAGTACCAAACTCCGTAGCAAAGGCTTCTTCTTCGCCTCCTCGAGCCCATTTGCCATCATCGTACGCCAGCTCTAATCTACACATATGAGCCCCATGCCCATAGTTCTTGCATATTCGGCATACTTCGTTCGAAACAGCTGTTCCGGTGGCGCTCTTGAGGACTTGCTTCAATTCGTTGGTAAAGCACTCGAATTGATCCCCATTCCCCCTGTACATAAGGGCTTCTTGAGTCGGTGGAGCTTCAGGTCCACGTCTCCTAACCATTGCTCTTGGGTCCTTGAATTGCGAACCCTTAGCAAGCCTTTCGAAAACAGCCCAGACGGCTTCTGCGGTTTCCTCCCAAATATTGCCTCGGCATTGGAAATCCACCACTTGTTGGTTCTCGAAGGTTAGCCCATTGTAGAAGTGTTGGACTAGGTCAGAAAGTTCAAAACCATGGTGAGGACACTTGTTCGTGAGATCTTGGAACCTCTCAAACGCGGTGTAGATGGTCTCAGCATAGTCCTGTTTGAATCCAGTGATTTGCGCATTAAGCGCGGTAGTCAGAGTGTGTGGGAAGTATTTCTCCATGAAAGCTGAAAAAACCTTTTCCCAGGTGTCCAGTGAGCCGGCTGGTAGAGAACTCAGCCATGACTTGGCTCTGTCGCCAAGTCCCATAGCAAAAACCTTCATCCTTAACTCATCCGTTGTTATGTCAGCTCCGGGTCGTGGGAGTTGGTTGACGAAATCATCGATATCGTTCAAGTACCCCATCACATCTTCCCTTGATAAGCCATAGAACCTCGGAAGTTGTTGGAATGCGTGGTTCTTGATCTCCAGATCTTGGGTTGCAGGCGAAAGAACAATCGCCGGTCCCCTCATACGATCCTTGGTGGGTTGAACCCATGCCTTCAGTGGTCTAGCTTCTGCCATTCCGTCGATTTCCTTGAAAAGGAGTCGCCTTCTTTGGTGGTAGACTCTATCGATCTCAGCAATTGAATCAGCAAGCGGTGTTCCTGCAGAACGTGTATTCGGCATACACAATCTGTAACAGACTAGGAAAGGTGATTAGAAACAAACTAGGAAAGCAGTATTAGAGAGAGATTAAAAAGGAAAACTAAAACTAATAGAATTAGGAATCTAAAGCTGTAAATAAAAACGAATTAAATAGAAAAAAGGAGTATAGTCCCCGGCAACGGCGCCAATTTGATGAACTGAGATTTGTCGGGTCTCGATTCAGCAAATAATATTTGTTATTTAGCCAAAGACAATCCACAACTACAACGAAAACCGTAGTGTAGTAGCAGAACGACTCGAGTGTCGTTCTCTCAGGACTATAACTTGCTTTATCTATTTAACAAGAGAATATATAACAACAGACAGATAGCAATAGAGGGTTTCTAGCAGATAATGGAGATTGGTGATAGTATGGTCCTTCTTAGCATAATGGGTCGATAATCATGCATAAATTCATCGGTCTTGCATAGAGATCTTTGAATCAATCTAGACTCCAAATCCTATCCGGAAACCTTCAGATACTCCAAATAGGCTTCTGGAACACCAATTCCTTGTCAACTTCAATATAATTGCCCAGAAATCTCCGAATTTCAACCAAAACATGTAAAATAAAATCTAAAGGGAAACGTGACACTATTCTAATAAAATGTACTAAAATATAGCTAAATTAACATAGAGGATAGCTAAAATAGGTGAAAAAGACTCGAATGAAAGTGTAAAATACACATTCATCAAACTCCCCAAACCGAACCTTTGATGATAAGAGGTGAGTATCATCTTATCTTCTTCCAACTACCAGCCTGCAAATCATAAAAATCCTGCATGCTGCTGTATAATTCCCTCTTTGATGATAGATTGTTGTATAATCTAAATGTTATAGGGCTAGGAACCTAGAATTTATGTGAACAAAAAGCCATCAAAATTTATTGGCATTGGTACATATTGACAGATTGTGTTGATTGTTTTGGTGTCTGATCTGGTACAACATTAATTTATGGGAAACAAAATCGAGCCAAGGCATTCCAGCTAATACATAAAACTGGAAATATGAGTTATCTGTTTGTGCAATATGTGACAAGACATCTCTTACTTCTTTATGGTCTTACTGAACATGGTTTATGTGTTTTATTTTAAGTTATAAAATAATTCTAATATGATTACAGAAAAAAATAGCTAGTGAACCTAAAATCTCATTCTGTCTCATAAACAACATGGTATATATTTCAGTTGTTTGTTGATATAAATTTTTTATTCTACAAAAAAATTGAATAACAAAATCACAATTAGTAAGTATGAAATTCATAGGAGCCAAAAATTTGGTAAGCAAGTTAACAAAGTTATTTATAAACCTGTGGCAAACTACTGATTAACAGTGTAGGGCTCATCAGAATTTATCAGAAGGGAGGTTGATCAATTTAAAGTATGTATAACTTCTTATAAACAAGTATGTTAACTTCTGGAAAAAAGGCTGGTTGATCAATTTAAAGTTTTTTTATCAGTATAACTTCTGATATTTCAATTGTATGGCTGGTTGCTGGTAGATAATTTGGTAAGCATGTTAACAGAGTTATTTATAAACTTGTGGCAAACTACTGATCCATGTTTTGTTTCTGATAAGGTCCTCTTATTGATCTGAAGACAATAATCCTGGTTGGTGGTGGAAGATGGAACGTGCACCCTATTAACGGATTGTTTTATTTTAATCCTAGAAAACAATATGTTCACTACTGCGATCCGCAAACATTCAATATGACTGAACTGCTTCGAGCTATTTTACAATCTGTAGGTGATCGCATTGCTCCTAACTGGTTTTGGTATCACAAACATGGATGTGTATTCCCCTCTGGACTCACACCAATCCAGAACAATGATGATGTTAGTAGAATGTGGGCTAATGTTGACGCTTTTCGTTCACGAGTAGTTGTTGTCTTCACTCAAGATAAGCTACTTGAAATTGACTCTACTTGGCAGAAAACTTTGTACCAAATTCCACAGCAAGTCCCAACCTTTGATCCAAACTTTAAGGTGTTTGAAATGTATGTTGAGGCAGCGCAGACAGATTGGATTGCAGATATGGATGGACCGGCTGAACAATGGGAGCAAGTTACTACTGGTAAAACTTGGTACGTGTCTCCATGTCCGCTGCCAAAAGTTATTGGGGTTTGAATCGTTCTAAACTTTTCATTTTAATCCATCAGAACTTGAATGGTTTTATTTTTTGAAATGACAATGATGTGATCATGCTATATTCTGATGATTTTGATTTTGTATAAGACATAACGTAGTTTCCTGAATGTTGTTCCTTCTAAGAATGTTGACAAAAGTTTATATTTAATGTTGTATTTGAATGGTCAAATTGAGTGATTCATGTATTTAAATATCTTATTAAGAAGTTCTGTTCTACTAATCTTCCTTATTTGATCACTATATCTTAACATCAAAATGCTTATCTGAAATATTATAGCTTAACAATAAAAATATAGTAGACATTATATTCTAATTCAACGGTCCAATCCCTTTCATTAAAATACCAAAATACAGCATAAGTGCAACTGCAAATACAAAATACTACTATGACGGAATGTCTCAAGAACTCAAAAAAACAAAGTACGAACATCAGTTTAAAAGATACCTACTTAGTTGGCCAGATTAAGTAGGTGGGGATGGATTGTTTTAGATCAACCTAAAATACTAAAGTGAACTACTCCTCCGAATCTGTGTCATTTCCCTCCTGGATGATCTTGTTAGCCTCCTCGTGAATCTTAGCTTCTTTCTTCTGCCTATTTGCCTCAACCTTGCGATTCCAGGTACCAGCAGACATCTCATGTAATGGACTGCTGGCACTTGATTCTCCAGGAGAACCAACAAAGTCCCAAATGATTTTCTTCCTCGCAACTTTCTTCTTCTCAGAGACCAAGCGTGATTTTTCCCACTCAGCAGATGTGATGAATGAGTATCCCGGAGAGCTGGAATCATGTGATGCAAAAAGCATGGGGTGCTGGTTGACAGGGGATGCAGCATGGACAACAGTAAGAGCCAAAGAATTTACTGGAGCAAGAGGAGATGTTGGTGAGTTTGGTTCCGCAAGATCATAAGTGTCGGTTGGTTCCATGCTGGATTCTCCCTTGTTTGCATACGAATCAGGAGCAAAGCCAAAACCAATACCCTCAAACAGGATACCTAGGTCAATCCAGAGGGGATCTCCAGCTGCCACGTACCAGAGAACACGTTTTTCCTTCTCCAAAAACACACAAATATAATATTGTAAGGATTGCGAATGAAGTACCAACTTAGCAAAGCAAAAAGGATTTAATTAAGGAGATTAATATTAACCATACCACCATTAATCGCTCCCAGACACCGTCATCTGCCATGAACTTGTTTGTAGCAGGTGACCATAGGAGTTCATCTTCAGACCTCATAAAGGACATCACGTAATGTCTATCGTAGAGCATCTTGACAACCTTGACGATATCAGCTCTGTGGTAAACCACGTCAAACTTGCAATACAACTTGTTGATCATCTGGTCAATTGGCCACCATTGGCCACTCCCAGGCAGCATGATCAATCTGGATTTTCTTGAGCCCCTGGAGCAGAAACTCAACATGTTCCTTGGGGAACTTGGCATCATAGAACACCAAGTCCTGCTGGGCAATCGCAATAGCATTAGAGTGCTCCATTGCTCAATGACACTGGACTCTGATGTGCAATTTGTTTGTGGAGCTCTTGCCTTTTTTTAAGTTTACTTTATTTTTCTGTATAAGTGGGGATGGATTGTTCTATTTCAGCCAGAGTGTGCCTTTTTATAGTGAAGTTCTAAATAATAGCTGGTTCAATATGATATTAATGTTGTCCAACTAAATCTTATGTGAAATATTTTAAAAAACATATTGTATACAACAGAGTTCTAAATCTTTACATGTTAATTTCAAATTTACGTACTTCTAAAGTCAGTAATTTATAATTACATAAAGTTTGGTTATTACTAAGAGTAGAAGATAGGATAGTATGGCCAAAAGTAGACCATTTCAGAACCTAGTATCCATATCTTTATTTCCAGCAGAAACCCAAGTAATGTTTACTAAACAGTTCTACATTTTTGTGATATAGACTTATATGTTCTTCTTACTTTGAGGTTTGTATTTAATATAGGTCATTCATATCTCAAACCCAGCATGCCTGTCTAAAGATGTCTATTTCTGAATGAATTGTGAAGCAGTGAAAATTTTTGAGTTGTACAAGAACTTCCTCATTCATGCTTGATTTCATTGCTGCATTAATTATTCGCACCAGATTGAACTGATATGATAAATATGATAAAGAAATTACATAGATTATATGATTCACATACCTTTCCAGCAGAAATGTTAAAATTAAAATTACACAGAGTCCTGTTGGGTAGTGAAGAAACTTCCTCATCCATGCTTTAATTTCATTATGCATTCATAAATTATATACAATGCAAAGATATGCTGTCCTTAGATGAGGAAACAAATTTGGCGTGCATCTCACAGAATCATGATCATATTCAAATATAAATCCACGAAAAGTAAACAAGATTAAGAAATTGGCACCTTAGGACAAAGATTCTAATATAAAAGTACTTCGTAATATGGAACTGAACTGTAAAACTGAGCTACAACTAATGATCCATATTCTCAAACTTATAAATTCTCTCATGTAGTTGAAGTACCTCTATCTCCGGAACTTATACATTCAGGGCTAACACTAGATCCTTCCTCATCTCTGGACTTCAGTTTTACGTCAAAAGGACTGCTGTCAGATGTATACTCACTTGACGCGCTATCAATCTTATCTGGTTGTCTCACCAGCGACCAACCCTCAAAGATGCTCGGTAGCTCTGTCCAGAAAGGCTCTCCGTGCTTAATGTATCATCCAACCGATCATCACTCTGGCCGTTAAACAAATATAAAACATTAAAATAATTTCAACACTAAACTTGTATAATAAGAAAGTATCTCCCAAAGTAATGGTGTTGATTTTTTTGGTTACCTTAATGATGTCGTCCCATATTTCTGGCTTAGCAGTTAGTGTGTTGGTAGAATGCTCCCACTTCATCCCATCACGACTTAGAAGATTGTTGAAGAGCACATGGCGTTTTTCCAGCATATCAACAACGACTTTCAACTGAGTACGTTTGTACGTGATACCAAGGTACTGGAAAATGTAACTTGAAACTTCATCATAAGCCATATCTGTTTTGTCTGGCCATTCCCAGATGCCCTCATCTGCAAGATCCTTCAGCTTCCTCACTATTAGCTGAACATGGCCCTTTGGAACCTTGCCTTCATACCAAGCTGTATCTTGCATCGACCATGGAGCAGTCATTGATGAGTACCTAAAAATAAAGTAGTACTGTTTGAATTGAAAGACCTATGTTGTTGCTGTTTTTTACTTTTGTTGTTTCACGTTATAACTAAAAGGTGTATTAGTTATATAGAAAGAATAAAGGATTTTGTCAGAAAATATAGTGTGGTATATCTAAGTCTTGCTCGTAATTAGTGACTTTGAGGTCCATATTTTGAAGGGTGTTGAAAATTTACAACCTACAAAGTATGAGGTTAAGACTTGTAACTTGATGAAAACTGTTTGTTGTAATTTAATAGATGCTCTGTTGATTTAGTCTTGTTACTAAACAAAATATTGACACAAACATGAGATATTACAAAATCATAGTAGGTCTAGTATATTCTCAAAATTACACAACAGGAGTTAACTAATTAAAATCCTCGTTAAACCAACAAAAAGTTGTGATGTGCAGCAAAGTAGATGGGTCAAATTCTGAACACAAGTTGATTCATGCGGGCATTACTAAACCTGCCAAAAAGCTAGATATAACTCATCAACTACTCCTAAATTTCAGTAACCGACATTTCAACAGCCCTCAACCGACGGAGGTACATCACATCTGTTATATTGTTGCGGAATTCAATCCAATCAGTTCTGTTAACAAAACCATGCATGTTGGTATACTCATAGTGAGGGATGTCAACAATCTTTTCATCATTTGGATAGGCGGGATGAAGCTCTGCTTCAACCCAGTCATCATCGGGTTCTGTGGTTTGCATCAAGTTATGGATGAGGCAGCAAGCAAGTATGATTTTAAGCTGTTTATCATGTTTGTAACAACTAAGGCTCCTAGATCGAAGAACTGCAAATCGACGTTTTAGAAGTCCAAAAGCACGTCTGATGCTGGTAGTGGCTTCATTATGCTTCTCATTAAAGTACTCTTTTGGCTGGATATCAAGTGGACCACCAGGATCCTTCCTGCAGTTTGCTCCGTGATAAGGAGCCAAGAAACCGGGTGCATTTGCAAACTGGTTGTTCACCAAGTAGTAAGTGCCTGTCATTTAGTCACAAAGGACAATAATAATGCAATCAGCCTGAACAAGTTGATAAAAAATCAGAGAAATGACAAATAATTATTCAGTATACAAATTACTTCGCATCATCACATGAAATCAGTAAAGCAGCTAAGGATGTTCCAGTCATATGAAGATTTAATTTCAGACCCATAATGTGTTTATACTTATTGAACATTTATTGATATAAGTAATAAAATTGAAAAAAATAATGACATAACTATTAGAACATCCTGATTCAATAACCATATGACAATGGGTGAGAATGACATCATTTATATCAAATAAGGAGGCATTATCATATTTCCTTTAAATCAGTCGTAAAATGCAATGTTAAAAGTACCTGTTTGTGGTTCAAGTATGTCATCTGCCCCAAGTGCTTCCCTTAGTATATGCATTGGACCCCTGGATCCATCTAGATGAGTGTTCACGTATGTGAATCTTAGATCTTTCCCACATGCAGCCAGCAAATAGTCATTAGGTCCCCTCCTCATGCCATCAACCACTCCAACACACCCCTGAGATATAAGAATAATTAATATCACATTCAGTAGTAATATAACCAATTTAACAACCACATCATATAAAGTTCAATGTAAATGGTAAAGATAACCCAACCTGAAAGTGATACCAAGGATCATCCCTGCATTCAGAATTGACTGGTACAGGGCGTGCAAGTAGGAGCTCTCTCATTCCAACAACACAATCCAGAACCTCATTGAAAGACCTACCAACAGTAGAGGCCGCCCTCAAGAATGCAAATTTGAGAACACCGTGACTGGTACCATGAGCAAGAACACTGAGGAACACAAAAATCTTCTCCCTATAGTCAACAAACTGACTACTCTGGAGACCACCATGCCTCTCCAGCAACTTAGAAAAGCAGTCTAGCTGAGACGGAGACATATGCACCATAAGCCGGGTGTGACTTTCATTAAGGTTCAGAAGTCGGTTCATGTAATCTCCCCTTTGCCTAGCTCTCACAACCGCTGAAATCCTTCTGTGGAGAATAGTCTTTCCCCTTCTTCCAGCCTTTTTCTTGACACTAGCATGTGCCAAGAACCTATTTCTAAGCTGAGAAGCACTCCTGGTGATTACCACCATATCAGTCAAAACAGAATCTGAAATAAGCCCAAATCAGCATGGAAATTATTTATAATATATCTTACTATAACAATTACACCACAGAAAAATAAATCATATGACTAGAACACCAAACAGTAGAATATAGCTAAATTGTACAATTATCCATTTGAAATATAAGCTGGTATATCAACAAATAGTATGAATAATAAAAAATTCAGACACCTGTTTATATACTGCGTACAATAGGAATGCAACTTTATTTGCTCTTGAGCAATTTAATAACAACTAATTGGGTATATAAAACTATTCGAGGCAATAAAATCAGGTTCCATATTTAATATAAATTAAATATATAGTTGTTGTGTTAAAAAATACTAGAATTCTACTATTAATTCAATTAATTTGGACACCATAGGCACCGACAATGATTTTTTATGAACAGAATTGACCTAATTCCCAAATTTATCCACCAGTGCACATAAATTCCTAATTTCTTAAACCCTAATTTCGATTCGAACAACAACGAGAAACCCCCATTTGCTTCGAGTACAGTAAGCAAAGCAGTATACTTACAGGCAATGTCTATGTTTATAATCAAATCAAAGTAAACATTACTGGAATGGATTTATAGTTTACCTTCTGGAAGAGGCGTATCGTACTCAGGTCCGGCAAGATCTCGATCTGACAAAGAAAAGATTATAGCAAGTTAATAATGATTTATTTCCGGCGAATTGAGACGTAGTATGACAAACAAGGCTCACCCGAGTTTTCAAAATATCGACGGCGCGCCAGATTGAATTTTTCTTTCGTTGACACAGTGAGGCAGAAATAGTGGATACTGGGAACGAAATTTTAATTTATACCTACCAAATAGGGCTACAGTAAAAAAACGTGTTATGCCTATTAACAAGCCAAAATCAACATAGCCGTGTTCCCATTTCACGTTTTCTATGGTAGTTTTTGTTTTATTTTCTTTAAAAACCCTTCCATGAATTATAATATTGCATTATAAATTTTAATATTGCAGTTTTAATTTAAATTCAATTTAAATTACATATTACACATATTGTAATTGTTAAAAAGATTTTTAATATGTTTTTAAAGGATAGAGGTACTTGAATACAATCGAAATAAAAACAATTAGCGTGCTAAATAAAAGGGTATAGGCCATAGTGCAAAGGGTTTAGGGCATATTGCAAAGGGTATAGGGCATAGAGCAAAGGGTTTAGGGTTAACGGCATGGGCACCCGAGGGGCATCGAGCGGTGGGTTTAAGAGTCAACGCATAGTAGAACTTACGATATTTTTATTTTAATGCAATAATACTAAACACGAAAATTATATGTGAGATACACGCAAACGCATATGCCTTTTCAAACTGTTAAAAAAATAACATATGGAAGGCCATTCGTTCCCAACAGTTTAACAATCTTTAACTCCGATAATTATATAATTAAATTGCAAGACGTGCATTAGTAAAATTGATCGGAGCGATTTGGTTATATGAATATACTAATTCCAATATTTTATTTTATTTTAATACAATTTTGGTAGTGAACTACATAGGGCATATACTACTTTCATACTAATGTCAAGTTTTCGTAGCGAACAAGTTAGGGCTATTCAGTATGAATGAGTAGACGTTTACATAATTTATTTTTTTATTTGACCATTTAATTAATTATATTTTATATATTTCAACCTATCCCCCTTTTGGTGTTCTATATTAACTGGTGCTTATTTGTGAAATGTGAATTATTGCAAATGAAATTTGTAAATTGTAAAGGTAAATGACAATTTCGGGACATACTTGGATTACATTTGACTTTTAATGGATACAGCCATGACAATTAAAATCTACCCACATTGTACTTTTGATTTCCGACTTATAATTTGTACCTCATTTACAATTAGCATAATAAAAACCGTAGTACTATTGAAACATAATTTAATACTAATCCCTAATTTGTCCATAAACATCCATTTAAATCATAAACCGTAGTTTGAGATGTATAGGGAATATCCATTTTTTTAAAGGCGTAGTCTTCCAACGAGATTAATACTAATCCATGTCGGTCCTATACAACATGGCACATCCTAATCCAGAAACATCTACAATGTTCGCCCTATCAGTATATAGGAAATAGAAGCATCAGTTATGGTTGTACAAGTCCAATTAAATAGTTAAACATGCTTATAATAGTAAATTTAAATCAGCAAAAATAAATATGAAAACGAATCATCAAACAACAATAAAAAACTACAACATTTAATACTAAATTCGGACATAGTTTGCGTTTACATTTTCAGCATATGAGAGGTGAAACAAAAGAATGCCAATACTTGACACAATACAAAAGAAAGCAAGTGGTCAAAAGCAAATATGCGTCCAAAAGTTTAATTGTTAAGGAAGCATCCAGAACTAATTGCTTGTCTCATAATCCACTGCCAAAACCCTCCCACATGCATGAATCCACACGTTTAAGGATTGTCTAGATTAGTACCCCATATCTCCCCAGAAGTCTGAACCTCATTCATAACCCACTCTTCCATGTCATTGTATTCCATAGCAAGAAAGTCATCAAGCATATTATCATCACGCAAAAGCTTCTTAACCATGCAGTATCTAGCCTTTGGAGGAAGTGCGTAAAAGCTATCCATGTGACTTTGTTAGTAAATGTGAGAAAATTTGCCTCAAAGGCTAAGAAGCGGAAGTTTAAATTTTATTTCTCACTAAACTGATATCACTATATTACGTTTATTAAAGCTAGAAGAAATCACTTACGTGTCCTCCAGCAGATTAGCAAATTCACCGGGCAGCTGTTCTTCAATCTCCAGACAGAGCCTTGCAATCTCCTCGTCAGATAGTTGATTGATTTCTTCATCTTCAGAGTCTCCAAGATAACTCATCAACAGGTTTGATTGCTTCCTTAGACCTCGGTATCCACGGGCAGTGTCTCTACCAAGAACGCTAGGAGGTTCTTCTGTATTTTGAGCTACTGAGAGAAAGTATTTTCTTTCTGACTATCAGAGAATATTTTTACGTATGTTGGAATAAGACTTATTTTCTTTCTTTCTGATTTAGTCAGTTAGTTTGTTCAGAAAATCACGTAAGATTTTTACCAAGTAAATCTTACTGACTAGGAGACTTCTTAAGTCATCAACTGACTAACAAACAGATAAATATTAATTATCCGAGTCAAAAGAGAATTAATTAATTTAGAAAGAAGAAAAGAAAAGAAAAGAAAAAAAAATAATATATATAGATATATATATATATATATATATATATAGAGATATATATATATATATATATATATATATATATATATATATATATAATGGAGGGAATCACGTTGACATCTACTGTCAACGTGATGCCGGGCCATTTGGCCCGGCCCTCACCTCATTATTATATATATATATATATATATATATATATATATATATATATATATATATATATATGTATATATGTATGTATATGTATGTATGTATGTATGTATGTATGTATGTATGTATGTATATATAGATATATATCTATATATATATATATATATATATATATATATATATATTTCTTTTCCTTTTGCATTTTGCATTAGATCTTTGATTCTAAATCCCGTTCAAAATGCACAAGTCTTCAATTAATTAATTAAATATAATTTAAATCAATTAACTATATTTCTAAAATATATTCTATATATAATAAATTAATACTAATTTAATTAATAATAATTCCATTATATATTTATGTATAATAATTAAATATTAATCTAATTAATATTTAATCCAATATACATAGCTCATTTGTAGAAACACCACCTTGAAGTGTGACCCATAGGGCCTTGCATATTAAGCAATAATCTAATTAAGTCCATGATAAATTCCTAGACAATTTATCAGACAATATTAATATGCAAGGAACGTTTGTGAGGAAAACAAACCACCTGTAGCGTGGGGTACTTTGGTGATACGGTCCCTTCATTCACGAATACTCGAATGAGTCTAGAATATGGTTATGTGTCTATTCTAATAACTTCATTCATGGTCTCTCAATCTTATTAGTCGATCTATGAATTATGTCCAACCACCATTTTGACATATTCACATACGGTGGCCACCGGTTTTATGATTGCACTAAATATGAGAAGTGAGTATTCTCTCCTTGTATCTATTACGGAGGAATGAATCCTATCTTGGCTCAATCACTCACACCATATGCTTCCTAATGTACCCAACACATGCCGTATCTACCCTACTTTAAGAGTGCAAGCGTTGAGCATGGTCAAAGTAGATTATTTCACATATGATGTAGTATTGGCCTCAAGTCTAAGGACTACTAACATCACCCTACACACCGATACTACCATAGACACTTAAATAGCTTTACCAAATGGTTTCTCGGTTGGGTATGCCAACACTCTCCAAAGTGTTCATATGTTCATTATGATTAACCAAGTTCATTCGTAGCAGTGGGACCTACTACATCCTCGAAGGATCTAATGCAACATATGCTAGCTTCAATCGCATCATTGATATCCCATATCTCAATGACCTTCAGCTAGTGGCTTATTTTAGGACTTAATTATTGACACACAAGCTCCCACTAACTTGGTGATTACCTTAAGTCCTTGGGAACATTTTATTGAATAATTCAAACAACCAAATATATTATTCATAAAATGCAATGTCAATTGTATTTAATAATGTATAAACAAATACAATAACTGTATGTGATCAAGTACATATCGTCCCTATCGTAGGTTGTCTCTAGGACATATATACTTTCATTCTCATAGTCTGAATCTTTTCAGCCTTGTTCATCGGAACTGGGGTATTTGAAATGATTATTGGGCCGTTCATGGACTCTACTGCTTGTTTCAGAATTTTCCCCAGACCAGTCATCATAGTGCTAAAGTTTGAGACCTCATTCTGTCCACGGCCTACCTTTCCCTTCCTGTTACGTTTGAAGTTCTTGTTCGACTCCACTTCATCAGGAACTCGACGTTTCTGTCCGGAGTTGGCATCAGCATTTCCATCAGCATTCATCGAATCGTCAACACCTTCAGCAGTTTCCTCAGCATCATCACTGAAATACTCATCATCACTAACAAGAAGCTTCTCTTTAGCTTCAGCAAATCCCCTAGCACCCTCACCACGAGCCCTGACTATGCCATATATCACCAGTCCTCAAAGAAAATATATTTCTCACGTTTGATCTTGTTAAGAACCTTATGTTTCTACAAGACACACATGACATTAAGAATTTAATCAATATGAAGTACGAGCAATTAACTAATATAACTTCTAAAAAAAACAGAAAATGAACATTAATAACTGGAGAACAAACTGCCAAGAACAATCTGAAATGATACCTGGCAAGCAGCACGCCATATGTCATCACTACATCCAAACTCCTTCTTGATATCACACCAGCCCATCCCTGATTTTTCACTGAGTTCCAGGACAGCCTTATGCTTGTCCCTCATGCTCCGAACACGGTTCTTAATGTGAGGTTTGATCCTCAAGTCAGTACCAGGAAAATGCTTCCTCAAGTGAACCTGCAAGTACTGGAAGCCACCTGGCTTGAAGCCTTGCGGGGACTTATGGCCAGCAAGCTTAGCCTTCTTCATTCCCTCGATCAGACATTTCTCCTCATCAAAAGTCCACGGCCTGTAGCCTCCACTTCCTTGTCCTTTCTGACTTGCATCGTGGACATCCTCTGTTCCTAGACCACTCTGTGGTAAGCTCCCGTTGCTCTCAGCATTCTGTTAAAGCAGAAATCAAAATAAGAAACATATAAATGAAAAAAAAATTAACATACCAATGTACCTAATTATTTAGGTATGTTTCAATGAAAGATAGATTCACAGAAAACATTATGATATATCTCATATAGATGCAAAGGCCATTACCACGATAATTCAATCCAATTAAAAAGAACAAGAAATTTAAAGAAATTCTGCAGCACACCATTAATTAGCACAATCTCAGAATCCCGAATATCTGAATCTAGTTTCACATAATTCATAACATTGTCAGAGAAACTATCTCTACTGCCTATTATTTCTCTGAACACGCCAGTTCACGAACATGTCATGTGCCATATTTTGTCTCTTTTCTTTCCAAGATGTAGTCCCTGCAACACCATGAATTGCAGGTTCATCATCCTCCATATCTGCAGGTAATTCATCCTCGGGAATGTAACCATCCATGTCAGCTTCGACCTCATCATCCTCATCAGTTAACAGATCATCTTTTCTCACATTACGAAGGAAGTTGTGAATCAGTGTGCAAGCCAAAATTATTTCATTTTGAGTCTCCAGAGGATAAAATGAAGGAGATCTTAGGATCCCAAATCTCTTCTTCAAAAGACCGAATGACCTCTCAATAATGTTTCTAGCAGATGAGTGTTTCATGTTGAAATACTCTTTATGATTCTGTGGTGCAACTCCGTCGTGGCCCCATTCCTAAAGATGATATCGTGTGCTCCGAAAAGGAGCGAGGAAGCCAGGGGCGTTTGCATAAGCAACATCAACTAGGTAATAGCAATCTGGAACAAATACAAATCTATATGTTAATAGTTAACAAATAAAAAACTGTAAATCAGATATACGCAGTCAATAGCAGATAGCAAAAAGTTTTAAACCAACACCTGTTGGCACTTGGAAGCCATTTTCCCTATCCATTGCATCACTTAGAACTCTGGCATCTGCTGCCGAACCCTCCCAACCAGTAAGTACGTAGACAAACTTCATTTCACGGTCACATACACCTAGCACATTAACTGTGACTTGGCCTTTCCTATTACGATACATGGCCTGCTTGTGTAAAGGTGCTAAAACCTTTATATAGGTTCCATCTAATGCTCCAAGACAACCCTGCATAAAGAAAAATAATCAATAAAAAGATGAAACAAAAAACATATAATAGTTTATTTGATCTGTTATTAGAGGTATAAAACTCAAATAACATATCAAGACTACAGTTATATTCAAGTATACCTCAAAATGCAGCCAAGGGTCGTCTTCGCAGTCTGCTGTTACTGGTTGAGGGCGGGACACGAGCACATCATGCAACCTTAGGACAGCTCTCAGTACTTCATGAAATGAATGACTAATTGTGTGGCCAGAACGACGGAAAGCAAACTGGATAACTCTGTATTTGAAGTGGTGACCTATAATAACAAGGAAACATGCTACTTTTTCCTGGATGGTAACATGTTTACTATCCTTAAGACCACCCTCATTGACAAGCAGATCACAGAACTGGCGAAATGCCGACCTATCCATTCTAAGCACGTTTAATTTTTTGTGATTGTATCATTTGTGTCTGTTAGTCTCTTAATGTATCTAAGCTGGCAGCTTCTCTTACGAGACATACTATACCTAATATGGAGTCTGCGCTTACGGGATAGTCGAGGAAGCACGTGTTTTTGATAATACAACATCAGTACAACCATCATTCCAATGGTAACAACAATTATTCGCCGCAAAAACAACCTCCGGCGTAAAATCTTGAACACATAACCCGATTAAGTTAGTAAAACATGTGGCCTACTAATTGGTAAACAGTCTTTCATCTATATTTTCCATGCCAATACAACAACGCATCAGAGAGAGACAGAGACAAATATCAGAAAGTACATTACTTTGAAGGAGGATAATTTAAACAAGAACTTATTTTCTCATGTACTAGTATCATTTCAAAGATGTACAGATCTTTAAAATCTATTGAATCTCAGCCCTAAACCATGAACACAAAAACCTCAAATTTGCAACACATACAAGGTAGCACAAAAGATGTACATAAAACTTCAGGTATTGTACAACAAACAAATGTACACAATTAATGGGTTCTGTACAGACAAAACAACTACAAGCTTTGAGAAAACAAACAGTAGAATTGAACACGATAAAACCCAGAAATCAAAGTTTGCGTCGGACTTACAGCAGCAGTTTCAGAATCCATGGTTTCCAAGCTCAAATCAACAGTGAAATTGCTCAAACTGCAATACCACAGAAAATCCCAAAATTCTCAGTCGTTACTTTACCATTAGAAGAATCGAAAAGATAGAATTATAGAGGAAGGAATTCCGAGTCGGATTACTGAAATTCAGACCACATTACCTTCGACGACCTGAACGGGAAGATTCGGCGGCTGCTCTCGACTGCTGAAACCTAGATTGTGAATGGAGTGTTCTGGCGGGTAAAATATATACACTCCAATTATCAGATTTTATTTTCGTTTTAATTTTTCAGTGGCATTCTTGTAAATAGTATGTCCAATTTATGTGCACTTGACCATGCACATTTTTCATACATTAGAAAGGCATGTATGAAAAAGAGGTGTGTTTTGGGCCTCCAAAACGCACGGTCCAAGTTTTCCGGCCTAACCGGTCCAGCCAGAACACACACTCTAAACTTAAAAAACAAACAGCGTATTCTTTCGGCAATTTCAGTGTGTTTCGGGTGCAGTTTGACTGCAAATACACCCAACCAAACGGGGCATTACATGTTTAAGCCCAACTGAAGCTATTGCAATTCAATGGGAAAGCAAGAAGCTGTAGGCCTTCTTAAAATCTTGACATGACATATTGTCCATCAAGAGTGGACTTCAGTAAAGATAACTAGAGGAATTAATGAATCAGAACTTTACAACGCGAGGGAATAAACCAGAAGCACCGAAATAGGAAGCCGTAGCAAAACAGAACGAAGAGTAAGATGGCAAAAAGCGCCCTGGATGTTTTATTAACTTCCCAAGGAAACAATTTGGTGATTTGGTCCGAGTTTACAAGGTACTGAACAGTGAACGGAACAACAACTCATCAATGTCAAGAGACAAACAACCACCCGATTCTCTCGTGTGGGAGTAAAAGATCCCACGAGAGAGAGATAAATCAAACCAATGAATAACGAACGAAGGCAACAATTATACACGATTGCTACTAATTCTAGCCATAACTTCATTATTTAACTTCTTGCATTTCCTCTTCAGTTTTCCATACAACATCCCGAAGCGAGGTTGATAGTTTCTTGTAGAACTGCACAGCATTAAATGAAACTCAGACACATTTGATGAATGACTGAAACTTTCCCAGCCTGTATTATTTTTATTCGGGACAGTGATAAACCACGTACCTTGTGGAACTCTAAAGTGTCTCCTTTAGCCTTTCTGACCTCTACCATATGCAAAGAAGGAGCAACTTGAAGAATCTGATTTGCGCAGAAAAAAGTTTCATTGTTAGTACTACTAAGAAAATTACACTCGGTTCAAGCATGAAATGCCAATACACAAAGCAAAAGCAGTAACATGATACCTCTGTAGCAATATTAAGGTTTCCTTTCCTTCCAGCTTTTGAGTTTTCAAGCCTCATCTGGAGAAGGTATGGTGAAACGTCATCAGATCAGAATAAAAAGAGGATGACTCTATATAGCTCTTTGTGGTGATTGTTTGGTGCAGGCCAGAGAAGGTGAAAGCAAAGGGGCCTAAAGTGAGTTGATCGTATCTTCTACAGTTCTTTACACCAAGAATTTTGTCTTTCTGAACTACTCAGGCATGGGAAATTAGGCCATCCATGTTGCTAATTTTACATCACTGGTTCATATAAGGGGGTTTCTCACGGCACATGCCATTACGCATACTTGCAAAAAATTTATTTTTCTTTTCTTTTTTGGAGAATATATTTGCGAACAGCGAACTTATGGAAAGTAGGGTTCTTAATGTATAAACAAAAATACAAATACTAGTACTTCTATTTGGTTGTAGTTTCACTACCTATTTCAGGCAAATAAAGAAAATTCAATATTACCTTGAAATTCTTGGTCTTGACGTCATAACCAAGAGGTTTTGCAGCTTGTTCGATTTTGCTAATTATCTCATCAGCTGGACGTCTGGATGTGAACCTTGTTTCCCTCTTGAATCCCTGTAATCAGTTCCAAGAAAACAGGACAATAATGAAATTTGAAACATTCAGCACTTTTTATATTATCATCAAGACAACAATCTGGTAGTGTACTTCTATCACATTATTTGCAGCAGGAAAAAATTACGGAAAAAAGCAACACCAACCTCTTCCAGGCCAAACAAATTCTCAAGATTGAGACCTTTAGACATGGAAATCAACTCGAACGCATTCATAGCAACCGGTTGCTCCTCCTTTTTCTCTGTTACATGATGTTCCTGTCGTAAGAAGCCCATGAGACACTTTCACACATGGAAACTATCAAATAAGATTTGGCAAAAACTAAGTTCGAGAATTTAAATGCACCTCAGAATCCTTAAACACTGCTTCTACATCATCCAAATTTGCATCTTCTTTCTCATCAAATATTGGCTGTTTGTAGTCCTTTTTGAACCACTCATCCTCCAATATCTCAGAAATTGTAATGCGCTGAACAAATGCAAAGGTGACAAAATTAAACATCATCCAACAAGAAAGTAGTAGCATTAAATAACGATAGCTTGTGAGTATACTTTCTGTTTCGTACTTTATTAGGATTTGGCTCCAGTATTCGAGTAATGAATTTCATGGCCCCGAAGGAAAGCCAAGGAGGGCATGTGAACTCAGCGGAACATATCTGTACATGTTACCACAGAACTGGTTAAACAACTGAAGAGATAAAAGAGATGTGTGCTAAAAAGAGAACTAAATATCTGAAAATTGCTCACTTTTTTGTAAAGGTTGATAAGATTATTATCATCGAAAGGCAGGTAACCTGCAAGCAATACAAAGAGTATTACTCCACATGACCACACGTCTGCAGTTGCTCCATCATAACCTCGGTCATTGAGGACCTATTTGAACCGTGTCCCATGGATCAGATCACAGTATTACAAACATAACAATATTGATATTTTGATAACTATACCTCAGGAGCAACATAGTTTGGAGTTCCACATGTTGTATGCAGCAAACCATCATCCTGCCAAATTACAGTTCCATGTGAATGTTACATTACTATAAGGCACAAAGCCACAAACTAAAAAAAATCATAACAGAGCTAACAAGATGGAGTTGCATCTTTTCCTAATTTAATCAGCCCAAAATCTAAAAGGATTCATTTCACATTATCTTTTACCTACTCAGTAATAATAATTCAAAACCAGTTGCAAATCCGAACGTGTCAGAAGGCAGTTTAGGAGTTTAATGTAATCAACTTTTGCGGAAAAAAAGAAAAAGAATGTGTAACCCAGAGATATTTACCCCGGCTTGTTTCGACAGAGCGCTTAACCCAAGATCAGATACTTTGAGGTTTCCAGCAGCATCCAATAACAAGTTCTCCGGCTGCAGCAATGCAAAAGATAGAGAAGCAAGCTACAGTTATAACCTTTTGTATTTCTGCAATATAGAATGTGAAAGTACAGAATTCTTGATGTGATCTTGCTATAACAATATAAAATACCTTTAGATCTCGGTGGAAGACACCCCGACTATGGCAATAATCAACAGCATTAATAAGTTGCTGAAAATACTTTCTTGCATCATCTTCTCGCATCCTTCCATGATTTACCTTTTGTCCAAACCAATCTTTATGTCAGATCAACAACCAAAAACTACCAAATATGCCTTATTAAAAATTGTACATGGCTAATTGCATAGTCCAATATCATAAATAAGTTGTATAAACAAAACACTTGATGGTAGAAAGAGTTCCATATCATTATTGGAATAGTGTTCCCTAAGGTGGTTAATTGAACAAGTTGCGGAATTTTACAGGTTCTGGTCTTACAATTTTGTCAAAGAGTTCGCCCCCAGTCACAAATTCCAAAATAATAAATATCTTGGTCTTGCTTGCCATCACCTGAACAGAGACAAAATTAGTAATTGTGATACAAGATACAAGACAACTGGGCTACAAGAAAAACAAGCATTATTCAGCTAGGATCAGGATTAACCTCATACAAACGAACAACATTTGGATGCTTTATAAGTTTCATTGTTGCTATTTCACGCCTAATCTGCCAAATTGATCATAAGGCATGTCAGACAATCTGATACAATGTAGTACTAAAGAAGACTCTACTGGTAAGAAGTATAGAATCACTCAGGGATTACTGATCCACAGAATCGAATATATACCTGTTCAGCCATTTTGTGCTTAAGAACCTTGTCCTTGTCAAGTATCTTGATAGCCACAGGTTCTCCAGTCTCTGAATTTCTAGCAAACTTGACTTTCGCAAATGTGCCCTCACCAATTGTCCTTCCGACCTCATACTTCCCAATCCTTCGCTTAATCGTGGTGGATTTACTCATTCACGTTCACGGTTGATGTGTATTTTTCACTAAGATTTTCCTGCACAAACACTCTTTATCAATTCAACCTCTGACATATTCAAAAGAACTCATGAAAAAGCATGTATGCTAATCAAATGGAGATGAGAAAATGAAGAAAGATTCCATAACATGGGAAATAACTATGCTGATAAAACCCAACAAGATTGTAATTTGGAAAGCTAACATTCACTAGAACAATATGAGAAGCTACTGAACTGAAACATACATAGTAGTAGTAGTAAAATTGCTTTGTGTTTGAGCATAAACACCAATTAAACTAGTAATGGCTACACAATTGAGATGAAGAAGCAATTCATTCATACAGTAGAATGAATACTCTATGCAGATGACACATTGAGCATAAATGAATGGCATTGTAAACAGATCAAACAACTTACAAGGCAGAAGAAGCACAACCAGCAAGATCCTGAACTCAATTATTCCCCAAAAAAAGAAGCTAAAAAGCCCTCAACTTTTCAACTACCTCACACCAAAGTTCCAACCCAACCAAACAAAAAGTTGAAAATTTCCGCAAGAATAACAATTCAGAAGTATAATATACTACTATACTCCAGTAACTAAATTCTAGAAGAAAAAAGGAAACCACTTTCCAGTTTCCACATGCAACAACAACTTAACTTCACAATGTATTATTCTTAAAACAATTAACATGTGGTTGCAAGAAAAAGGGACTTTTCAACTATTCAACAATTAAGGCTGCGCTAATACTATATAGTAGTAGGACTGTAGGAGTATAAAATGTGCAAGTTGGAGGTAAGAAGAAGAGAGGAGGATATAGTACTTGGATTGAGATGTAAAACCGGCTCTTGGAGTCCAACTGGGTCGTACAAAAATTGGATCTTTAGAAGAAAAATACAGTATATATAATTGAAAAAGAGATGAATGATTGAAGCAGCAGCAGCAGTATCCCTCTGATAGAAAAGGGGACCCATGAGGAAAACCCATATGTGCTCTATACTTTGAGGGTAAACCATGATTAAGAAATATTCTAATGAGGTTAATAGTATCATTATCAGAAGCTTCCAAAACCAGTAGTACAATGATGGGGGGTTTGTTGCAGAGATTAGTATAGTTGGTTGGAGAAATGAAATGAACTTTTTGCAAGTAAAATAATAATTTTAATGATTTATAATTTTGTGATGAGATCTGGTACACGTTGTGGACACGGTGGTGGGTCAGATCAGAATATGATGATCAAGCTATGTACTTGTACTACAATACAATTATACAAACATAAAGAAAAACCGTACACGATTCCATCTTCTTCTGCAAATTCTACGTATGTATGTCATGACATTATTTATCACCTCCCATATCTTCTTATCATCTCTAATTAATTCTCTATCCACCATATGCTCCTTTCATTCGGTCGGAAGGGATAGTTCCGGTCAGTAGATATTGCAATCACTTGAGGAAACAAACATTCATCGCATGAAGACAATTAAACATTCTTCTTCTTGTACGAAGATTTAGGTGTGTTATATTTTAAATCACTCGAGGACAATGTGATCGAGTATATAATTTAGTTTTGATACCGATTCGCATACGGGATACCCCATAAATGCTGGTACATCATTGATTCATTGGATTTCCCCTTTTATAGAAGTTATAAACTAAAATCACTATCCGAACAAAATTGAAGGGATAATTTTCCTTTTCAAATGATGTACTAAATCAATTGTGTTTCCTGTGTATTCAACACTAAATAGAGATTTTTAAGGGTGGAGCTGGACCTTAGACACCGTATCACAACATTACACACCTAAAATTTGAGCCATTATTATCAAGTGTTATGTGTATATGGGAGAAAAAAAAGGATAAAGGCAGTTGATTTGTTCCAGTTTTGGTATTTAAATTTGCAGCTATTGTTGTGCAATAAAAGGAAATGTTACAAAAGGTCATAATGTAGAATTGAAATGGGGATGGGTGGGAGGTAAATGTGGATAACGCAAACATATGCACCACCATGCCCCACTCTCGGATAACTCTACTCGTAAACATCTTATTATTATTGATATCTATCGATCGATGATCTATCATCTATGCTATTCATGACATAGTCTCCTTACACAACCCTTGCTTATCTTTTTTTTTCTTAAATAAATAAAGATGTTTGAATTCTAATCTTTTGAGGGGTGACAAGCTGATATACCAACTCTATCCAACTGAATTAGAATACCCATGACATCACAAAACAATATCACATAGTTATCAAGGTATAGTCATTATTAACATGTAATAACGTCACACCCAAACAACATAAACTTAACCATCTTTCATTTAGTCATTTACACCATTTGTGTGTGAAATTTTGGTCTGAAATTTGAGATAAAGAAAGACACTGCTCGAGCATGATACATGCCATCGACGTCTTTCTTGCTGGGCCAGCCATTTTACTTTTTCTTTTCTTGTATTTTTATTCTTATTTTTCGACTTCTTCATTTTTATTTTTATTTTCCTCTTTCTTTCTCATCTTTTGTGTATGTTTTCTATTGAGTTAATTATAAATTAGTTTCATTCCTAATACTTTCTTACTGATTAGTGATACTTGAAAAAATTATTACATATTAGTGATTAAAGATGCATTGCCTAAAATATACTTCCTTAAGTTTAGTAACTAATCATCTAAGTAACTAAATATTAATTAGTTTTGTAATTAATGTTATAATTTAGCAAGCTTCTTTCGACAATATCTATGTTATTCTAAAGAGAAGCCCTAACCATTTGCAGTCTTCATAAGCTCACATGCATCCGACCGTTTGAAGAATCCCGGAAATCTCTCAAGCAAGGTTGCGTTCGTCTTCGTGTAATCAGATGGTTCAGAATTGGCATTCCAAGCATCCAATTTCATCACTACTATTCAAGTACCAATTTTCAGGGAAGCATCCAATCCTATTGATCTCCCTATTGTTTGCTTTTGATTTGAAATCTCGTGTTTTACCCGCCCTTGTATTTCGGCAAGCACCGTTGGCTGATTGCAATTAAACTCCCTAACGAGAAGCATCTTTATCGATAGCAAATTTTTCGGGATTTAGTTGCTGTTCTGATGATAAATATTTGAAAATATATTTTCCTGTAGATTCTGGACTCCATAACCATAGGCATCTCTTGAACTGGCATCGAAGAACAGTGATAAGCAAAAATTCTAGGTAATTGATTGCTATTTTATTTACTTCTTTTTGACTTATTGTTTTTCTCGTTGGATCTTTATTTTAATGGCACTATTTTTCTATTCATCATCTTGGCTTACAAGCTTCATTCCTTTTGTTTACCGTAAAAGAATGGCGAAGCATAACTCGTCTGCGAGAAGGAAGCCATGCAGTGGGAAGCTATCTCAAAAGTATGTTTTTTTTAATGCCTGCATTGTTATGATTCTGTGGATGTTTTTGAACTAGCTTGTAATTAAATTGAATGAATTGTAATCAAATTGTTTTATTCTTTGCTTGTTGTATATATATATATATGTATACATTAGTGTTTTTCTTTTGCATTAATTATGTTGTTTTCATTTTCTTAAGCTTGTTGGTGGATTGAAGGTTGGTACATGTACTAGTAAAGGTGAGATACTTGGGCATTATACATGGTTTTGTCCTACCTTAAGGTTTTTTTACATAGTTGATGCTTGTCTGTTTGTTGTGTTTGTCATATTTGTTGGAATATGTGGTGTTGCGACACCTACTCGTGAGGTTAAGAAGGAAACTAGCCACAATTCACCTTACAGATGCACTTTTGAAGCTTTTATTAAACTGTTGAATAAAGTAGGTGATAAATTGAATGAGAAGCATATATAGATGCTCTAAAACTATCACCATTCTGGCTCATTATTGATAGTGTATATGTCCTAAAGACAGACTTATTAAGGGCATGCAGCCCTTATAGAGGGCATATATGTACTATTACACAGGTCAACGTAATATAATGTATGTTTGTTGTTTGACTATTGAGTATCGCTTTCATATTTATATTACACCAGGCATGCAGCATGTCATATCTATATTTCTGTCTGTATTGATATTAAACATGTCCCCTCGGATAGATGACCGATCACACAGATAGTGGGAGCTATGTGAGTTATCATCTATCCCAAACTCTCCCTAGTCGAGGTTCATCTCAGATGTAGGGGTCTGAATGAACCAGCCGAGACTAGTATGCGTGGAGGTTATACTTGTTGGAGCAAGTGTGAGCCGATCCCACGGCCACGGAACGGATTGTTGGACAATCAAGAAACGTTCCCATAACTGCGCATAGTTGTTCGAAGGATGATTACCGAACAATGGAAGTACCCACCGGACACTCTCATCGATGTATACTCTACACCGAAGTGTCTATGGGAACCGGTAAGTTGTCGAAGTGATGTCAGTCGTCCTTTGGACTTACAGGACTTTATCATCACATTTGTTGCCCCATATCCTTGGTGGACCCGTCGATGTCAGCTCTGAATAAGCAGTTGACCTAAGACACGATCCAGGATTATGGCTACATACAAATGGGGATGATAAGTGTTTCTGTGAAGGATTCATCTCTCATGTGTAGCACAGGAGAGTACTTCTCATAGTCGTCATAGTTGTGTTGGTAAAGTCACTGGCCAGTGCATCGATATATTATGATAGTCATAAGTATATCTTCGTAACCAAGCAACTCCATGAGACGCCCGTGGATGTATTATTGGGATAGACACATCATCGATCCTAGATGCATTCGAGTCAGTCAGATGAAGGGACGTTCCCATCACCGCGTTGAGCGCAACAGACTTCGCAACGAAAGAGTTTTCTTTGAGAAACCTCTCAAACGTCCTCATGTATTAATATTGCAAATGGAACCGTCTAGAAATTCCATTTTGCCTAGTCTAGGACTTGCTTAATACAATGAGGCCCTATGGGTCACACTATGTGGTGATTCAGCTTATTCGAATATCCTTGAAGATGGAATCGCAATTGATTTGGAATTAATTGTGATTGATGGATTATAATTGATTTGGAATTAATTATAATATTTAGTGGCTCAATTAATGATTTGGAATTATTAATTGAATTGGCTAATTAATTGTATTTTATGTAAATACAATTAAAGATTATATTTTAGAAATATAATAGAGGATTGATTTGAAAGGATATGTTAATTTTGAATTAACATATGGACATGGGAAAAATCTACTTGGAGTTTGAATTGTCTTAGAACTATAAGTGGGTCCCAAAATCGGAACACACCTATCTCCCTTAGGACACGCGCGCGCTGGAGTAGGGGAAAGAGTTCGACTCCTTCCTCTATTAGAAGTCCAAGGGATAAGTTAGATTTTCCTGGTTGAGTTTTGATTTGATTGGGAATGAATCTAGACTTGAAATTGGTTTCCTATTGCGATAAGAATTAGATTCTTATTCCTTTATGAAATCTAATTGCTTATGCTTTAGACTTTTATTGACTACTATATATAGTAGACTATTAGAGAGCTTTTGACATAGATCTTCACACAGTTGAATATCCAGTTTTCTTAGAGAAAATAAAAAGCTCTCCCCTACCTCTCCATACTAAGCCACGCGTGCCACCCCTCTCACCGGAGGAAAACCGCCGCCCCATCTTCTTGGTCACACAAAGAATATCCTAGCATTCTTTCCAATAGGTTGTTCATCCGTGGATACCAAGGTTGAGGTTCAAGGAGCTGGAAACTGACTTTTATTGTCTTGTAGATAATCAAAGTATTGCAGATATCTTCGACTTCGACGAAGGAGAAGATTCACCGGATTATTACGAAGACTTGGAAGTTGTGCTTGCTTTTGGAGTACGGTTAGTCTTCTAATTGACGTGTTTAAATATATACGGCATATACATAATTAATTAACCTGTATGTTAAGAAAAATTTTGAAATTCCGTTGCGTACCATAGGGGTAACTCTGACCGTATTTTCTTACAGTGGTATCAGAGCCGAGGTTAATTGATTACGTATATACTTATATATGTTGTATGATTTTGTAGTTTATGTGGATGCAATTGATTCTATGATTAATTCGATTTTCAAAAGTTTTGTTTTTTTATATAAATTTAGAATTTATAATTTTTCAAAAAAAATAAAAATATTTTAAATATATAAATATCGGCCCGGCCGCCTGCGCAGGCGCCCGTGCGTCGCAGGCGCTGGGCGCCCGTGCCTGCGTGCCGCAGGCACCGGGCGCCCGCGGTCGCAGGCACGGTAGGGGATAGGACTTGATCCCGTCCCGTATTTTAATATATATATATATATATATATATATATATATATATATATATATATATATATATATATATATTTCGGGGTTGGACCCAAAATCGAATTTTTGAAAATTTTGAGGATTGAATTTTACATTTTGAATATAAATATGATTTAATTGTAATTATTTTTAACTAGAGTGGTTAAATTTAATTAGTATAAAGTTAAGGGGCTTATTTGTGATTTATCAATTTATTATTTATTACAAATAAGTCCTTCTACTTTTGAATTTTAGATTTAACATCTCCAAGGTTTCGAAAATTACAATTAAGTCCTTCGTGTTTTCGAAAATTGCTACCTGGTCAATAGAATTTTCGATTTTTCAATCTAGTCCAAATTTTCAATTATTTCATAGAAATTATAAGTATGGGATTATAATTTTCATAATGAAATTATGAAGTCATTTGGCATCCACATAGGCTACTACTTGTTTGTTTGCTCGATATGCTATTGTTTGACAATGCATGTTTAAATACCATGTATTTTACTTTTCGTTCGACCGCTATGCATGCGAGGGTAGGCGGCGCCCTCTTATTTGTCGGACCGCATATTTTATGTATGGGTAGGCAGCACCCATTATGTGCTTGACCGCGTTTAGAACTAGAATGGATAGGCGGCATCCATTACGTGTAGACCGCTCATGCATGATGGGTAGGCGGCACCCTTATTTGTTTGTAGATGACTGATAACAACCCTCAAGCTACAAGCCCCAACCAATATAAGTGCAGAAATATATATATGTATGTATTTCTGAGATGCTTTCCATAGGGTGCTTTAATTCTGAACTTTCATTGTGTTTTCCTGTATTGGCGACCTCGTCTTACAGACTCGCAGTGATCGTCAGATTAGAGTAAGCCTATGGTTATAACTTACTGCATATTGTATCTAGCGACCTCGATAAGTACAATATGTAGAGCATCGGGTTAAATTAGATTTAACACCCAAGAGTTGCGTGACGCAATTGGATAGTCCTACCGGTCATATTATGCTATGCGACCAGCCCCCGTTGGAGTATAGCATAGTATGGATTTGGATCTTGGCCACTACGGTAACTTGTTGGACATTACCCGTATGTTTGTTTTGGGGGCAAGCATATGTGAAAATAGTGGGAGCTAAACAGCTAAATGACCTTGTTGTTTAGTTATGTTGACTGTGTATTTAGAAGTAATATTTCAATAGTTGATTTATTATTTTCGTTCTATATTATTTCTCCTTAGGAAATTAGAAATGGCGAGTATCTCGCTCCGTGCTGTCTTAGAGAAGCAAATTTTGACCGGACCAAACTTCCTAGATTGGATCAGGAATATACGTTTGGTGCTGAGGTACGAAAAGATTGAGTACGTCTTGGACGAGGTCATTCTCGTGTGCCCCGAAAATCAGACTGCCGATAAGGTTGCTGCTTGGAATCAAGCCAACAAGGAAAAGTCTGATAAGCATCTTGAGGATGCTAGATCCGCGCAGTGTATTATGCTGGCGGCAATGAGCAATGAGCTGCAGAGGCAACATGAAAGCATGTTGCCGTATGAGATGCTGAAGCATCTTGAGTCGCTCTTTAAGACGACAGCTAGAAGTGTTGAATTTGATTTGATCAAAGATATACACAGATGCAAGCTCAATGAAGGAGGGAACATGTCTGAACATGTTCTCAAAATGATTGGTCTCTTTGAAAAGCTTGCCGATGCCGGTGTTAAGCTAGAGAACAAGATCATGGTGATCTTTGTCCTTCAATCATTGTCGAGTTCGTATTCGCAGTTCATCATTAACTACACGATGAATGCGAAGGACGTAACACTGCCCGAACTCCATAATCTGCTGAAGACATATGATCAAACTCTTCCTAAGAAGGAAAAGTCGATCATGTTTGTTGGGCAACCGTCTAACCCAAACCCGAGAAACAAAGGTGCTAAGGGTAAAGGAAAGTCGAGAGCCAAGGCTAACACTTCGAGTGATAAGCCTAAGCGTCTGAACCAGAAAAGGAAGTTCAAGAGAAGCGGAACGGTACGCATAGATGAATATCTTTTCTGTAAGCAGAAAGGACATTGGAAGAAAGATTGCCCTAAGCTGAGGGTAGATCAAGCTAAGAAGCTGATGAACGTGTCAGATTCAGTCAAATAAATTTGTAATAGCCAAAGGCAATCCACAACTACAACGAAAACCGTAGTGTAGTAGTAGAATGACTCAAGTGTCGTTCTCTCAGGACTATACTAGCTTTATCAAATCTAATTAAGAATATAAAACAGGAGATAGAAAGCAATAGGGGGTTTCAAGCAGATAATGGAGATTGGTGATAGTATGGTCCTTCTTAACATAATGGGTCGATAATCATGCATAAATTCCTCGGTCTTGCATAGAGATCTTTGAATCAATCTTGTGTCCTGTTGCAAGTATTAAGCACTACGAAGATAATATGGGTCTGACTTGTCATCAACTAACGTCCTAATGTGTTCCGTAATTATTCAACACTACGAAGATAATTGGTTTGATTGGTGGACAAGTGTCCAAGTGTGCATAATGATCAATACAACATACGAGAATTTTTGTTTCAACTGATCAACGAAATAAAGCAATGACACGGAGTATAATGCGCGATATAGCCATTAGCATGATTATCTTCCCTCGCTAAGAATTCACATACTACCACCAACGATAAATTTAGCTACTCATAATAGGCATGCAATCAATAGCAATCATAGAAGAAAACATATTGAAAGAAGAATAAAATAAGTAGATAAAAACTGTAAGATACAAAGTTACCGAAGGTTGTCAATCTTCGGATGATTGCGATCCTACGCGCTCCAATCTGCTATGAAAAAGTACCCCCTAAGCTATGGAACTCCCAGGACAGGCCCCGGGGTGTTCCGACCTAAAACTATAGAGAGAGGTGAGAAAGTAGGCTTGGAAAGATATGATTTTCGGAGAAAAACTGAGCTCTATATATAGGCCCCGAATTTTATCTGGGGCGGTTCGCCTCTGGCTGGGGCGGTTCGCCCCCCAGTTTTTCGCGGAATTTCCGCGTTTTTCGACGCGGATTTGGATTTCTTCACCTTTTCGGACTCAGTTTATGACTTCTAGTAGCCTTCTAACCTCCAGATTCTCCCCCTAGACTCCAAATCCTATCCGGAAACCTTCAGATACTCCAAATAGGCTTCTGGAACACCAATTCCTTGTAGACTTCAATATAATTGTCCCGAAATCTCCGAATTTCAACCAAAACCTGTAAAATAAAATCTAAAGGGAAACGTGACACTATTCTAATAAAATGTACTAAAATATAGCTAAATTAACATAGAGGATAGCTAAAATAGGTGAAAAAGACTCGAATGAAAGTGTAAAATACACATTAATCAAACTCCCCAAACCGAACCTTTGCTTGTCCTCAAGCAACTAAGCTAGACTCTAATACAAAAAATATGCAAGACACAAAATGGAGTTTCATGCCAAATAAAATGAACTAAATTACTGAATCTACCAAATAACATATGAACAAAAACCATATAAATCAAAGCATGAATATAGGTTGAAGAATACCTCGATTGACTTATACACATCCACATAAGCACTTATGTCAAGACAAGATAGTCTCTCGTAACATTCTCTACCTGGACCTAGTCAGTGACGACGTAATGAAGCATGCTAAGATACGAATGGTTGCCCCGTGCCTATGAAACTGAGGACTTACTGCTGTTCCACCATGTTAAGACTTTTCCTCAAAAGAGGTCGAACCAGTACTGGCTCTCATCAAACGAAGGAGGGTTCCCTATAAAAGATAACACTCCCTTATTCTACCCATCTCTCAAGTAAAGTCTTAAGCTATTCACCACTTCCTGAATGGCAGGACGAGGGTGGTCTAGAACAGATGACACTCAAGACAAAAAAGATAAAAATTAGAAAAACACAATTTCGAACAATACGAAAAATGGAAAAGACTCAAAACTTTGCTAAACTGCTTTTGGCTTTCTTTTTTGACCCTTCTTTGCTTTTTTGGGGTCTTCTTTTCTCTTTTTTTCTTTCCAGATTCTTTTTTCATTTTCTTTTTCTTCTTTTTTTCTTCTGGAATTTTTCCTTCTTTTTTTTTCGACTTTTTTTTTTTAGCCAGCAGTAGCATAACAAAAAGAGAAACAAAATGACTCACACGATTTCCCCAAACCTATTCGAAAGAATAGGTTGGAGTACAAAATTACGGAAAAGGAAAATAAACTCACGATACGAAAATGAAAAACATAAACAAGTCTATGATGGTGTAACCCCCTCCTCAAACCTATTCGGAAGAATAGGTTATAAACAAAGGATCACACAACCTCACACTACCTCCTTCCTAGGCATTTAGCAATCTCAAAGCATGGTGAAGACTTGTTGCCTCTTAGGTACATAATTACTCGGGAAAACAACCATAAGACCCTAACATGCATCATCCTATTATAAAGGCCTTCGTGAACCGCAGTAGAGAAAACACCACTAAGTGATGTCGAGACTACCATGCTTAACTAAGTGCAATACATAAATGTGACAAGCCAAGCGGGAGAAGCCTCAAACATATTCATAGAGATGAAGCATACGATTAATGACATAGCTAGTTGATCTATCCAATAAAAAAGTTCAAAAATTCGGCAATAAACTCCATATAAAACATGCAAGACTATCCTAGGATGAATTTAGTGAATGCAACCTATAAAACTAAGAAAGCAGTAAACGTGCAAATGCAAACAAAGAATAAGATACTAATTGACACAAAACCAAACAAAACTTAACATCATGGTTCACATCCCATCCCCCTTACGATTCTTAAGCTAGTCCCCTAGCAAAAGAGAATGAGTAATAAGAAGTGATACTAGATGTTACCGAAGGGTTTGGCCTCGGTCGACTGAGAGTGGACAAGTGGAAGGACTAATCATCGGGATGGTAGTCCCCATAAAAGTCACTCCACATGTCATTCATGAGCTCATTGGACTGTCGTAGAGCTTCCTGCTGTTGCTGGATCAGCTGTTGCTGCTCCCACATGTGTTGCCTATCCTCTCGGCGATGCTCCTCGAATATCTCCCAATCACGGTTGTGCTGGACAATGTGTCTGTCGATGTCCTGTCGCATGGCCGCGTTGTTGGCATCAATCCTGTCGAAACGGCTGTCGAGGTAGGTACGGAATTCGGAGAAGTCAAATCCTCCAGACCCCTGTGGTGCTCCAGCTGGTGCATGCGGTGCATGATGGACAAACGGAATATCTGGAATCGGGGCTTCGCCAACATCGGCCTCCATAGCATCCTCATGATCAGAATCATTTGGCTGGAATGGCCCTCCTACATCAGCAACGGCTGCTGTGGGGTTCCTCAACTGATACCTGTTGAGCTGTACCTCAATGGTCGAGGGTGAAAGGGCAGCGACCTCGCAATCCCCCTCCTCATTATCGTCGACCCCATGATATTTGCAGTACGCTGTGATGAAGCTCGGAAAGATGAAAGGCTTCCTCTTCTTTTCCCAGTGGCGCTCGTACTCCTCATACATAATGCGCCCTATGTCGACCTGATGTCCATCTATGAGGCAGTAGAGGAGCTCGGCGTAGTAGGGCTGAATCCATGTGTCATTCTTCCTTGGGATCAAGTCGGAGATGCAAAATTTCATCATCACCTTAGCTTCGATGCTAAGGTCGCTATACCTGATCCGTCCAGGTGCTGCCCCAACTTCCGGATATCTGTACTCCCTGTTGCAGATCACTTCGGTGATGTCTCTTCCTATCCCCCTAGCGGTCCTCGAATACAAGTAGGCGTGGGCGCTTTCTGTGAATTCCAAGTTCCCGAAATGGATGAAGGAAGAAATGTACTCTGGGCTCCATGGTATAATCAGGCCTCGGACTAACACCCCATTCTTCTCGTCCAGATCCGTATACCCGGTGTAGAAATCTCGGTGGAGGCTCTCGTCGTAGCCTTTGAACCTGTCGGAACTGTACCATGCCCAATTCCTCTGTGACCCCAAACTTGACAGCGTCCTATATCCCGCTCTATTCGATGCAGACACAGGAATGTCAATCCTCCTATCGGGAATGATAGACCTTCCTCCGTCGGCCATCTCCTCCTCTAACCGTTGTCGCACCTCTATCGCAGCGGCAGACAACTCGTACAAATCGTGAGATGGTTGGGAGCTTGATGCCACTCCCTTCCCCTTTTTGCTAGAGCCGGCTCTCCTTGTCCTCGGTGCCATGATTCCTACAAACAGCAATTAGTATCTTGTACGATGCAAAACAGACCTATGCTTATGTAAATAAACGAGCGAACAAACGAGTAAAATTCTCAAAAATCCAACTCCTCAAAATCCCAAATCCTAGTCTAGCTAATTCATTATGTAACATATCAATGTACCTACTACAATAACATATTACATTATGCTTTTGCTAACAACAAATGCCTTGAATCACAAGGTTCAATCCAAATCATAAAAATCAATTCCTAGCATAAATCCTCAATCTCAACTATCATGCATTCTACCAATACATTCATCAATTTCATATCAATAAACACATGTTTAAACAAGGAATGAAAGCAAGAGAGACAATTTCCTAACAAGACATATATCATCCAATTAGCAAAATCTCAAATCATCAAACCAAGCCTAATTGAACATGTAATTGAAAATGAATAATGAATCTAAACATATAAATCATCAACCCATACATCATACAAGCCTAATTGAAGCATAAATCAAAAAAATCCCCAAATTGTAAAAATTAGGGTTCATGTGATAATACCTCAAATCCGGAAATTGAATGAGCTAGGAAGAAATTTGTTCGGATAGAATGAAAGAGCACGTAACGGGCTTCGAATGAAGCTAAAGATCACACAAAATGATGGAGAGATGAAGAAGTTATGAAGATTTGAAGTTATTTTGAATATGGAGGAAATTTTGGAGTTTGAAGGATGAAAATGGAGGAAAATGGGGGTTTGGGGAAGAAACCCCCGATTTTTGTATTCTGGAGGTGTGGGGCGGTTCGCCCCACACCTGGGGCGGACCGCCCCGCACGCCAGAGCGCGCGCGCGCTTTGGTCGTGGGGTGATTCGCCCCATACGTGGGGCGATTCACTCCCCACTTTTAGGTGGAAGACAAATGTTTTTTTGAAAAATAAAAATGCGATTTTAAGTCCCCGAAAAAGTTTTTAGTCCCCGAAAAATCATTTTTCCTCAAAAAATCACTCGAAAAGTCGCACTCGAACACAACATAAGCACATACGACACAGAACCGAACAAATTCACATATGAAAAGCAAATTGTTCAAGTATGAATGCATGCAATAAAGCGGTAAAGAAAGCGATAAAAACCCCGGATTGCCTCCCGGATAGCGCCATTGTTTAAAGTCTCTGACTCCACTCCTGTCTTCGCCTATCTTTTCCTTCTAAGGGTACTAGACTTCCCCTTCATGATTCTCCTTCCCATGCTTTGATCCTGTGAATAAGAGTGAACATAGACGTTAAGACCACTGTAATCAATAGTGTTAGAAGTATCGGGTGGATCAGTTATGGCTTGCAACACATGTTGCTTGCCATCCACTTCGATAGTGCAAGTCCTTCGGTAGATGTCCATTACGGAGCGTAGCTTAGTCAAGAATGTTCGTCCTAAGAGTATGACATCCCCCGTTCCTGGTGCTGATGCTGGCATTATTACAAAATCGGTGTGGACAGAGGCTTCACCAATTTTGACTAATACATTCTTCACAACGCCTTCGGGTTTCACAAGGGATCCATCCGCCAGTTGCACAATAGCCTTATGCACAGTTAGTTCTCCAAGGTTACTTTTCTCGAAAACGTCCAAAGGGAGCACATTAGAGTAGGATCCAGTGTCTAGTGTGGCTCGGACATCTTCAAGCTCCCCAATCCCGACTTTAACATCGAAACTTTGAGGGAGTGGCTCGGGATCCTCTTGCTCCTCTTCACTCTTGTTAGTACCAAGGTCCTTTTCTTCTTCTTCGGCCTGTGGGGGCAGTTCCCTCTTGCAACTCTCGCACTTAGCAACCTTCTTGATGGTGATTTCAACAGGTAGATCACCCACTAAGTTAATGGACAATGACTTCTCAGTGTTGCTAGGCAGTTTGCCTTGCTCCCTACTTGCTCCTCGGTCGATCAGCTCTTGCAACTTTTGATGGGCAAGCCTAGTGCTCTCTTCCAACTTATCGAGCCTTGCCCTAGTTTTCCCAGAATCTTCTTCATAACGTTTGAGAAAACTTTGTGTGTGATCAACCATCTTTTGCAAGTTCTCCATCAGTTGAGCCGTCTTCGACTTCGGTGGCTCTTTCGGAACGGGGTTTTCGCTGTGGTCATTACCATAGTTTAGCCTACTACGGTCTTGGTTAGGTCCATAAGTTTGGTTAGCTGGTGCATATCCTTGATTGTTACGGTATCCTCTTCTCCAAAATCCACCACGAGGATTCCTACCGTCTTGTCCGTAGCTAACTTCCTGAGTACCAAACTCCGTAGCAAAGGCTTCTTCTTCGCCTCCTCGAGCCCAGTTGCCATCATCGTATGCCAGCTCCAATCTACACATATGAGCCCCATGCCCATAGTTCTTGCATATTCGGCATACTTCGTTCGAAACAGTTGTTCCGGTGGCGCTCTTGAGGACTTGCTTCAATTCGTTGGTAAAGCACTCGAATTGATCCCCATTCCCCCTGTACATAGGGGCTTCTTGAGTCGGTGGAGCTTCAGGTCCACGTCTCCTAACCATTGCTCTTGGGTCCTTGAACTGCGAACCCTTAGCAAGCCTTTCGAAAACTACCCAGACGGCTTCTGCGGTTTCCTCCCAAATATTGCCTCGGCATTGGAAATCCACCACTTGTTGGTTCTCGAAGGTTAGTCCATTGTAGAAGTGTTGGACTAGGTCGGAGAGTTCAAAACCATGGTGAGGGCACTTGTTCGTGAGATCTTGGAACCTCTCGAACGCGGTGTAGATGGTCTCATCATAGTCTTGCTTGAATCCAGTGATCTGCGCCTTAAGCGCGGTAGTCAGAGTGTGTGGGAAGTATTTCTCCATGAAAGCTGAAAAAACCTTTTCCCAAGTGTCCAGCGAGCCTGCTGGAAGAGAACTCAGCCATGACTTGGCTCTGTCGCCAAGTCCCATTGCAAAAACCTTCATCCTTAACTCATCCGTTGTTATGTCAGCTCCGGGTCGTGGGAGTTGGTTGACGAAATCATCGATATCGTGCAAGTACCCCATCACATCTTCCCTTGATAAGCCATAGAACCTCGGAAGTTGTTGGAATGCGTGGTTCTTGATTTCCAGATCTCGGGTTGCAGACGAAATAACTATCGCCGGTCCCCTCATACGATCCTTGGTGGGTTGTACCCATGCCTTCAGTGGTCTAGCTTCTGCCATTCCGTCGATTTCCTTGAATAGACTAATTAGAGATTCAGAGAAATCGGTTTCCTCTATTTCCTCTAGTGCGCGCCTTTCAAGTAGTCGCCTTCTTTGGTGGTAGACTCTATCGATCTCAGCAATTGAATTAGCAAGCGGTGTTCCTGCAGAGCGTGTATGCGGCATACACTATCTGTGACATACTAGGAAAAGTGATTAGAAACAAACTAGGAAAGCAGAGAGATTAAAAAGGAAAACTAAATCTAGAAGAATTAGGAATCTAAAGCTGTAAATATAAACAAATTAAAAAGAAAAAAGGATTATAGTCCCCGGCAACGGCGCCAATTTGATGAACGTGTCAGATTCAGTCAAATAAATTTGTAATAGCCAAAGGCAATCCACAACTACAACGAAAACCGTAGTGTAGTAGTAGAATGACTCGAGTGTCGTTCTCTCAGGACTATACTAGCTTTATCAAATCTAATTAAGAATATAAAACAGGAGATAGAAAGCAATAGGGGGTTTCAAGCAGATAATGGAGATTGGTGATAGTATGGTCCTTCTTAACATAATGGGTCGATAATCATGCATAAATTCCTCGGTCTTGCATAGAGATCTTTGAATCAATCTTGTGTCCTGTTGCAAGTATTAAGCACTACGAAGATAATATGGGTCTGACTTGTCATCAACTAACGTCCTAATGTGTTCCGTAATTATTCAACACTACGAAGATAATTGGTTTGATTGGTGGACAAGTGTCCAAGTGTGCATAATGATCAATACAACATACGAGAATTTTTGTTTCAACTGATCAACGAAATAAAGCAATGACACGGAGTATAATGCGCGATATAGCCATTAGCATGATTATCTTCCCTCGCTAAGAATTCACATACTACCACCAACGATAAATTTAGCTACTCATAATAGGCATGCAATCAATAGCAATCATAGAAGAAAACATATTGAAAGAAGAATAAAATAAGTAGATAAAAACTGTAAGATACAAAGTTACCGAAGGTTGTCAATCTTCGGATGATTGCGATCCTACGCGCTCCAATCTGCTATGAAAAAGTATCCCCTAAGCTATGGAACTCCCAGGACAGACCCCAGGGTGTTCCTACCTAAAACTATAGAGAGAGGTTAGAAAGTAGGCTTGGAAAGATATGATTTTCGGAGAAAAACTGAGCTCTATATATAGGCCCCGAATTTTCTCTAGGGCAGTTCGCCTCTGGCTGGGGCGGTTCGCCCCCCAGTTTTTCGCGGAATTTCTGCGTTTTTCGACGCGAATTTGGATTTCTTCACCTTTTCGGACTCGGTTTATGACTTATAGTAGCCTTCTAACCTCCAGATTCGGCCCCTAGACTCCAAATCCTATCCGGAAACCTTCAGATACTCCAAATAGGCTTCTGGAACACCAATTCCTTGTAGACTTCAATATAATTGCCCCGAAATCTCCGAATTTCAACCAAAACCTGTAAAATAAAATCTAAAGGGAAACGTGACACTATTCTAATAAAATGTACTAAAATATAGCTAAATTAACATAGAGGATAGCTAAAATAGGTGAAAAAGACTCGAATGAAACTGTAAAATACACATTCATCAGAAGCCACCGGCTTCTAGCTCAGGTATGTTTGTTATTGAAATGAACATGACTACTTTTGACTCCAATGGTTGGGTATTAGATACAACATATGGCTCACACATTTGTAATAATGTGCAGGGGCTAATTGATCACAGGCTAGTCAAGCAAGGTGAAATCGACTTGCATGTTGGGAACCGCAATCCAGTTGAAGCCAAACGCGTTGGACGCTGCAAGATAGATTTACCTTCGGGACAATGTTTAGAACTTGATAATGTTTATTTTGTTCCATCCATTGTCAGAAATATTATTTCCATTCCATTGTTAGACAATATGGGTTTTTTCTTTCGATTTGCGAATAATACTTGTTATTTTTCATTGAATGACCAGTATTATGGAAAAGCTCGCTTAGTGAATGGTTTATATATTTTGCAAAGTAGTCTACCTTTATTTCAAATACATAACGAACAACCGTCTTCAAGTAGGAAGAATAATCCATCTTATCTATGGCATTGTCGGCTAGGCCATATCAATGAAACACGGATTCAAAGACTAAGGAAGTTGGACTACTTAGAACCATTTGATTTTGAATCATATGGTACATGCGAATCATGTGTTAAGGGTAAGATGACGAACAAACCTTTTGTTGGACAAGGTGTTCGTGCCACTCGCTGCTTAGAGCTCATACATACCGACGTATGTGGACCTTTTAAAGTCCAAGCGTGTGGGGGTTATCCTTACTTCGTTACCTTTACTGACGATTTCTCAAGGTATGGATATATTTATCTTATGAAGAATAAATTCGAGACCTTTGAAAAATTCAAGGAGTTTAGGAATGAGGTCGAGAATGAATTGAACATAAAAATAGTCACTCTTCGATCAGATCGAGGAGGTGAATACCTTAGTGAAGAATTTATCGACTACTTGAAGGGAAATGGAATTCAATCGCAATGGACTCCTCCTGGAACACCACAGTTAAATGGTGTGTCTGAGAGAAGGAATCGAACCCTGTTAGACATGGTGAGATCAATGATTGGATTCTCGACTCTTCCAAAATATCTGTGGGGATATGCACTACAAACTGCAATCTATATTCTGAACCGTGTACCATCTAAATCAGTGGAGAAAACTCCTTATGAGTTATGGAAAGGAAAGAAGCCCTCACTGGGCTATCTTAGACCTTGGGGCTGTCCTGCGATAGTCAAACTGATGCTCACTGATAAGTTAGATGCCAAGGGTGTCAAAGTATATTTCATAGGCTATCCTCGTCAGGCGAGAGGCTATGAATTCTATCATGCTGAATATCACAAGGTGATAGTATCTAGAAACGTCAAGTTTTTAGAAGCAGAATACCTCGAAGAAGAGAGGTTAGATGACATGATAGAACTTGAAGAAATTCAAGACTTTGACACGCGCAAACATGAGTTCTCTAAATCTTCTGATTTGGACTCAACTTCATTGGGAGCTTTCGAAGCAGACAAGGGTAATGATATGACACTTGCTAGGCATGTCATAGTCAGTGGGAGTCCTGTGATTAGATCAACAGTTGAAACCACACCAATAGAACCCGTTGTCAATCAAACTGTGCAACAAGTTGCACAATAGCAGCCTCCCGCAAGGGAACAGGGTCGCGGGGCGCGACCAGCTGCATCAGTACCCACTGATAATGTTCGTGTTACACGAAGCCAGAAAAGAAAAGCACCAGAACCAGTCCAGCTCCGTAGGTCGAAGAGGATCCTAAAAGGACCTCAGAAGCAAAGCCTTATGATAGAAGACATCAGTGAACTTGATGTCGACTTATCAGATCGGGAAGATCCCGAGACCTACAAAGAGACAATAATTGATATTGACTCAGACAAATGGCAAGATGCCATGGAATTGGAAATGGACTCCATGTACCTGAACCAAGTTTGGAACTTGGTAGACTTGCCCCAAGGGGTTAGACCTATTGGGTGCAAATGGGTCTTTAAACAAAAGACAGATGCCGATGACAAGGTACAAACGCACAAGGCTAGACTTGTGGCGAAAGGCTACACGCAAAGGTATGGCATCGATTACGATGAAACCTTTTCACCGGTAGCAAAATTGAAGTCCATTCGAATTCTACTTGCGATAGCTGCCTACTATGATTATGAGATCTGGCAGATGGATGTAAAGACTGCCTTCCTCAATGGAAACCTTGAGGAAGAGGTCTATATGGTACAGCCGGAAGGTTTTATTAGTAAAACCAGGCCAACTGTTGTATGCAAATTACAAAGATCCATCTATGGGCTAAAGCAAGCGTCTAGGAGCTGGAATATCCGCTTTGATGAAGCTGTCAAATCGTTTGACTTCATCAGATGCAAGGAAGATCCCTGTGTCTACACTAGGCACAGCGACAAGGGAGCCGTTTTCATGATCATCTATGTTGATGACATTTTGATCATGGGAAACAATGTCTCTATGCTAGAAGAGACTAAAGTTTGGTTATCAAGTACCTTCTCAATGAAGGACTTGGGTGAAGCGAACTACATCCTAGGGATCAAGATCTATAGAGATAGATCCAAGAGGATGTTAGGATTGACACAGTCCACCTACATCGACAAAATACTGAAGCGTTATAAGATGGACGACTTAAAGAGAGGCTTTCTCCCAGCTAGGCATGGGATTGTCTTATCAGTTAAGGATGGTCCTAAAACTGATGAAGAAAAAAATGCAATGAGTCATGTGCCCTATGCTTCGGCAGTAGGGTCTATAATGTATGCAATGAATTGCACAAGGCCCGATGTGGCATATGCGCTTAGTGTCACTTGTCGACACCAACATAATCCAGGAGTACCTCACTGGACTACTGTAAAGAACATTCTTAAGTACCTTCCACGGACTAAATAGATGTTCTTGGTGTTTGGTGGAGAACCAGAATTAAAGATGTCTGGTTATGTCGATGCTGGATTTGAATCAGATCCTGATGACTTTAAGTCACAGACAGGATACGTATTCAAATTGAACGGAGGAGCTATCTGTTGGAAGAGTTCTAAGAAAGCCACGGTTGCTGACTCATCCATAGAAGCCGAGTACATTGCTGCATCAGAAGCATCGAAAGAAGTTGTCTGGATTTCAGAGTTCTTGAAGGAATTGAGGGTTGTTCCTGCTCCTAGTCCAATAACAATTTATAGTGACAATACGGGCGCCGTCGCTCAATCTAAGGAGCCTAGATCTACAAACAAGAATAAACATGTACTTAGAAAGTATCATGTTATACGTGAGATTATTGATAGAGGAGAAGTTAGTATAGAACGTGTCTCTACCACGGACAACGTGCCAGATCCTTTCACCAAGGTCTTATCAGTGGAAGTCCACTTAAGACATTATGCTAATCTGGGTATTAAGCATAAAGGTGACTGGCTCTAGTCCACGTGGGAGATTGATAGTGTATATGTCCTAGAGACAGTCCTTATTAAGGGCATGCAACCCTTATAGAGGGCATATATGTACTATTACACAGGTCAACGTAATATAATATATGTTTGTTGTTTGACTATTGAGTATAGCTTTCATATTTATATTACACCAGGCATGCAGCATGTCATATCTCTATTTCTGTCTGTATTGATATTAAACATGTCCCCTCGGATAGATGACCGATCACACAGATAGTGGGAGCTATGTGAGTTATCATCTATCCCAAACTCTCCCTAGTCGAGGTTCATCTCGGATGTAGGCGTATGAATGAACCAGCCGAGACTAGTATGCGTGGAGGTTATACTTGTTGGAGCAAGTGTGAGTCGATCCCACGGCCACGGAACGGATTGTTGGACAATCAAGAAACGTTCCCATAACTGCGCATAGTTGTTCGAAGGATGATTACCGAACAATGGAAGTACCCACCGGACACTCCCATCGATGTATACTCTACACCGAAGTGTCTATGGGAACCGGTAAGTTGTCGAAGTGATGTCAGTCGTCCTTTGGACTTACAGGACTTTATCATCACATTTGTTGCCTCATATCCTTGGTGGACCCGTCGATGTCAGCTCTGAATAAGCAGTTGACCTAAGACACGATCCAGGATTATGGCTACATACAAATGGAGATGATAAGTGTTTCTGTGAAGGATTCATCTCTCATGTGTAGCACAGGAGAGTACTCCTCATAGTCGTCATAGTTGTGTTGGTAAAGTCACTGGCCAGTGCATCGATATATTATGATAGTAATAAGTATATCTTCGTAACCAAGCAACTCCCTGAGACGCCCGTGGATGTATTATTGGGATAGACACATCATCGATCCTAGATGCATTCGAGTTAGTCAGATGAAGGGACGTTGCCATCGTCGCGTTGAGTGCAACAGACTTCGCAACGAAAGGGTTTGCTTTGAGAAACCTCTCAAACGTCCTCATGTATTAATATTGCAAATGGAACCGTCTAGGAATTCCATTTTGCCTAGTCTAGGACTTGCTTAATACAATGAGGCCCTATGGGTCACACTATGTGGTGATTCAGCTTATCCAAATATCCTTGAAGATGGAATCGCAATTGATTTGGAATTAATTGTGATTGATGGATTATAATTGATTTGGAATTAATTATAATATTTAGTGGCTCAATTAATGATTTGAAATTATTAATTGAATTGGCTAATTAATTGTATTTTATGTAAATACAATTAAAGATTATATTTTAGAAATATAATAGAGGATTGATTTGAAAGGATATGTTAATTTTGAATTAACATATGGACATGGGCAAAATCTACTTGGAGTTTGAATTGCCTTAGAACTATAAGTGGGTCCCAAAATCGGGACCCACCTATCTCCCTTAGGACACGCGCGCGCGCGTGAGCTGGAGTAGGGGGAGGAGTTCGACTCCTTCCTCTATTAGAAGTCCAAGGGATAAGTTAGATTTTCCTGGTTGAGTTTTGATTTGATTGGGAATGAATCTAGACTTGAAATTGGTTTCCTAGCGCGATAAGAATTAGATTCTTATTCCTTTATGAAGTCTAATTGCTTATGCTTTAGGCTTCTATTGACTACTATATATAGTAGACTATTAGAGAGCTTTTGACATAGATCTTCACACAGTTGAATACCCAGTTTTCTAAGAGAAAATAAAAAGCTCTCCCCTACCTCTTCATACTAAGCCACGCGTGCCACCCCTCTCACCGGAGAAAAACCGCCGCCCATCTTCTTGGTCACACAAAGAATATCCTAGCATTCTTTCCAATAGGTTGTTCATCCGTGGATACCAAGGTTGAAGTTCAAGGAGCTGGAAACTGACTTTTATTGTCTTGTAGATAATCAAAGTATTGCAGATATCTTCGACTTCGACGAAGGAGAAGATTCACCGGATTATTACGAAGACTTGGAAGTTGTGCTTGCTTTTGGAGTACGGTTAGTCTTCTAATTGACGTGTTTAAATATATACGGCATGTACATAATTAATTAACCTGTATGTTAAGAAAAATTTTGAAATTCCGTTGCGTACCATAGGGGTAACTCTGACCGTATTTTCTTACAGTGGTATTAGAGCCGAGGTTAATTGATTACGTATATACGTATATATGTTGTATGATTTTGTAGTTTATGTGGATGCAATTGATTCTATGATTAATTCGATTTTCAAAAGTTTTGTTTTTTTATATAAATTTAGAATTTATAATTTTTCAAAAAAAAATAAAATATTTTAAATATATATATATCGACGGGCCGCCTGCGGGACGCAGGCCCTGGGCGCCCGTGCCTGCGTGCCGCAGGCACGGTAGGGGACGGGACTTGGTCCCGTCCCGTATTTTCATATATATATTTTTCGGGGTTGGACCCAAAATCAAATTTTTGAAAATTTTGAGGATTGAATTTTATATTTGGAATATAAATATGATTTAATTGTAATTGTTTTTAACTAGAGTGGTTAAATTTAATTAGTATAAAGTTAAGGGGCTTATTTCTGATTGATCGATTTATTATTTATTACAAATAAGTCCTTCTACTTTTGAATTTTAGATTTAACATCTTCAAGGTTTCGAAAATTACAATTAAGTCCTTCGCGTTTTCGAAAATTGCTACCTGGTCAATACAATTTTCGATTTTTCAATCTAGTCCAAATTTTCAATTATTTCATAGAAATTATAAGTATGGGATTATAATTTTCATAATGAAATTATGAAGTCATTTGGCATCCACATAGGCTACTACTTGTTTATTTGCTCGACATGCTATTGTTTGACAATGCATGTTTAAATACCATGTATTTTACTTTCCGTTCGACCGCTATGCATGCGAGGGTAGGCGGCGCCCTCTTATTTGTCGGACCGCATATTTTATGTATGGGTAGGCGGCACCCATTATGTGCTTGACCGCGTTTAGAACTAGAATGGATAGGCGGCATCCATTACGTGTAGACCGCTCATGCATGATGGGTAGGCGGCGCCCTTATTTGTTTGTAGATGACTGATAACAACCCTCAAGCTACAAGCCCCAACCAATATAAGTGCAGAAATATATATATGTATGTATTTCTGAGATGCTTTCCATAGGGTGCTTTAATTCTGAACTTTCATTGCGTTTTCCTGTATTGGCGACCTCGTCTTACAGACTCGCAGTGATCGTCAGATTAGAGTAAGCCTATGGTTATAACTTACTGCATATTGTATCTAGCAACCTCGATAAGTACAATATGAAGAGCATCGGGTTAAATTAGATTTAACACCCAAGAGTTGCGTGACGCAATTGGATAGTCCTACCTGTCATATTATGCTATGCGACCAGCCCCCGTTGGAGTATAGCATAGTATGGATTTGGATCTTGGCCACTACGGTAACTTGTTGGACATTACCCGTATGTTTGTTTTGATTTATTATTTTCGTTCTATATTATTTCTCCTTAGGAAATTAGAAATGGCGAGTATCTCGCTCCGTGCTGTCTTAGAGAAGTAAATTTTGACCTGACCAAACTTCCTAGATTGGATCAGGAATATACGTTTGGTGCTGAGGTACGAAAAGATTGAGTACGTCTTGGACGAGGTCATTCCCGTGTGCCCCGAAACTCAGACTGCCGATAAGGTTGCTGCTTGGAATCAAGCCAACAAAGCAAAGTCTGATAAGCATCTTGAGGATGCTAGATCCGCACAGTGTATTATGCTGGCGGCAATGAGCAATGAGCTGCAGAGGCAACATGAAAGCATGTTGCCGTATGAGATGCTGAAGCATCTTGAGTCGCTCTTTAAGACGACAGCTAGAAGTGTTGAATTTGATTTGATCAAAGAGATACACAGATGCAAGCTCAATGAAGGAGGGAACATGTCTGAACATGTTCTCAAAATGATTGGTCTCTTTGAAAAGCTTGCCGATGCCGGTGTTAAGCTAGAGAACAAGATCATGGTGATCTTTGTCCTTCAATCATTGTCGAGTTCGTATTCGCTGTTCATCATTAACTACACGATGAATGCGAAGGACGTAACACTGCCCGAACTCCATAATCTGCTGAAGACATATGATCAAACTCTTCCTAAGAAGGAAAAGTCGATCATGTTTGTTGGGCAACCGTCTAACCCAAACCCGAGAAACAAAGGTGCTAAGGGTAAAGGAAAGTCGGGAGCCAAGGCTAACACTTCGAGTGATAAGCCTAAGCGTCTGAATCAGAAAAGGAAGTTCAAGAGAAGCAGAACGGTACGCATAGATGAATATCTTTTCTGTAAGCAGAAAGGACATTGGAAAAAGATTGCCCTAAGCTGAGGGTAGATCAAGCTAAGCCACAAACTCCGCATTCTTGTGCCACCCACTAACGTACCTAAATGGTCGTGGCCCCCAATCCAACCGCCCAGACTTCAACAAAATAGCAGCATGATCAGAAACTCTCCTGCGTAACCCAAACTGAGCCAGATCACCCCACTTCGCCACCCAACCCTTTGACAACAAGAATCTATCCAATCGACCACAACAAGTACCGTTCTGACGATACCAAGTAAAACGCCTCCTGTTTAAAGGAAAGTCGACCAACTCTAACTCCTCGATAAACTCAGAAAAACATGTCATGTCCGTCGTTAACACGGAAGACCCCAAACCCCGCCTCTCCTGTGGACATCTCACCGCATTAAAATCACCACAAACACACCACCTAACAACCCTCGACCCTTCAAGCCGAACCTGCAGACAGCGCCAAAGATCAGCTCTACCCTCACTAGAACTCGGACCATACACATTAACGATACCCACGCGCTCCCCTTCCCACTCACCCAAAATCTCCAGAAAACCATCATCACCCCATAAATCTGTTCGGACAAACACTGAGCTATCCCAAATACAAAGCAATCCACCTGAGGCCCTGTTAGCACCACTGAACATCCAATCAAAATCATCGCCTCCCCATAACCGATGTACCAACCGACGATCCACAAAATGGAACTTTATTTCCTGCAAACACAAAAACTCCACATTGTTACTAAATAAAATTAAAAGCACAAAATATTAAATCAAACACCAATACTTGATGTTTTCAATAATGAACGATTGAAAAGCTGTGGCCGAGTGGAATGTGGTGAAGTTCATGGTATATGCCACCCGGGTTCAATTCCCTCTGGCCACAGCTTTTGCGAATTTTTTTTTAATTTATTATTTCCATGAATTTGTAAAAAAGATTATTCTTAAAATAAAAAACACAAATAATTTAATCACTGATTTATTAAATATCATTTTTCAATAATTAAAATTAATTGTGAATGAATAAACTAAAAAAAATTAAACTGATTTTCGTACAATTGTGTCTACGAATTTAATTTTAATTCCAGAACATATTTTACCTAGATTTTAATTAACATTTTAATTCACCGTTTAAATAAAAAAACTATTTATTATTAATTTTAAAATTCATTTTGCCAAGAATTTAATTGACACCATAATTCAACATTTAATTAATAAACGATTTATTTTTAAATTCCGGAATTTATTTTGTTGTATAATTCAATTAACATATTATTTTTAAATTTGGCAAGTATATCTAATATAGAAGTATATAATAAACAAGTTACAACAACCTACACTTCAAATTTGGTAATTATAGCTAATATAGAAGTTATAAATTTGGTAATTATAGCTAATATAGAAGTAACTCCAACTCCTATCCCATTTAGACTAGAACTAAGTAAATAAAGAAATTCCTACTCCTATCCCATTTAGAGTTTTAGACTAAAAACGTGTATATGTATATGATGAAGAGAACGCAAACTGTTCATCTTCAGTTCTTTCTTTCTCCTTCAATCCTCCTCGTATTCTCTCTTTCTACTTCAATACTAGTATACGACGTTGGTCTTTATTTCTTACCACCATGATGATGATGCAAATGTCTTACCCGACTCACTACCCAAACCTTATGCCACTTCCATATTTTCCACCACCAACTACTTCATATCCTATCCGAGAAAATATACCCGTCTCCAAACCAATCTTATTATGCAAATGGCAACGTCCTCCCCCTGGTTTTGTCGCGATAAGTTGCGATGGATCCTTTAATCCATTCACAAGATCGGGTGGATATGGTGTTCTCCTTCGAAATCAGCTTGGACAATTATTAAAAGCCAAGATCAATAAGCACCCGCAAGAAGAATACATAAACAGTAGGTTTACGTACGAAAACGTCGTACTTATGCAAGAGATGATGGCTATTCGTGATGGACTCCAACTAGCTAAGGATCTTCAATATTCGACCGCTCAAGTCCAGTCAGATTCAAAGAATGCGATAGACATCATTGGAGGAGAAGTTCCTTGCCCGAAGAAATGTCTTGGAATACTACGCGAAATTCAGAATGAGATCGTATGTTTTAAGCGGCTCCAGTTTATATTTGTTTACCGAGAATCGAACCGCGCAGCCGATGTTCTTTCCAAGTTAATGATGGATGACGGTGAGATGTACCTGGATCTTGATGACATACCCGACCAAGAATTGTTACAAATTCTGATGGATGATGCAAATGGTGTGATTGTACCACGATATCCAAAATAGATCTGGTACCAAGATATCCGAAGTAGGATATACTAATAGCCACGGCGTTGCCAAATAAATCTAAGATAGGAAAATCGTTGTTGTATGTGATAGAATAGAATGAAGAATTGAAGATGCATGTTTATATGATCGATCACGTATACAATGTATGTGCTTGAAAAGCAAGCATATAATGTAAATCTATTTGCGTCGAGCTCTATGAACGACTTGGATGCTTAATAAATTCATTGAGATACAAAATTGAGCTTAGTGACCTCTAACATGTTAATGCCGCTACATTGACGTGTCTAATATAAATTGGTTATGATGCTCTGCATGCGTTGACAGTTCCGTAACTGTATGTATATGGCATATTTAACGAGAAAAGGAAATAATAATTTATTTATTTTTGAAACCGGAATTTTTTTATTAAAATAGAGCAGAAAATGCTCGGTACAATTACAAGGTAATAAAAACACCACCACCATAACAAACGGGGTATCTCAAATCGAAACCTCACTAACAACAATTTTTTTTAAACAGCAAAAAAGTTCTTTAAACCCAAAGTCAGTACAAGATAAGAGGGGCATACCCCAATCATGACACGAGATGTATCACTAAACTTATACAAAAGAGGGCCCAACCTAGACAACGAAGCTAGAGGAAAAACAAAGCGGAACGAAACCCCGAAGACTCTAGCTAAAGCTATGATCCCCTGAGAATCTAAGACTGACGTGTAGACTGTGCACGACTCCTCGAACTCCAGAACACGCCTGTGATTCGAGACAATGAAACGAGCCCGCTCTCCCATAGCTCCCAGGGCGATGATGCAACACCACAACCCCCTTCCAGCTCATAGGAGTGACAGTCAAACAACAAAATCAACCTCTGTTTGAATCGAACCCTCAGGTTTAAATGAACGGGGACACAAACCAAACCAAAACCAAAACCACACGATCAGAGTGCAAGACCCCAAAGCTTCCACCGAACACCTGTTCATCCCTGCCAAAGGATAGAACTCGACATCCAGAAATGTTAGCATAAAAACTCACCAACACAACACCCACCCAGCACCTCCTGTAGCCACAACCGATCCAAGTATACGTAACCTGCAAATAGAAAAAGAGCACACACCGTACAAACAAAGCGAGAATGGGAAACGGCCAACGAGAGCACCTAGCCGACAACAACAGCGCACGCCGGTAACCATTCCCCATCGCAACCCATACAGCAACAACTCGCCACTCCCCTCACGTCGGACAACAGTGCGACCGATCCGACATCAAGAGCACACATCCACCGCACCCCTCCGCAACCCATACAGCAGCAGCTCACAATTCCCAACTGCAGAATAATTTAAGCCCCCTACCATCACCTAAGCATACCTGCAAGGACACACAAAACACCTCACAGCAGCCAAAGACGACAAAGATAACAAAAAAGACCCAAACCTGACCGTGCAGTACAACACCGTCTCCTGGCTAGCCCCGTCACCTCCCCAACCACAACCCCATCGACTAGCCCCAGCACAAGCCTGGCGCCTGCAACCAATCTGCCAACGAATACCGTGCACCCAACACCTCTTTACACCGCGCCCACCGCCACGACAAATATTTCACTTTATCTCAACAGCATTCGGAACAGAAAGCACACCCCTGAACACCTGATCATTCCTCACTAACCACGTACACCACAACACCCCCTGAACCAACCCCTCATTCAGCTTCGAAGGCAGTGAAGAGCCCAGAAGACTCCTCCCCGATATAACCTCCAACACTGTTGGAACGACGCCACACTCACAACCGATCCAAGAAGCTAAACCTTGCCACACCACCTTCGTAAAGGAGCAAGAAATGAATAAGTGTGAAGCTGACTCCTCCTCGTCGTTACACAACTTACACACATTCTCCACCGAAGGATCCAGAACACAACGGCGTAACAAATTATCCAATGTTGGTAAACTATTCCAAGCTAGCTTCCACACGAACCCAACAACCTTCAACGGAACCCAACCTACACAAATGCACCTAGACCACACAAACACTTCCCCTCCTACCAAAAGAGGTGCATAAGGCACTACTTCAACTTGCGCTTGATACCCCAACCTGACGGTATAAGGACCACCTAAACCATCTCGCCACCTCCACTCATCAGAATCACCATCAGACAACTCAATGTTACCAAAGCCTTCAGCTCCTCCACCAAAGCCACTTCCCAAACAAACAAATTCCTCCGCCACTCCCACCGGAATCCTTCACCCAAACGATCAGCAATGGGAACACACTTACTCAACTCCACACTAAACAACCGTGGAAATAGGTCCTTCAACGGCAAACCACCCCCAACCCACGGATCCTACCAAAATCTTGTCTCCCTTCCAGCACCCACTCCCACCCCCACATTCTCATAAAACCAACTGCTCAACGCTACCTTTGTGACCAAATTCCGCCACCACGTAGACCAACCAACACCATTTGTGCGATTCTCTCTAACCGACAACATACACTCCCACAACGAACCATACTTAGCTCGTATCACCGCCACCCACAACCCATCAGAACCATTGAGTAACTTCCACGCCCACTTGCCCAGTAACGCCAAATTAAACAACCTCAAATCCCTCACCCCCAAACCTCCTCTCTCCTTCGGCAAACAAACCCTCTCCCACCTCACCCACGACAACCTTCTCTCCCCCACCACACGCGACCCCCACAAGAAATTTTTCTGCAAAGCAGTGAGTTCACGAATAACAGCAACAGGAGCAACGAAAAAAGATAAAAAGTAAATAGGCAATGCCCCAAGAACCGAATTTAACAACACTAACCGCCAACCAAATGACAAGTACTTGTGCTCCCATTGACCTAAACGTCTCTTCACCTTCTCAATCACCCCCTTCCACATCTTAACACCACACTCCTTCTCACCAATCGGCAACCCCAAATAATTAAAAGGAAGCTCCCCCACACGACAATTCACACGATGAGCCCACCCATGTAAAACCACATCCTCCACACCCACCCCCACCAAGCAACTTATACGAAAATTAATCTTCAATCCCGACACCCCCTCAAAGCAACGTAAGACAGACTTCAACACTACGATATTTGCCTACACCGCCTCGCCGAAAAATATAGTATCATCAGCAAACTGCAAATGAGAAAAACCAACACCCGCTCTCCCCACACGATAAGGAATATAGGCACCCTCATCCACGGCCTTCCGTAACATCTGACTAAACCCCTCAGCAACAATAAGAAAAAGAAAATGAGATAAAGGGTCCCCTTGCCTCAAGCCCCGCCTAAGAGAAAACTCTTTAGTAGGACTCCCATTCGCTAAGACGGACGAGCTAGACGAAGAAACACACTCCATAATCCAGCGAATCCACCTCAACCAAAACCCCATTCTCACCATCATCTCCTTCAAGAAATCCCATCTCACCGAATCATAAGCCTTCTCAAAATCAATCTTAAAAGCAAACATACTCTTCTTCCTCCTCTTTGCATCACTCACCACCTCGTTTCCGACTAGAATACTATCCAAAATATGTCGAGAACCCACAAAAGCAGATTGATTATGCGAAATCAAACCATCCAAACACGACCCCAAGCGATTTGCTAGAAGCTTGGCTAAAATCTTGTAGCCACTACCAATCAAAGAGATCGGTCGAAACTCCTCAATAGACACCGAATTCAGCTTCTTAGGAATCAAAGTAATGAATTCAGAATTTAACCCCCTCACCAACTTTGAATTCCTATGAAACTCCATCAGAAAACGCTCCACATCTCCCCGCACCTCCTCCCAGAAGAATCTAAAGAAGTGAAAACTGAACCCATCCGGCCCTGGGCTCTTATCAACACCACATCCCCACACAACACTCCTAATCTCATCCGCGTCCAACGATCGTTCAAGCCTCTCACTCTCCAAACCTGACAGCCGCGAACAAGACAGATTTCCCATGCGCAAAGGACCCTTCTCGCGGGCACTGAAATGAGTCGCAAAATACTGACGAACCCCCTCCTTAACCCTCTCCACCTCGTCAAGCCACGCCCCATTAATTCTCAACCCCTCGGTAGCCCGCAACCTCCCCCTCTTCTTCAAACACGCGTGGAAAAAACTAGAATTTGCATCACCCTCCTTCCCCATCGCACCCTCGACTGCTGAAAACGGATAGAACACTGCAAATCTAACGCGATACGCAACTCTTCTTGTACCACCTTAAACCGTGCGGCCTGCTCCCCATCATCAAACAGAGACGGCCGTACTGACCGCAAAAGCAATGCATCCCCATCCTCAGCGACATCCAAACCCTCCTCCCCCTCCAACTCTAGCAACTCCTGAGATAACGACCTTATCTTCCCATCCAAATCTGCCATGTTACTCCCGAGCCACCTCCGAATCTCTAACTTCAGCAATTTCAATTTTTCCGCAAGCACAAAACCCCCCCAACCTTCTACCGTAGCCGATGCCCAAACTCTTTTGACTAAAGCCACAAACTCCGCATTCTTGTGCCACCCACTAACGTACCTAAATGGCCGTGGCCCCCAATCCAACCGCCCAGACTTCAACAAAATAGCAGCATGATCAGAAACTCTCCTGCGTAACCCAAACTGAGCCAAATCACCCCACTTCGCCACCCAACCCTTCGACAACAAGAATCTATCCAATCGACTACAACAAGTACCGTTCTGACGATACCAAGTAAAACGCCTCCTGTTTAAAGTTAAGTCGACCAACTCTAACTCCTCGATAAACTCAGAAAAACATGTCATGTCCGCCGTTAACACGGACGACCCCAAACCCCGCCTCTCCTGTGGACATCTCACCGCATTAAAATCACCACAAACACACCACCTAACAACCCCCGACCCTTCAAGCCGAACCTGCAGACGGCGCCAAAGATCAGCTCTACCCTCACTAGAACTCGGACGATACACATTAACGATACCCACGCGCTCCCCTTCCCACTCACCCAAAATCTCCAGAAAACCATCATCACCCCATAAATCTGTTCGGACAAACACTGAGCTATCCCAAATACAAAGCAATCCACCTGAGGCCCTGTTAGCACCACTGAACATCCAATCAAAATCATCGCCTCCCCATAACCGATGTACCAACCGACGATCCACAAAATGGAACTTTGTTTCCTGCAAACACAAAAACTCCACATTGTTACTAAATAAAATTAAAAGCATAAAATATTAAATCGAACACCAATACTTGATGTTTTCAATAATGAACGATTGAAAAGCTGTGGCCGAGTGGAATGTGGTGAAGTTCATGGTATATGCCACCCGGGTTCAATTCCCTCTGGCCACAGCTTTTGCGAATTTTTTTTAATTTATTATTTCCATGAATTTGTAAAAAAGATTATTCTTAAAATAAAAAACACAAATAATTTAATCACTGATTTATTAAATATCATTTTCAATAATTAAAATTAATTGTGAATGAATAAACTAAAAAAAATTAAACTGATTTTCGTACAATTGTGTCTACGAATTTAATTTTAATTCCAGAACATATTTTACCTAGATTTTAATTAACATTTTAATTCACCGTTTAAATAAAAAAACTATTTATTATTAATTTTAAAATTCATTTTGCCAAGAATTTAATTGACACCATAATTCAACATTTAATTAATAAACGATTTATTTTTAAATTCCAGAATTTGTTTTGTTGTATAATTCAATTAACATATTATTTTGAATTTGGTAAGTATATCTAATATAAAAGTATATAATAAACAAGTTACAACAACCTACACTTCAAATTTGGTAATTATAGCTAATATAGAAGTTATAAATTTGGTAATTATAGCTAATATAGAAGTAACTCCAACTCCTATCCCATTTAGACTAGAACTAAGTAAATAAAGAAATTCCTACTCCTATCCCATTTAGAGTTTTAGACTAAAAACGTGTATATGTATATGATGAAGAGAACGCAAACTGTTCATCTTCAGTTCTTTCTTTCTCCTTCAATCCTCCTCGTATTCTCTCTTTCTACTTCAATACTAGTATACGACGTTGGTCTTTATTTCTTACCACCATGATGATGATGCAAATGTCTTACCCGACTCACTACCCAAACCTTATGCCACTTCCATATTTTCCACCACCAACTACTTCATATCCTATCCGAGAAAATATACCCGTCTCCAAACCAATCTTATTATGCAAATGGCAACGTCCTCCCCCTGGTTTTGTCGCGATAAGTTGCGATGAATCCTTTAATCCATTCACAAGATCGGGTGGATATGGTGTTCTCCTTCGAAATCAGCTTGGACAATTATTAAAAGCCAAGATCAATAAGCACCCGCAAGAAGAATACATAAACAGTAGGTTTACGTACGAAAACGTCGTACTTATGCAAGAGATGATGGCTATTCGTGATGGACTCCAACTAGCTAAGGATCTTCAATATTCGACCGCTCAAGTCCAGTCAGATTCAAAGAATGCGATAGACATCATTGGAGGAGAAGTTCCTTGCCCGAAGAAATGTCTTGGAATACTACGCGAAATTCAGAATGAGATCGTATGTTTTAAGCGGCTCCAGTTTATATTTGTTTACCGAGAATCGAACCGCGCAGCCGATGTTCTTTCCAAGTTAATGATGGATGACGGTGAGATGTACCTGGATCTTGATGACATACCCGACCAAGAATTGTTACAAATTCTGATGGATGATGCAAATGGTGTGATTGTACCACGATATCCAAAATAGATCTGGTACCAAGATATCCGAAGTAGGATATACTAATAGCCACGGCGTTGCCAAATAAATCTAAGATAGGAAAATCGTTGTTGTATGTGATAGAATAGAATGAAGAATTGAAGATGCATGTTTATATGATCGATCACGTATACAATGTATGTGCTTGAAAAGCAAGCATATAATGTAAATCTATTTGCGTCGAGCTCTATGAACGACTTGGATGCTTAATAAATTCATTGAGATACAAAATTGAGCTTAGTGACCTCTAACATGTTAATGCCGCTACATTGACGTGTCTAATATAAATTGGTTATGATGCTCTGCATGCGTTGACAGTTCCGTAACATGGGACACTCAAACATCTGGAACTCTCATCCCAAAACCTACGGTCCTGGTTCACGTACCTGGTATTTTTTATTCACATTCTCAATCGTCGTTCGATTTCTACCTCCAATTTGTATTTTCATTTTTTTCCGTCAATTCCCGTCGCATTGTTGATATATTCATGTTTAGAGGTGCTATGTAGAATGTTAGAAGTGTTAATTAATGGTTTAGAATCGGAGTTTTGAGAATAATGGCATTCCAATTGAAATATAAGCTTGTCTTTAGTAACCCTGATTTAGGATCAATAGGGAGGATTTGTGGAGCTGAAACCAGTTCAATTTTAGTATTGAGTGAACAATTTTGTTTGAATCTGAATAGGTTGGTTTCTGAAAATGACACTAGCTTCATTTCTTAAGCTTAGATTTAGCTCGTTTTCGGAGTTTTAAGTGTAGTTATACAGGTCCAGTTTATTGATGATCAACAGTCGTGTAGTTCAAGCACGTCATAACGGAAGTTATTGGCAAACACGCACACCATTAGCCTAATCAACGAGAATAGGAGAATAAGCAAACACGCATAATATCGGATGTCTGCTGATTTTCTAGGGAAGAAGAAAAGCTAGTAGCTAGTGTTCATTGTGATTTGAAAATACATTTTGATTAATAAAGAAGTTTAGGATGCATGTATGTGAAGTTACATGTACTTGATTTCTACTCAGGGTAATTGATCTTTAACTGTTTGCTATAGTCTTGAATTCATTTTTGCTAGATTATTTTCATGTTTCTGTATAATGTTTTAGTAATCGATGGTTGTTCGTTGTTTTACAGCCGTGTGTGTGGTAATCCCCATGGAATAATTAGAAAGTATGGTCTGATGTGCTGCAGACAATGCTTCCGTAGCAATGCAAAGGAAATTGGCTTCATCAAGGTAATTGTTTTGAAGTTACACACTGTAGTAGTAAATTATAGAAAATCGTACGAACCACAAAACAATCTCTAAGTTCGTTACAAAACACTCACATACAAAGAGTTCTTACGTCACCATAGTCCCTAAATAATAGAAAACCAATAGCTTCCTCGAGTGCACCTTGGATCTTCTGTACCTCTTGCTTTAACTTCTTCCGTACCTAAGATTGTCCAAATGCACGTGTGGAGTGGCGTAATACCGGTTTGCCTAAGTCAAACCGGAGTAAGACTTTACTTGAAGGGAGCTGAAGACTCTCCTTGTCAGAATGTAATTAATGTAAATAAATGAGATTGCTTACTTTGATCTTGAAATTGGTGCCCTTTTATAGGTATTGGTCAATTCTAAGTCGGTCCAATCCTCTCGAGCCATCTGTCATCTTCTTATTCATCCACCTGGTTGTATTGGCCCATCAGGTCATATTTGTGGGCTCGGCCCAGGCCCACTCGGGTGTACCTTCCTGATTCTTCTAGTCCTTCAACTCCTTAATTCGTTCCCTTGGTCCTGTTTCTTGTTGTGACTTTCGACCATACAAGTAAAGTAGAGATAAAGGTACGGAATAACACTATGTATGGACAATTTAACCTGTTGTAGACTTGGTAGATGCGTTCTACACTTTTCCATGGTCCGGTACGAACCATCAATTCTTCCGCGTGATCATCCGATCTTGACCAACTCTCCTCAGCCTATTGACTCGGAACAAATCGTGATGCGGAAGACACGATGGTGAAGCACATACGTTGGTGAAGTACATACGTTAATTCGTGCCTTTCTACTTGCTTAGTTCGCCTACCCCAACACTCTATATTCTTCAGTTTGGGTAAGAGCGTAGACATATTTTCCTTATCAACATATGTCCCCGTAGTTTTGAGGTATCTTAGCAGAAGATAGTTCGAAACTATAGTGGTCCGAGTACTAGCGCTTTTACACGAACTGGACATATTCCCGATATCAACATATGTCCCCGTAGTTTTGGAATATCTCCGTAGGAGATGATTCAGAACTATACTCAATTTCTTCCGTTGCATCCTTTGTTCACAACCTGTTTACGGGATTTGATTTCTCTTCCGGCTGAGAAACTTCGCAGTAACGGATTAAAAACTTCCGTGGTAGGAATTTTGACGTTTTCCGTGGTAAGAACACTTCCGTGCCGTGCCCGATCATATTGTACTAGAGCTTATGTCCGTAGCTATGATGGGCCTTTTTATGTATTTTTGTCTTCTTCTTCTCTTCGGTCAAACTTCCTTGGGAAGCTATTTTCCGTTGGTAGGAAGACTTCCGTGCCATGTCTCGATCATATTGTACTAGAGCTTATGTCCGTAGCTATGATGGACCTTTTATGGGCTTTCGTCTTCTTCTTCTCTTCGGTCAAACTTCCTTGGGAAGCTATTTTCCTTGTCATATATCTTGATCCGACTCTTATAGTAGATCCATGGTTTGAGTCATCCATTTACCTTTTAAATGATAGTGATGCGTGTATGCAATTCCTTACCATGCCTATATGTGTATATCTTAAACGCGCGTTCTTTTTCCGTGTCTAAGTGTATGCATATGCATGTATTTTTTACCTTCAAATTTTTTGGAGCCCTTCCCATAGATTTATGAGTTCTAACTATTCTTTTCAGTCTTGACGTCTTTCCAAACTTCCGTGTCTTCACAATCGGGGAACAATCCTTCCCCTCCAGGTACCACATAAGGATTGTACAATAATTCTTCATGTTGTCGTCATCCTGACCCTTGATCGTGGATCAACGAACGGCCCAGATTTAAAGTCAACGGGCGTGTCGATTGGGCTTCCCAATTTTGCCCTTTCCTATAAATAGCCCCAGTCGCTCTCTCATTTACTCTATTCTAGAGAGAGAAAGTTCGAGAGACGTATTGCAAAACCGCACATTGTTTGCTTCGGAAAAAGTCTTGAGTCGTAATATCTTCTATCCAGAGGTACGAAAGGGGAATTTATCTTTTGCACTACTTCCTTCTTTTATTTAATTTTCCCCTTTTCTTCTCCTAACGCCTCTTTCGCATCGCAGATAGTTCTTCGGTTCTTTGCTGTCAACTTCAACCTCGGAACTTTTCAACTTTTATATCCAGGTTCTTCCTTCTCTCTTGTCTTGCAAATCTTCGTCATTGTCTTGTCTTTTACTTGATCAAGTTGTTACGTTGTAACCCTAGGTTTGTATTGGAACATACCTAAATTGACCCTCAGACTATCACTTTAAATTCTTTTTCTTTTACTTGTTATTTTTAGGATGTCCGAGTTTAGACCTAATGATGGTGAAACTGTCATCGTTTCTTCCGACTCTGGAAGTGATGATTCGTCGGGCAGCGATACTTCATCATCATCATCTTCCTCTAGCGGATTTTCCGGGTCTGATGTGGATGTTGGGGGAAACGTTCCTCCTTCTCACCACTTGAATGAAGCTGGTCCGAGTTCCTCAGGACGCCATCCTTCCGTGTCAGGTTTACACGATGAAGATATCGCAACCGTGGGAGTTATTCATCAAGTCGTTCCTCTTCGTGAAGTTCGGGCAACTATTCCCGCTGAAAGTGGAGACGATGAAGCGGAAAGTGGAGATGATGAGGCTCAAGGGAACCCTAATGAGGGAAATTTGCAAGGCGAAGTTCATCAATTCCGTGGAGCATTATTCCCGGTTCCGGACCATTTAAAACCCGCTATCAAAGCTCGCTATGCTCGTCTCCGAGATGACATTCATCTGTACGATGAAACTCTCGAGGTCAATGAAGATGGGTGGATTCCAACCATCGCTTCCAAGGTTGAGGAAAAGCATCTCCCGGAGCTTTGGAGGAAATTTGCAATACCCGATGACATTGAGCTAATAGCTCCTGATGAAAAGATGGCCTCTATAACTGTCCTTCTGGAGCTCTCTCTTGCTTTGTCGTCGCTCTTGAGCTTGGGTGGCGTTTACCAATGTGCGAAGCTTTTGAAGCCATCTTCCGTGAATTAGACATTACTCCTATGCAAGTAATTCCTAATTCACTTACCAACTTAATGTGCTTCGGAGTATTGATGCACCATCTGAAGCAAGAGATCTCTTTTGCTAACTTTCGCCAACTTTTCCATGTCGCGATGTCCGACACTGCGCATTTCTTGATGTTTAAGCCTCGTAAAAATCTTTACTTCATTTATCAAAACGTTAACTCCTTGGGTGTTGCGTGGTGGGGCCACTACTTTTATTATCGATACAAGTTGAAGATGGGTCAATCTATCCATGCTAGGCGACGTTTCAACGTCCGTTATACTTTCAACAAAGAACAACCTGCTGATTATCGTCTGGTCCGAGGCAACTGGTCTCAGTGGGCTCTTGATATGAAGGAACGAAGCAAGGCTAAAAACCCAGATAAATATTTTTTTTACGTGCTTACCATGCAACCTCTTCCAGCTCTTGCTGGTCTTACTGCTCCAGTAGATCTTGGTCCTTATAAAAATGAAACTTTTGGTATTTCTCTTAATTGTATTAAGTTTCTTCGCTAAACTTCTTATGTTTCTTGTCTTTACTAATCCCTTTTGCTTTTGTTGATGCAGATTCTTGGCTCGATTACCTGATGGCTGAAGCAAGGCGATTAAAACAAGCTGTTGAAGCGAAAAGAGCTGAGGAAAGGCGTGCTAAACTTCGCACTGGTGACACGGAACAACGCATCGTCTTTCCACAAGCTTTTCCGAAAAGTGGTGTTGCCTGGAGGGAAGAAGAAGATCAAAGGGCCTTGCTAAAGATGCCCCCTCAAGAAATGGAAACTACCCCAAAGAACCTTGATCCGGAAGAGGTTCGAAGACGGAGTGATGCTAAAAAGGCTTTGGAAAAGAAAAAGAAGAGGGAGCAACGCCTCCAAGAGAAAATGTTCAAGAACCCTACTTCCAAGAACTCCAAAGCTTCTATTCCTTCAAGCGGCGGAAACGATCCTTCGGCGCCTGTTCATGCTGAAGTTGAGAAGGATGATATTGACCTAATGGAGGTGGAGCAAACCGTTGTTGCTGATCCTGGCTTGTCAGTCACAACCAAGAAATTCACAGGTGACTCTTTCAAAGCTGCTAAAGCCATTAGCAAGCCCAAGGCTATCGAGGTTCCTCTCGATCCCTCTGGGAAAAACAAACAAGTTATGGTTGAAGTTCCCCAGAAACTTAAGAAACGTAGAGCCGATTATGGTCCGGATGATGCTCAATTTGATCATGACACGGAAGTTGCTAGGATCGCTACTCTTGATGAGTCTACGCGTGTCGATATGCTTGGTGATGCTCTCTCTAAGGTTCGTACCTGATCTTATCCTTTCTATCGTAGACCTTGATCTACTTTTTCTTTACTCATTAAAGTTTTCTTGTCTCGTAGCTTTCCATTGTAGTGAAGAGCATTGAAGTGGCCTCCAAAGGACACAAGTCTACCTTGGAAAGTGATCTCCATGATTCAGAAGTTGCTCGAATTGCTCTGATGGACAAGTTGGTGAAAGCCAAAATGGATTTGCAGACTGCCGAAAAGAAGTTGGAGCAAATGGCACGTCTTGAGGCGGATGTTGTCGAGCTTCGCAAGCAAGTTCTTGAGACAAATAAGTTGCGGGAGGAGTTGACTAAACTTCAGGACTTGTGTGATACTCGCCAAGCCGAAATTAATGGATGCTTGGAGTTGATCAAGGATCAACAAGATAGCTTCGGTTGCATGACGAATATGCTATCTCACTTCCATTCCGCGTTGATCTCCGGTTTCCTTGCTTCGTGGATTGATTCGGTCCAGGACTTCATGAAGAGTATCTCCTTCCAATATGCGCAATCGCTCGGGTACGATGCTGCTAGGATTCATGGTTTCAACGCGGCCATTGGACAACTTGAGCTTAGCGGCTTGATTCCAAAAAATGTTGACTGGGAGGCAAATGGGCTTGACATTTTCAAAGGACCCGATGGTAAGGAAGATGACATGATCCCAGCATTCAATGACGCGGATCTTGCGAAGTGTGAGTTCATCCGTTGTGTTGCTAGTGAGACGGAGACTTTGAAGTTCTCTCCCCCTTACTATCGTCTCCCGGGTTTTATTCCGGATGTTCTCCGTCACTGGTACATCATGCCTTTTAATAAGTATGAGCAGCAGAACAAGGAATGGCTACATCTTCCTTTCCCTGTCATTGGCAAACCCGAAGGCTACAGCTTGTTCGAGGAAGTTAAGAGCTTATGTGAATCCTTCGAAGAGTCTCGTAAGAATGAAGAAATCCGAAGGCGTGCTGAAGATCCGGAAAAATGGGATGCTGGAGAAGTTGAAAGCTCTTTTAAGCACAACTTTTTTATTCCTCCCTTCCCAACAGTGACCGAGCTCAACAAGGATCCCTTTGCTCCTCTTCCTTGGTTTAGCTATAAGCTTCATCTTGAAGATTGTGAGAAAGCTCTGCGAGATGCCACTGCTGCTGCGGAAATGGAACAAGCTGCTCGTGATGCCATGGATGCCGACAGTGATGATAATGACGAGAATGACTCGTCCAAGTTTTCTCAGTCTCGTACCAGACATGAATGAACAATCATGGGTATGCCCCGGTGTATCTGTATCAAACATTTAATCTTCTTGTACTAAGCGACAACATCTATTTGTGCAACTTTTGATGCTGAAGCAAAATGTTTGTTAATCTTCGCACTTTGATTTCTGGTGATGAAGTAGAATGTTTCTCAATTTATTCATACTTAAATAATGTGCAACAGAATCTCGTTCTTCTTTTATTGGGACGGAAACAATTTCTTAAATCCTGCATGCCTCGTACGGAAATAATTTGTGAAACCTTTTGTGTCTCGTACGGAAACTGGCTTTTCGTATGCGACAAAAGCAAGGTCCTTTCTTGCTATGGAAATGAATCCTTCTCTACTCTTCTTGAGACAGAATATATTTCTTAATCTTGCTTGCCTCGTACAGAGACTTGTTTTTCGTATAAGATGAAAACAAGAACTCTTGTTACGGAAGCTCGATTCTCTGATGCTGCAGAAATATGTTCTTTACTACTCTTGGGAAATTAATTTTTACATCTCGCGTGCCTCGTACAGAGACTTGTTTTTCAACTTTTTCTGTCACGGAATGGCGATTTTTATGATGTTGCCAAAATAAATTCTTCTCTTCTACTTCTCCTGAGACGGAATTTATTTCTTGGAGCTTGCATGCCTCGTACAGAGACTTGCTTTTCATATGAGACGAAAACAAGACTTTTCTTGTCTCGGAAGCACTAATTTTCTGATGCTACAGAAATAAATCCTTCTCTTCTCTTCTCCCGAGACGGAATTTATTTCTTGGAGCTTGCATGCCTCGTACAGAGACTTGCTTTTCATATGAGACGAAAACAAGACTTTTCTTGTCTCGGAAACACTAATTTTCTGATGCTACAGAAATAAATCCTTCTCTTCTTTTCTCCCGAGACGGAGTTTATTTCTTGGAGCTTGCATGCCTCGTACAGAGACTTGCTTTTCATATGAGATGAAAACAAGATTTTTCTTGTCTCGGAAGCGCTAATTTTCTGATACTGCAGAAATAAATCCTCCTCTTCACTTCTCTTGTGAGAGAAATTATCTCATGCTTCGTACATTGACTTATTTTTCTCATAAGTATAAGTAAGATCTTTGCATGTCGCAAATAATTTATCTCCTTCGTGGAAAAATTATTTGCCTTTAAATCATAATGGTATGTCTAGCCCTCTTCCGAATTTCCCGCCTCTTCATAATTCCGCAAACGCCCGATTTATAATTTCTTCCTTACCACAACTTCTGGGAGCCAGCCGCCCTTGTCCCTTCCTTATCATTACGTTTTGAAGAAATGGTGATTTCTTCCTTATCACGACTTCTGGGAGCCAGCCGCCCATGTCCCTTCCTTATCACTACTTTGGAAGAAATAGCGATTTCTTCCTTACCACGACTTCTGGAAGCCAGCCGCTCTTGTCCCCTTCCTTATCACTACTTTTGTAAGAAATAATGATTTCTTCCTTACCATGACTTCTGGGCTTCCTTATCACTACTTTTGGAAGAAATAGTGATTTCTTCCTTACCACGACTTCTGGGAGCCAGCCGCTCTTGTACCCTTCCTTATCACTACTTTTGGAAGAAATAGTGATTTTTTCCTTACCACGACTTCTGGGCTTCCTTATCACTACTTTTGGAAGAAATAGTGATTTCTTCCTTACCACGACTTCTGGAAGCCAGCCGCTCTTGTCCCCTTCCTTATCACTACTTTTGGAAGAAATAATGATTTCTTCCTTACCATGACTTCTGGGCTTCCTTATCACTACTTTTGGAAGAAATGGCGATTTCTTCCTTACCATGACTTCTGGGCTTCCTTATCACTACTTTTGGAAGAAATAGCGATTTCTTCCTTACCACGACTTCTGGAAGCCAGCCGCTCTTGTCCCCTTCCTTATCACTACTTTTGTAAGAAATAATGATTTCTTCCTTATCACTACTTTTGTTTTACTTCTGAGTAAAATTCTTTCGTTGCTGGCCTTTTCCTACTTTTTTCTCCATCATCAATTGGCCTTTGTCTTCTTCTTTTTATGTATCTTTTTGTTTTCGTGGGCTTTATCTTTCTTCCTTCTTTCTTATCTTTTCCTCTTCTTGGGTAATTTGGGTAATTACGCTAGTTGTCTTTTTTGAATTCTTTCTTCGTCAAGCCATTATGATCACAGATTTGTCGGAAATCATCATCACATTCATCACAGAAAACAACACTTACTGAATCTCTTCAAGACCAAAAGTAGTTCAAAATAGATTTGTCGGAAATCATTACAACTAAAAACATTTAAACATAAAAGTTCAAAAGTAAACGTATGAAATCAAAGTCCTAGGTAAATTTCTACTTCCCCCTAAGCAACATAATAAAAACAAAAGGTCTTCAGCATTCTTCTTCACTTCCAAGTACTTTCTTCTATGTGTAGAATTTCCTGAGGTTTTTAATATTCCACGGCCTCTTCCAATCCTTGTTGCCCTCATCAGCTAGTTCATAGCTTCCATTAGCTTTGACTTTTGTGATCTTATACGGGCCTACCCATTTCGGCTCCAATTTTCCGAGTCCATCTTGCTGTGTAGCCTTCCTTAGCACCAGATCACCTACTTGCAACTCTCTTGTCTTCACATTTCTGTTATAGCTCCTTGCTACTCGAGCTTGATAGTTCAAAATTCTGGCTAAAGTTGTGCTCCTTTCTTCTTCTAGCATCTCGAGGTCCAACACTCGTGCATCATGGTTGTCTCCTGGTTCGTAACCCTGGATCCTTAGCGTTTCTACTACCATCTCTGCTGGGATTACTGCCTCAGAACCATAAACCAGATGGAATGGAGTTTCTTGAGTTGAAGTTTTCGAGGTTGTCCTGTAAGCCCACAACACTCCATCTAGTTCATCTACCCAATCCCCTTGGCAAGCTTTCAACCTTTTTTCAATTAACTCGACCAGGGTCCTGTTGGTTCTCTCCACTTGCCCATTAGATGGCGGGTAGTATACTGATGTGAACCTTTGCTCTATCTTCATTTTTTGGCACCATGCCTTAAGCTTTTTCCCAGAAAATTGTGTCCCATTATCTGAAACTATCACTCTTGGGAGCCCAAACCTACATACTATATTCTTCCAGATGAAGTCAAGTACTTTGTTTTCCGAGATTGCTGAAACTGCCTCTGCCTCAGCCCATTTAGAAAAGTAGTCAACAGCCACTATCAAAAACTTCTTTTGCCCTGTACCTTTTGGAAATGGCCCTACTATATCAATACCCCACTTGTCAAATGGGCATGTGATGTTCGTAGGTCTTAACTCCATTGCAGGTTTGTTGCTTTGTTTCGCATACTTCTGGCATTCTGTGCACGATTTTGCATAGTTAGTAGCATCTCCTACTATTCCCGGCCAATAATATCCTTGCCTTAACACTTTCTGCGCCAACGATCTTCCACTGGAATGATTTCCGCAACTGCCTTCGTGAACTTCAGCTAAAACTTGTTTTGCTTCATTTGCAGCCAAGCATCTCAAATGCATCCCTTCAAATGATCTTCTGTATAACTCTCCGCCAATTATCAAATATCTGAGGGATCTGCTGGTTATTCTTCTTGCTTGTGTCCTATCTTCAGGAAGTTTCCCCTCTACGAGATATCTCCTTAAGTCCTTCATCCATCCATCATCTTGTGCAATAGTAAGGACTTTCAATTCTTCTACCGTGACGGACGGCTTTGCTTGCTCCATCAACACTATTCTCCTTGTGTCAACAGCTCCAGAAGTAGATGCATATTTGGCTAACACATCGGCCCTATCGTTCTCTCTTCGGGGGATCAACTTCAACTGGAATTCTTTAAACTCCTCTGCTTCCTCTTTCAAGAAGTTTAGATAGCACCTCATACTTGGGTGTGTCGCCTCGAATTGTCCCCTAAATTGATATTCCACCAGTTGTGAGTCTGTGTAAGCTTCCAAATATTCTACTCCCAAGGCCTTTGCTATTTTTATCCCATTCAAAAGAGCTTCATATTCCGCCTCATTGTTTGTAACTTTGAAAGGGAGTGTAATAGCAAACTCCAGCTCTGCTCCCCTTGGTCCGACCAGGTACACTCCTGCCCCTCCAATGGTTGCTAAAGAAGATCCATCTACCCTCATCTCCCAGTATTCCTTATCCTCTTGCTTCTGATTCTCCCCTCTCCCTTTCACCACTTCGTATCCTCCTTTTTCTTGGTTGTTTATATGGTTTCTACTAAAGACATGACGGATGCCTTTTTGCTTTCCTCTTCTTCTGTAACCATGTGTTGTGGTCTTGTTGGGAACTCTACGATGAAATCTGCAATGACTTGAGCTTTCCTTGCTGACGAAGCTTGGAAATCTATGTCATGCTCACTTAACTCAATGGCCCACTTGGCTAATCTTCCTGAATGTTCCGGTCTTCCCAACACTTGCTTCAATGGTTCATGCGTAAGTACTATGACCTTGTGAGCTCGAAAATATGGTTTCAGCTTCCTTGTGGTGTGGAGTAGGGCATAAGCTAATTTCTCCATATCCAGGTATCTTGTCTCTGCTGCCGCCAATGTCTTACTGACGTAGTATACCGGCAAGCATTCGCTACCTTGCATCCTTACCAAAACGGAGCTTATAGCTTCGTAAGTGTAGGCCAGATATAAGTAGAGTGGCTCTCCTTCCAGTGCTTTTGCTAGTAGTGGAGGCGATTGCAGGTAACGTTTAAGATCTTCCGGTGCTTGCTTGCACTCATCATCCCACACAAAGTTCTCATTCTTCTTTTTATCCTTTTCTGGTTTCCTTAGTATCTTGAAAAAGGGAAGATTCTTTTCTGCTGATCTTGAGATGAACCGACTCAGTGCAATGACTTTTCCTACCAACTGTTGTACCTCATTGTGTGTTCTTGGATGGGGAAGGTCTTGTATCGCTCGGATCTTTTCTGGATTTGCTTCTATCCCCCTTTCCGTGACCATGTATCCAAGAAACTTGCCTCCCTTTACCCCAAAAGTACATTTTGCAGGATTCAGCTTCATTCCGTATTTCCTCAAGATGGAAAAGCACTTGTTAAGGTGAGCAATGTGATCACCTTCTGTCTTGCTTTTAACGAGCATGTCATCCACGTAAACTTCCATTGTCTTCCCCAGTTCCTCTTTGAACATCAAGTTAACAAGCCGTTGGTAGGTAGCTCCTGCATTCTTCAATCCAAATGGCATTACTTTGAAACAATATACTCCTCCAGCTGCAAAGAAAGCCGTCTTTGGTATGTCTTCTTGAGCCATCTTTATTTGGTAAAAACCTTGGTACGCGTCCATAAAGCTTAGCAAGGCACATCCAGCAGTTGAATCAACAAGTTGATCTATCCTCGGCAATGGGTAAGGATCCTTAGGACAAAATTTGTTAAGGCGGGTAAAGTTGTTGCACATTCTCCATTTTCCCGTTCCTGGTTTTTCTACCAACACAACATTGCATACCCAGTTTGAATATCTTACTTCTTCAATATGTCCTGCCTTTAACAACCTTTCGACTTCTGCTGCAATTATCGCTTCTTGTTCTGGCCCAAAATTCGTCCTTTTCTGCCTTATATGAGTTATCTTTGGGTCCATGTTCAACTTGTGGACAGCAATTGATGGATCAATTCCTATCAAGTCGTTGGTGCTCCATGCGAACACATCCGCATTTTCTTTTAGACATGATATTAATTTCCTCTCCACCTCCCATTCCATCTCGGTTCCAATCCTTGTCACTTTCTCTGGATCCCCATCAACAATTTGCACTTCCCTGTCCGTTTCTCTCGATTGAATCTTGTTTTGCTGTAAGAACCTCTTTTTTGGAGTTGGTGCACTTGGTTCTTCTGGAATAACCTTGTATTCTTCAGGTTGTATCTCCTTTTTTGGCATCTCTTCTTGAACTTTCTGAGCTTTTGCTTTCCTCTGGCTTTTTGTAAGTGACGGACTTACTTTTCGCCTCTTTGTGGGAGATTCTTTGATGGAGTACATTTCCCTTTTATCCATGGCCTTCCGCCTTTTCCATTCCTCTTGTGGTACAGAGCTTCTTCTCACTGACAAAGTGTAACACTCCCATGCTTCTATGATATTTCCCACTTCTTGTCCTACTCCATGTGGTGTTTGGAATTTCACTCTGTTGTGAAGAGTAGATGCAACGGCTTGAAAAACCCTCAATGCTGGTCTTCCTAACACCACTTGGTAAGAAAACTCAATATCCACCACCAAAAATGGAACGTACTTGGTTACCCTTTGAGGTTTTTTACCTAAGGACACTTTTAGGTATACTCTTCCCAAAGGATAAATCTGATCTCCTCCAAAACCAACTAGCGAGCTTCCCACCTTTTCCATCTCCGTTAAATCGATTTTCATCCTCTTCAACGTTGTTAGCATGATAACGTTAACCGAGCTTCCTGTGTCGACGAGCACTTTCCTTACTGTGAATGCCGCTATATCCGCTAAAATCACCAATGGGACATCTGGTTCTTCAGTTCCCCCTCTACAAGGATTCTTCCTTGGTATTTCGCTATCTTCAAAGATTATAGGGTCTCCCCTTGCTCCTTCCGCAGCTGGATCCCCATAAGCATCAGCCCATTCTCTAAGGTATCCAACCGTTGTTCCCCTTGCCTTCCTTGTATCTCCTCCAGCTGGTCCTCCTGAGATGGTGATTATCCCAAGACGAGGTAGATTGTCATCATCTTCTTCTTCCTCACATCGTCGATCTTTTGTTTTTCTTTGACAACTCCTCTCTCTGCTTCTTCTTCTTTCATCTTGATGTTGCCTTCCTCCTCTATCTTCCTTCCTTCGATCCTTCCTTTGTTTTTCTCTCCTGTTATGCCTCGATGGATCATCCCTGAGTTGACAATTTTTCAAGTATCCTGCCCTAATCAGGTCCTCTATCTCGGTTTTCAGTTGCATGCAATCGTCAGTGTCATGACCCCTTCCGTGATGAAAATTGCAATACATCTTTGAATCTCTAGTTCGGTCATTTGGGACTAATGGCTTTGGCCACTTTACACTCAGCTTCTGCTCCACAATAGATGCCAAGATGTCGGATCTTGGCCTGTTCAATGCTGTGTAATTGGCGTACCTTCTTGGAGGTGTCTTTTCTCTTTTCGAATATCCGGCATGGTTTTGCCCACCTCTTTGTTCCTGCCTTTGGCTTTTCTGTGTCACGTTTTGCTTGACCGACTCTTTATCTTTCTTGTACCCCGCTCTTATTTGTGCATTGTCACGAAAATCTTCTGATCTTTTGAAACTGGTGCACAATTCATCAAAGTCTTCATCCGTCTCAAGGTTCTGGCCATTCATCGCTATCATATCGCGCAACCTTTGGTTAGTTGTATTTTCATACAAGAAGGTGGCTCTCTGCTTCACACTGTGGGGTTCCACCTCCATGGCTATCTCAGTAAATCTCGCAATGAAGTGTCGTACATTCTCTTGTGGATCTTGTATGACTTTCTTGAGGTCGGTATACGGTTTTTTCACTTTCCTCATTTGGTCAAACTTATGAACAAACTCGTTCTTAAGCTGCTCATAACTTTTGATTGACCCGTGCGCTAATCGTCCCCACCAATCCATAGCGTCATCGAAGAGAGTGGTTGGAAATGTTAGAGCGCACATGTTTTCATTGTGTCCATATGCTTCCATCCTACTCTCAAATCTGCTGATAAATCCATATGGACATGATTTTCCGTAATACTGCTCTAATGATGGTATGGTCGTATCAGGCTTCTTTTGCTCTTTTCGGATATCCAAACTTAGTGGGTTCTTGATTTGCACTTTGTCTTTTTCTTTAGTCGCAATTTGTTTGCTCAATGTCGTCATCTTCTTCATAAGTTCCTTGTGTTCCCTTGACAACTCTTCTTGTGTCCATGGTCTATCCTCTTCTTGAATTAACTGCTCCGTTCTCACCTGCTCATTCTGTGCCTGATCTCTCGACCTTTGAGCTGAAGTCAATATTGCATCTTGTGTGACAATGGGCCTTATCACGTTTACTCCCATTGAATGTGGCGTTCTCGCTTCTCCTTCCAAGGCCCCAGCCCTTCTTTGTAACACTTGTCTCAGATCATCCGGTCTTGAGGATTCCCCGACTCGGTCATTCGTCGTCGTTGTTCCCACGGAAAAGTTAGCCTATCTTGAACTGGTCTGCTCGTGTTGACTACCATATCCAGGTTCAACGGTTGCGTCGGAACTGGAGGATTAACATGGCGGATGTTAATTTGTGAAGTTGCGATTGGGAGGGTGGGATTAACATGACGGATGTTAATTTGTGAAGTTGCAATTGGGACAGTAGGGTTAACATGACGGATGTTACCCTGTGTTGTTGCTGGCTCCATCAAGCTCGCTGGAACTCCTTCTGTGCCTCCCAACTCAAACTGGAATAAGTCATGAAGACGGCTTAATTGCTCGTTTGATATTCCAAAAAGTGCATTGTTATCCAACACATGGCCATTCGGTAACACAAAATTCCTCTCTCGTGTCTGAGAGTTTGGTGCTGGTGCGGAAATTGTTGCAACTCCTCTAGCCAAACTTGGAAAAAATGGTGGTGCTTGAGGATTCAACGCTTGCATTCCCTGCGTGGCTCTATCAGGTGCCATCTCTTCCACTCCTACAGCTGGCTCATTCTGTCTATCTACTATTGGCGCAACGTTTCTCGCCAAATCCTCTTGTGCAGCATGTCTTCGGGCATCTTCTAGTTGCCTCAATTCCTCTTGAGCTACTCTTCTACGATGTTCCAAGTTAGTTACTTCTGCCCTTTGTAGCGCCAATCTTCTCTCTCTCTCTTGTTCATTGACTGCTGAGTGAGTTGTCGAGTGACTCGTTGTTCCTCCTTCATGGTACGAATTTACCTCATCTACATTTACATTTCTATTGACTCCACCAGTACTTCTTCCTCTACCTCTCGCTCCTCTTCCTCTTGCTGGGGGTCCACCCCTTCCTCTGGCTGATAAACTATTAGTGCTTCTTTTCCGAGTTGCATAGTTATGCCCTACCATCTTTCGTCCAGTGGAGTCCTGGTAACCTTTTAGTAACGGTTCCCACAGACGGCGCCAAAATGTAGTAGTAAATTATAGAAAATCGTACGAACCACAAAACAATCTCTAAGTTCGTTACAAAACACTCACATACAAAGAGTTCTTACGTCACCATAGTCCCTAAATAATAGAAAACCAATAGCTTCCTCGAGTGCACCTTGGATCTTCTGTACCTCTTGCTTTAACTTCTTCCGTACCTAAGATTGTCCAAATGCACGTGTGGAGTGGCGTAATACCGGTTTGCCTAAGTCAAACCGGAGTAAGACTTTACTTGAAGGGAGCTGAAGACTCTCCTTGTCAGAATGTAATTAATGTAAATAAATGAGATTGCTTACTTTGATCTTGAAATTGGTGCCCTTTTATAGGTATTGGTCAATTCTAAATCGGTCCAATCCTCTCGAGCCATCTGTCATCTTCTTATTCATCCACCTGGTTGTATTGGCCCATCAGGTCATATTTGTGGGCTCGGCCCAGGCCCACTCGGGTGTACCTTCCTGATTCTTCTAGTCCTTCAACTCCTTAATTCGTTCCCTTGGTCCTGTTTCTTGTTGTGACTTTCGACCATACAAGTAAAGTAGAGATAAAGGTACGGAATAACACTATGTATGGACAATTTAACCTGTTGTAGACTTGGTAGATGCGTTCTACACTTTTCCATGGTCCGGTACGAACCATCAATTCTTCCGCGTGATCATCCGATCTTGACCAACTCTCCTCAGCCTATTGACTCGGAACAAATCGTGATGCGGAAGACACGATGGTGAAGCACATACGTTGGTGAAGTACATACGTTAATTCGTGCCTTTCTACTTGCTTAGTTCGCCTACCCCAACACTCTATATTCTTCAGTTCGGGTAAGAGCGTAGATATATTTTCCTTATCAACACACACTTATGGCATTGTGATGTACTTGCATAATGTACAGAAACAATGATTGTCTGTTTATTTTTGGAGAAGTAAAGAAGAAGCTTTTTATGATTTATCCCTTTGAGTTCGCTTTTATCTTTCTACATTTTAGAAAAGATGCTGGAACCTATCTCACTTAAAATCAAATTTCCGGTTTTGCTGGAAATTAGAAGGGATTTGTTTCTAATGTTTTGCAAAATGCATGTTTGAAGTTCTAGAAATAAGCCAAAAGTAGGAGACTAGCCCAGTTTGTGGGATTAGTTGAGAGTAGAGGTTTAGTTTAAGTTTGATTGTTTGCAAACAAGTGTTTCTACAGTAGATTGTGAATGCTAATTATTAAGGTAATTGTTTTGAAGTTGCACATTAATGTCCTTCTGTGTCTAACATTCATAAAAGGTTCAAGTTGTGTTTATTTAGCTCTGATAGCTGCCGCTCTTTTGAAAGTGCTAAAGTGTGGGAATAGGGAAAACATGTTAAAATGGTTTATTAGAGATTTTGTGATGCAAGTACTTGCATAGTGCACAGAAAAGGAAGATTGTCTGTTTAATTTTGGATAAGTAAAGAAGAAGCTTCTTATGCTTTACGTCTTTGATCTTTGTACATTTTAGAAACAAATGAAAAGATGATGTGAAGATCAAAATTCCTGGTTTTGCTGGAAATTAGAAGGGATTGGTTTCTAATGCTTTGTGAAATTCAAGTTTGAAGTTCTAAAAATAAACCAAAAATATGAGACTAGACCAGATTTCTAATGTTTTGCAAACAAGTGTTTCTACAGTAGATTGTGTATGTTAATGATTAATATTGAAATGTGAAGGTATAGATTGTTTTTGGTTGATCCTGTTGATGGCACTTTCCAGAAGGTGCGTGAGTGTGTTGTATGTTGAAATGGCTTATTGGAGATTTACTTGCATAGTTTACTAGGGAAGATGATTGTTTTTATTTTTTCGTTTTTATTCTAGAGAAGTAAAGCAGCAGCTCTTTCATGCTTTACAAATTACATTGATTTTAAACATCTAAATTTCAGAGAACTGATGCTCTAACTATCTTAGTTATTACAATTCACATTTTTTTATAAGCTCTTTAATGCTGTACTGTGATTTTGAACCTTTAAATTTTTTAATGTTCTGCAAAGTTGAGCTTCTGAAAGAAATAAGTCAAAAAGTATCACCCTATTTGCAAAATTAGTAAAAACAAGTTTTAGTTAATTCTGATTGTTTGCAAACAAGTTGTTCAGAAATAGATTATAGATATTAATTTGTCATGATTACAGTCGTATTAATGTAAAATAGGATCAAATTTTGTAGGTTTTCTGTACTTGATATAGGATCAAATTTTTCTATAGAAATAGGTTTTTCTGTAGCAAACTATGTAACATGTGAACTTGATATAGGTACTTAATGAATCCATGAAGAAACCTGAACCTAGATATAAATCTATTTCCATGAAAGACTGTAAAAATTTCCTTGTCAATGCTATTCATAAACTTATTTCCCAGTGTCTTCAGACTCTTGGGATTCGATTTCTCTGATTTCTTGTCATCAACTCCATTATCAGTAATCATAGATTTCATGGGGTCATCTTTATTTCCTTTCACTTTCTTTTGGCTGCACAATCACTCTTATCCTGCCTGTGTGATTTTACTCTTGACTCAATTCTGCCGTTTAGCTTTCTTGCTACTTGCTACCCGTGTTTCCTTGTTTTGTGTGAAGAGTATCTTATCTTAGTTCAAGAGAATTGGATACCCTCAAGTCTCGTGTGTTTATTTTCACAAGTTTATATTATTTCTCAACTTCTCGTGCGACCAACGCTTATCTCGGTTATACTGTGTTTAATCAGACCTAATACTCCTTCCATTTCTCTGTCTGTGTTTGCAGTATCGCTGAACTTTTGCTGCAGGAGAAATGTGATACCTTCATTTTGACCTTACTGTTTCAGAGAATGTAATATGGATGTAATGACTATTTTAACTTTCTGTACTCATGAATCAATGTCTTGGTACATCCATATCGTTCGAGAGTTAGCTTGTTCTTCATTTAAAATATCAACTAATTTGGCAGACATGTCAAGTTGTTCTGCATTAGCATACCTGTTGCAAATGTCTTACTCTTTCTCTATAATTAGCGTACCTGTTGCAAATGTCTTCGACTCTTTCTCTATAATTAGAATACCTGTTGCAAATTCAACATCAACAGGTAGGTGAAATCTGTGATACAAGTATACAAGTATGTTGAACATTTCTTTCTACAACCAAATAGTTTCAAAAAAGAAATAGCCTCATGCTCTGACCAGTTGCTGAAGTTTTCACAAATGAATCACAATATTTTTTAACAGCTTTATACTACCATACTGTAACCGCACCATGGCATGTCTTTCTTGTGTACATGTCATACCCACAATTTCCTTCTGTCCATGCCCACAACTATATCAAGATCATTGAACTTTATATTTCAATCAAAATAATGGCTACTAGAATACATCTGCTATTGAGTGAACCATTATGCTAGTATCCATGGAAATGGTAAATTATACTACATGAACGTTATAAATTATGGCACATATGTTACATTCAGATTTTCACTTATAAATTATGGCACATATGTTACATTCAAATTTTCACTTGTGTGATGTCGAAAATGATATTCTTGTAAATTGCTATTGCTACCGACCTGAAACAGTAGGGTTGTTATATAACTTTAAAGCATTTACTAACCCAGTTTAAAACCATAACAATGCTCAAGTGAAGTATTTGCTAAAATTCAAATAAGAAATATTTTAAGACAAACTAAAAACAATATCATTGCTGCTTAAAATTATCACGATATTTCTTAAAACCATCACATTCGTGTCAATCCAATCCATCAATAATATTTTCCTAGTCTTTTATATTATTTATTTATTTTTATTTTATTAGAGTTCACTAATCTCGGCCCTAAACCCATAATTTTGTCACTAATCGGGAGTAGAAGTTTACACTGGGATTCATTTCCTAACAGATGCTGCAATGGAATTTGGAGGATTAATAAGTTAACTTAAATCCACAATTCTCCATTAACACATAGGAAAACATTATGGAGTAGTAGTATAAATATAGGGATATACTTGACCAGCTTAACAAATTCCACCAAAATGTACAACTTTCTGATTGTTGTAGTTCAAGTTCAATAAATTGAGACACGGAAAGGGTACCAAAGCACCCAGTATCCGTGAATAAGCAGATGTAAGTTCCTGTATCAGTCCGAACAAACAACACCCATCGCGAGGGAAGATGACAGCTACTCAATCAAAAATCCTCTCCCCAGTTTGAGCAGATGTAATTTCCTGTATCAGTCAGAACAAACAACACCTGTCGCGAGGGAAGACAACAGTTACTCAGTCAAAAATCCTCTCTCCAGTAGACAGTAGAAGAAACACGAATGAACTTAAGATGCATAGTAAACCTGGAATGACAAAAACAGCTCTCCAGCTATCTGGGCTCGTCAGGTCCAACTGATCCCCCTTAGCAGATTCAAGAAGTCTGCCAGTAAGATCGACCCCAACTATGCCAGCTAATGTCCCAGCCGTATTCGAAACTCCCATGACGATTCCTGCATATCTCGGAGCGATATCCATGTGATTTACAGCAAATCCAGCTCTACCTAGAGCCAAGAAACCGAGAGCAATGGAAGAACACAGTACAGCTCCATCAGGCGTTCTGAATCTTGGAAGAGCCATCAGAGCAAAAGAAGCCACCACAAATCCCACGGTATTTAAAAGCTTTCTTGTTCTAGTCACAGAGAAAATTCTACGCGTAATGAAGTGATCTGCAAGCATTCCACCAATGTTTGAGAACAGAAACATGTTTAGATAAGGCATCATCTTCGAGGAACCCATTTCTTCAAGACTATGCTGGAGGCCTAATTCAAAGTATGTTGGAAGCCAATTCATTAGCACGTAAAGAGCATAATGGAAGGTGAAGTTATTTACCACTATTGCCCAAACTGGCAAACTTAGGATGATTTTCTTCCATGGGATTTTCAGTGTTTTCGATGAATGTCCTCCATTTTCAACCTTTTCCTTATGACCACCTCTTGTTGGAAGTAACGTTTCTCCAAAACCGGCAGCTGTAGCCTTTGGATGCTCAGAACGAGGCGGGTCACTAGCACATTTGAACCAGAGTAGAGACCACATGGCACCTAAGGCAGCTTCAGCAAGAAAAACCGACTGTGGCCCCCGAAATTTGACTAGGCTTGGAAGCATGAGAGTTCCAGCTGTCGCACCAAAGTACATTCCCGAAGTCGTCAAAGAAACAGATCTTGATCGTTCATGTGGTGGGACCCACTGTGCCAGTACAGTATGAATAGATGGAAATATGAAGCCCTGTGCTACTCCGACAAGCAAGCGGGCTATGACCAGAAGTGAAACTCGATTGGGATCAAGTGGTACAAAAGCACAAGTCAGTGACCATAAAACGAATGAAGTAGGAGAACTCGCCTTCCTCCGATTTTCTGAGCTGCCCAACCACCAGGAACTTGGGAACAAGCATACCCGTAATAAAACGTGGAAAGTATAATGCCTTACTTGACTGATTCACTCCCGCAGCATCAGCAGCAGCAGTATATGCAATAGAGAAGCCCACTTGTTCTATGTAGCACACGCAAGTGCATATAAAGGTCAAAATCACAATAAGATAGCGCTTTGGAAAATTTGTTCTCTTCATTCTCCCTTGGTTTCATGAATGGAGAAACCCGATCTTCCTGTGTTAATAGCTTGTAATCAGAAACTCCGAAACTCAAAAAACCACCAAGGTAGAAGTCACCCCCCTGAAAAGGATGAAGATTCAAGAGTGAATTCCATAATAAACAAAGTGTTTTTTTTTCTTTTTTTTTGAAGAGGCAAATAATACTACTCCTATACAAACATCTTATACTCATAATAAAAAAAAAGTTGACTACACTGTTCACGCTTAACATAAGTGAGATGCAGATGCAATGAGAGGATAAAAACTAGGATATTTGCATTATTGCTCCAGGAATCAAAATATCACATGATTGCACAATGCACACTTGCTATGCTATAGTAATAGATTATAGCAAATATCCACAATAACGCAAAAACACTTGTAGCGGAGTACGAAACAATGTGTACTCCCTTCTTTGTTTCACTGTCTTTCCAAACGGAAAAGATGGTTCAAGTAGTTTTTCATACAATTTAGATTAGGTTAAGATGTTAATGATCAGTGAAAGGAATGCTGTTCTCAAACTTTTGTTGTTAGGCAGTCCTAACTCCTTAGCTTATTTTTACTGTGCCAATTGTTTCGCCTGTTTCAGCCCAACAACATCCATACCTAAAGTGCAAAGGTAAAGCAACTTATCAGACCAAAATATGTACTCATAATATATGTAAGATGTAAACCATAGAATCAGGTAGAATTTTATAAAAATGTTAATTTTTAATGCTGATGACAACAGTTTAAATCTGAATACTTGGACTCAAAATGAAAACACAAGTTGATGGATACTCAAGTATTTACATTAGGGAACGGCCAGTATTGCAGTCCATTTGCGATCACTAAGGTGTATATTATGCCCACAACCCACTGCATATTGCAGTAAAGTAATTTAACAACATAAATACGTATTTTTCATCATTAATTATGCAAGGGCAGACCTTAGGCAAAATCATAAAGATACAAGAGTTTAAGTACAGAACAAAATCAGATATTTCATATCTTAGGTCCATAATAATACCATTTTTGGAAATCATCGAGAAATACAATGATCACTCTAATAGAGCTTGGTCCGAGTAGTAAAGGAAGAAAAGGCTCTTTTCTTGGTCTGGTCACAGCAGGGGTTAAATTCAACATCTTTAGGGCCTTAATTTAGGTTATTTTCATTTTTTATCAAGCATGTAGTTCTTGTGAGTGGGTGGGTGGTGGGTGGAGGTCATTTGGATAGGCTCTATATAAGAAACACACTAACAAAGAATCCCAAACACCCAGAAGACTCCTACCAGGAACTAATCTCTTAACATTTCACATAAAGTTCACAACCTCTAGGTGTACTAAAGGTAGCAGATGATACACGACCCCAATTTCATAAAAACTAACCCGTGTTAGAGAGACACTTGAGACCCTCTAACATATGTACGGCAATTGGAGACTTCATTTTAGGCCAAAATAGAGATCCTTTTTCTTCATGAAATAGCCTAGTCCAACACCCGGTTACACTTGAAGGATACTTAGTTCCATGTCTAGGTAAAACAGACTATAAGAAACAGGATAACAACCTCATAATAACTACAGAAGAGACATAGCTCTACCGCTTCCGAAATTTCAAGACTCAAAATTCACAAATTAGGTTGGATCTACGGAGGTAGAATACTGAATATACATATACACTGGGTGGACTAGAATGCTGAAAAATACGGAAGCCATTATGTAAACCAGACATGAACATGATTATATCCAGTACTACAGATTGAAAATACTCGATCTAGCTCCACAAATGCAGTGCCTAATACTTGCAAGAACAATTGTTTACACAATCAATCAATTCAAGAATCTCAGCCAATCACACATAATACTAAAAACAACAAACATACATACAAAATTGAACTTGAACATGGTAAGCGAATAAAATGCAGAAAATCAAACAAGACCCAAAAAATCACAATTACATTTGACTTTTCGAGCAAACAGAAGAATTCACGCAAATCAATCGATACAAAACAGAAATGGTACGTGGTGTAACTATTTGTTCCATCTTCCCCATTGGAAGAGAGAGCAGAAAGGGAACAGAATACACGCACCTGGTGGAAGAGAAACGGATCTGCAGAGGAGGATTTCAAAAGGGGTTTAAAAGTCGGTGCCTATCAAATATCAATTGAATTCTTCCGACACACTTAAATCAATCTAGTGGTATTATTTGAATTGAAGCTAGCTAACTCTAGTAGTGCTTGAAAAAAAAAATGTAAAGGCTTGTTTGGTTTACATAATATTATGAAAGAGAAAATGCCTTTATCAGTATTAGTGACAACCTATGTTTTTTAAAGCGGGTTCGACCGGTTTGGTCTTCAACCGGAGGGTGGCCGGCTCAAAAGTGCCCATAAAGCTGCTATCCAGCCGGTACCCCAAAAAACCGTTGAAACCGCTGAGCCGGGAACAGACGAACCGCCGGTTCTGGCGGTTTAATCAAAATAAAATAAAATAAGAGGCGGGTTTTATTGCAGACAGCAACTGTTGAGGGTGTGATCTAGCAAAATTCCAAATGCCTTCTTTCTTTCTTCAGCTCCAGTTTGTCTGCAAATCTATCTTCTATCTTTACCTCTTGCTTGATCTATTATCTTGGTGATGATTTTATCTTCAATCTCCAGTAGAAAATGAGCTCTTTTCCAATGAAGAAGGTTAGAGAATTGAATTAGAATTCCATTATACTTTTTAAGACTATGAGGAAGGAGTAGTGTGTTAGAACATAGGAGTTACATAGGACAATGTAGAGATAGGAATGTATTAGGAATGATATCATTCCTAATACATTCCTATCTCTACATTGTCCTATGTAACTCCTATGTTCTAACACCAACTATATGCAAACCCCTGTAGTTCAAGTAAGTCAATAGAACAGTAATAGCTAACAAAGCTGGGACTCTAGCATACATCTGGTCGAAAACCGGGAAAGTATGCTTCAAGTAATCAAGAAAAAGAACAGGGTAGAGTGCATTATCCATTACCCCACTGAACCATTTCCAGAAGCCTTCTTGGAAACCCCAGAAAGGGCCAAAAGCAGATGAAATCCACAGCACATAGCCACCGTTTTCAGGGAAGCTGGTGGAGAGTTCAGCTGTGACAAGGGCTTCTGGGATGCTCCATAAAAAGGGGAAAATCAAGAACCCTAGTAGAGATAGAAGTGGACCTCCACCAGCTCGGAGAGAGTCTTCAACTCCGAATGGACCACCAGAAACTTCGTAGACGATGAGTGCGATCAGGGGCAAGATTGTAAGCTTTGGATTCGGTTTTCTGGTTTCCTGTTCTTCACCCATTGGTGAAGAAGAAGAACATAAAGATAAAAGAGGATTCAGATCAAGGAAGAATTTGGATCATTGATTACTGATTTGTAGTATGATGTGATTCTTTTGACTTTTTTACCAGAAGAATTTGTGTACCCTCTTTTTATATTCTTCCGTTGTGGGACTGGGTTGAGATTCACTTGATCCAACTCCAACCTAATAAGTTTTCATTTCTTTTGTTAAACTTCCTAATTTTGAAACACACTCTTAACGTGCTATGTGCATACCATATCATACTCTTACACCACCCGCATCAGTGGTTTAAGTCTAAGGCCAGTTTAAGTGCTTAAACTGGTCTTAGCCGCGTTTAAGCAGTTTTCGCCCGCATCAGTCACTGTTTAAACGCGGTTAAGACCAGTTTAAGGGCTGCCACGTCATTTTTTTAATTTTTTTTAATTTTTTTTAGTTAAGGTAAAGAAGAAGGAAGATTTGTTGTAAAGAATTTCATACAAAATCAAGTTAATAGATGGAAATTACAAATATATTACATTAAGTTGTACCGAATTTGAAACACACAATATTACAACAAGTTCTGAAAAAGGGTGTTTGTGAGGGTGGACTATTGTAATAAGGAACGTAAGGAGCGTAAGGATTTTCAGGTGGGTTTTGAAAAAGAGCTCGGTTAGGTGGGGGGGAGGGGATCGGACCAAGCAGGTCAGCCATGAAACTCTCGTATCGTTGAGGATCGTTGATTCTCATGGATTCCAAACGGCTTTGTTGCTCGTGATTCATTTTGGTGGATGGGAAAAATAGAATGGAAAAGATTTTGGAGTGTTGAGATGTTTTGATTTTAATTAAGAAGGGAAAATGAGTTGGAGAAGGTGTGAGCAAACATATCCAAGAGTGGTGTCTATTTATAGATCTCGAAAAGTTCTATCCGTTGGTAATTTTTATTTATTTTTAACATTTTAATTTTAAAAGTTATGGCCGTTTGAAATTTAAATGGAAAAAGTAATTTAAAAAAAAATTAAATAAGTGGGTGGAGCCCACCTTTTTGGTGGACTCCACGTCCACAAAAAATGAGGCCAGCTCCGCGTTTATACTAAACGCGGAGCAGCCCAAACCGCGGGCTTAACCGCGTTTTGGGCCACTGATGTGGCCCAAAACGCGGTTAAGCCCGTGTTTTGGCCCCTTAGCCTCAACTGTTAAACAGCTGATGCAAGAGGTCTTAGCATTCACTACTCCCACCTAATAAGTTTTCATTTCTTTTTGTTAACATCCGTAATATTAAAACACATTATTAATAATAAAGTACTCATCCCTTTTTTAGATTTTTCATTTACTTTTGAAACGGAGTTTTAAGAAGTTTCTATAATGACTGTGGTGTTTGGTTTACTGGAAGGACCCACAGTAACATTGTGAAACAAAAGATTGCCAAAAATGAGAACGTAAACAATCTAAAAAACGGACAAAAAAGTAATACGTAAACAATATGAAAAAACAGATAAGTAATGATCATTATACTGTAGCACGTACATAAACCAAGATGGAGGGAAAACTAAATCATCTATTATGGAGTAATACTCATTTCATTCGCCAAATTTTGAAGTATGAACTGAACCGGTCTGAATACTTTGATGTAGATTGAACTAATTTTAATTATAATGATGACAAAGTATATCCCTAGAGTGTAAAAGGTTTTAGATAAAATTATGGACCACGATCTAAAGTACAAGTAGAGTAGGACCAAACCCGGTCCGATATCACAAGGATGACTGAGTAAATGGGTCCAAGCAAGCATGTCAGACATCACCAAAAGCCTCTCGAACCAGCCCGACACTAGAGCGTGAGTCCGGCTGAGTGAAGGTCAACGTGGTTAAAGATGATTAAACCTCGTATCAGGTTCAAAAGTCTCTTGGATCATCCCACTGAGCCAACCCAGGAACTAGGCCCAAAATCCTTTGGGCCCAGCCCACCATGCATGTTATTGGGTCAAGCCCATGCCGGTCAATTTTATCCATTCAAATGGATATTGACCAAGTCTCCTTGTAGAGTTAAAGTCTTGTTTAACTCATCTATATTCATATTATACACACACACACACACTAATTATTTATATTTGGAGACGTCCTAAACACTAAATTCCAAATTATTAAAGTCTACCCTACGGTTTGGCTAATGCAAATCGGTCTTGGGCCCTCCCCGTCACTTTGATACGCCCAAATTCGACAATAAATGTGAACATTTGATACTTTATTAACGCTCTCTAAGACGTTTTAGGGCGTACTACAAAAAACAACATCAACAGATTATAAATTTTTGCTAAATAATTAAACAAAAAAATATATTTTAGGTGAATGATGTTGGAACTTCGGTGTTCACATGGGAAATGTAAGAGTTAGAATATGGAACAAGAGAGTGATAACAAAATGAAAGTTGTACATTAACATTGTGAAAATACAACAATAAAGAAATTTACAAAGTAAACTTCCCTTTCTTTCTTCTCGCCAGAAAATATCATGTCTTCAAGTAACTCTGACATGGTACGAACAACAATAAATCAACAAGAAGGCGAGTAGAGTCGATGGTTGGACCATCTCTCCTTAAGACAAATACTTGTCCCGCTCATGGTGCTTACGGAATAATGGCAATCTGTCTCCCATGATAAAACTACTCTGTAGACGACTAAGGAGCACTCCAATAGTCAAATCTGACGAACTTACTTTGAGTATGATTGAGTGCAAAGAGAAAGCAAATGAGAAGAGAAGTATCAAATGCCTTGGATGTTTGTTGGGGAAATGAACCCCTTCTCTATTTATACTTCTCAAGAAGTTCCATCAAAAGTGTGCAAAACCCTTTGAAAGGTTTCAATGAATAGTCACACAACTATTCATCAAGAGTCATACACTTTCGAAAAGCAACCACTTCACCAAAAGTCCCAAAATCTCGCTGGCATGGATATATTCGAAACTGCTCAAACCTCCCACCAAGAGACACGATGGTCTAGTGGTAGAAGTGTAAGCCTCTTAATAAAGAGGTGCCATGTTCGAATCCTAGCAACCACAATAATTAGTTTTGGACATTTTGGACTATTTTCTTTTTGGAAACATTCTGAAATCATAACGGATACACTAATTCAATTGGTTTATTTGTGTAATAATTCCTCAATTAACTTGGGTCATTAATTACACTAAACACAAATGAATCAACACATTCCAACAATGCTACTTGCATATTTCAAACCTCATTTGTTCTTTTCCATGAATTTAGCACAATGGATCCAATTTTATATTTTGAATGACTTAATTCATTCATGTATTGACCGACACACTATGTTTATTAATTACCTTTTACCACACGGAATTTTAGTGACTTAACGCTTTAGTGACATCCATTTCAACAAATGGAAATACACGAACATAGAAAGTTTGTTTCTAACGTGTTGGGCCCAAACGACCAATACATCGAACGAATTGAAAGCTCATTCATTTCACTAAAATTTCCAACAATTCCCACATGAAAGGGAATTGATGCACATGCACTCTTTTTGCGAGAAGTGATAGCATCGGGGTCGATAGCTTTCGCTTTGAATCTCCCTAGTAAATTACCTTCGGATATACTTGCCACGCGGTGGACCTAGGGCCTTGAACCGGTCGGTGTTTTGTGTATACCAAGACAAAAATAATTCACACTATGACAACCCTGTACTCGTTTTAGGTTCTTATGGTATGTCCGTTTTGGCCGTGGACAGCTCCTGGTTTCTCATAAGTGCTTTCATTTGAAGCGGCCCGTCTTCACACTTAGATAGGTGAATCCCAACAAGGACATCCTGCCAATGTCCCACTTGACCCATGTTGAGCTCAAGTTTGAGATTCATTAAGAGTTCATAAACTCACCCTTTACCCTTTATGCAGGATATCACTTAGTGTCTTACGCGGGAATGGGCTTTGGAGTTATAGTCACAAGTGACATCATCCGAAGTGCTCTTACTTCTTAGTGTGTCAAGCACACTCTCGAAGCGCTTAACTGAATTCGTACCGCTTAGTTTTCCACATTGAACCAAATTCTTGGGATCTCCAGTCAGTATGGTTGGGTTTTCACCGTACGATTCTTGATGAAGTGGGGTTTACCCCATTCCCCTAGACAAGCAGTATGTCTCTGATCTTCCATGAATATTTTTTATAATTAGCGGATCCGCAATGTTATCTTTTGATTTCTCAAAATCCAAAGAGATAACTCCCATGGAGATCAACTGCTTAATGGTATTATGTCGATGACAAGTGTGTCTAGACTTACCATTCTACTTCGTACTCTTCCAAGTGTAGTTTTATTGTCTCAGTAAATCGTTTACTTGAATCCATGGATTTCAAGACACACCACATCTCTACCAATGGCAAACATGTTCCTCATTGTGAAATTGGTGTTCTTGCGTTCGAATATCCAGTTAGAATCATTGTATTCCTCTTATACAATTGGATATTTCGAATAGAGAAGATCATATCTGAGCGTCTGCTATAGGTATCTCAATACCCTATCCAACGCTGTCCAATGATCTTGGCCCGGATCACGCATAAATCTTGCCAACTTGTTGACCGAGTATGCCAAGTCCAGTCCTTAGTGAAGAATTTATCGACTACTTGAAGGAAAATGGAATTCAATCGCAATGGACTCCTCCTGGAACACCACAGTTAAATGGTGTGTCCGAGAGAAGGAATCGAACCCTGTTAGACATGGTGAGATCAATGATTGGATTCTCGACTCTTCCAAAATATCTGTGGGGATATGCATTACAAACTGCAATCTACATTCTGAACCGTGTACCATCTAAATCAGTGGAGAAAACTCCTTATGAGTTATGGAAAGGAAAGAAGCCCTCACTGGGCTATCTTAGACCTTGGGGTTGTCCTACGATAGTCAAACTGATGCTCACTGATAAGTTAGATGCCAAGGGTGTGAAAGTATATTTCATAGGCTATCCTCGTCAGACGAGAGGCTATGAATTCTATCATGCTGAAGATCACAAGGTGATAGTATCTAGAAACGTCAAGTTTTTAGAAACAGAATACCTCGAAGAAGAGAGGTTAGATGACATGATAGAACTTGAAGAAATTCAAGACTTTGACACGCGCGAACATGAGTTCTCTAAATCTTCTGATTTGGACTCAAGTTCAGTGGGAGCTTTCGAAGCAGACAAGGGTAATGATATGACACTTGCTAGGCATGTCATAGTCAGTGGGAGTCCTGTGATTAGATCAACAGTTGAAACCACACCAATAGAACCCGTTGTCAATCAAACTGTGCAACAAGTTGCACAAGAGCAGCCTCCCGCAAGGGAACAGGGTCGCGGGGCGCGACCAGCTGCATCAGTACCCACTGATAATGTTCGTGTTACACGAAGCCAGGAAAGAAAAGCACCAGAACCAGTCGAGCTCCGTAGGTCGAAGAGGATCCTAAAAGGACCTCAGAAGCAAAGCCTTATGATAGAAGACATCAGTGAACTTGATGTCGGCTTATCAGATCGGGAAGATCCCGAGACCTAAAAAAGGCAATAATTGATATTGACTCAGACAAATGGCAAGAGGCCATGGAATTGGAAATGGACTCCATGTACCTGAACCAAGTTTGGAACTTGGTAGACTTTCCCCAAGGGGTTAGACCTATTGGGTGCAAATGGGTCTTTAAACGAAAGACAAATGCCGATGGCAAGGTACAAACGCACAAGGCTAGACTTGTGGCGAAAGCTACACGCAAAGGTATGGCATCGATTACGATGAAACCTTTTCACCGGTAGAAAAATTGAAGTCCATTTGAATTCTACTTGCGATAGCTGCCTACTATGATTATGAGATCTGACAGATGGATGTAAAGACTGCCTTCCTCAATGGAAACCTTGAGGAAGAGGTCTATATGGTACAGCCGGAAGGTTTTATTAATAAAACCAGACCAACTGTTGTATGCAAATTACAAAGATCCATCTATGGGCTAAAGCAAGCGTCTAGGAGCTGGAATATCCGCTTTGATGAAGCTGTCAAATCGTTTGACTTCATCAGATGCAAGGAAGATCCCTGTGTCTACACTAGGCACAGCGAAAAGGGAGTCGTTTTCATGATCATCTATGTTGATGACATTTTGATCATGGGAAACAATGTCTCTATGCTAGAAGAGACTAAAGTTTGGTTATCAAGTACATTCTCAATGAAGGACTTGGGTGAAGCGAACTACATCCTAGGGATCAAGATCTATAGAGATAGATCCAAGAGGATGTTAGGATTGACACAGTCCACCTACATCGACAAAATACTGAAGTGTTATAAGATGGACGACTCAAAGAGAGGCTTTCTCCCAGCTAGGCATGGGATTGTCTTATCAGTTAAGGATGGTCCTAAAACTGATGAAGAAAAAAATGCAATGAGTCGTGTGCCCTATGCTTCGACAGTAGGGTCTATAATGTATGCAATGAATTGCACAAGGCCCGATGTGGCATATGCGCTTAGTGTCACTTGTCGACACCAACAGAATCCAGGAGTACCTCACTGGACTACTGTAAAGAACATTCTTAAGTACCTTCGACGGACTAAAGAGATGTTATTGGTGTTTGGTGGAGAACCAGAATTAAAGATGTCTGGTTATGTCGACGCTGGATTTGAATCAGATACTGATGACTTTAAGTCACAGACAGGATACGTATTCAAATTGAACGGAGGAGCTATCTGTTGGAAGAGTTCTAAGCAAGCCACGGTTTCTGACTCATCCACAGAAGCCGAGTACATTGCTGCATCAGAAGCATCGAAAGAAGCTGTCTGGATTTTAGAGTTCTTGAAGGAATTGAGGGTTGTTCCTGCTCCTAGTCCAATAACAATTTATAGTGACAATACGGGCGCCGTCGCTCAAGCTAAGGAGCCTAGATCTACAAACAAGAATAAACATGTACTTAGAAAGTATCACGTTATACGTGAGATTATTGATAGAGGAGAAGTTAGTATAGAACGTGTCTCTACCACGGACAACGTGGCAGATCCTTTCACCAAGGTCTTATCAGTGGAAGTCCACTTAAGACATTATGCTAATCTGGGTATTAAGCATAAAGGTGACTGGCTCTAGTCCACGTGGGAGATTGATAGTGTATATGTCCTAGAGACAGTCTTTATTAAGGGCATGCAGCCCTTATAGAGGGCATATATGTACTATTACACAGGTCAACGTAATATAATATATGTTTGTTGTTTGACTATTGAGTATCGCTTTCATATTTATATTACACCTGGCATGCAGCATGTCATGTCTCTATTTCTGTCTGTATTGATATTAAACATGTCCCCTCGGATAGATGACCGATCACACAGATAGTGGGAGCTATGTAGTTATCATCTATCCCAAACTCTCCCTGGTCGAGGTTCATCTCGGATGTAGGGGTCTGAATGAACCAGCCGAGACTAGTATGCGTGGAGGTTATACTTGTTGGAGCAAGTGTGAGCCGATCCCACGGCCACGGAACGGATTGTTGGACAATCAAGAAACGTTCCCATAACTGCGCATAGTTGTTCGAAGGATGATTACCGAACAATGGAAGTACCCACCGGACACTCCCATCGATGTATACTCTACACCGAAGTGTCTATGGGAACCGGTAAGTTGTCGAAGTGATGTCAGTCGTCCTTTGGACTTACAGGACTTTATCATCACATTTGTTGCCTCATATCCTTGGTGGACCCGTCGATGTCAGCTCTGAATAAGCAGTTGACCTAAGACACGATCCAGGATTATGGCTACATACAAATGGAGATGATAAGTGTTTCTGTGAAGGATTCATCTCTCATGTGTAGCACAGGAGAGTACTCCTCATAGTCGTCATAGTTGTGTTGGTAAAGTCACTGGCCAGTGCATCGATATATTATGATAGTAATAAGTATATCTTCGTAACCAAGCAACTCCCTGAGACGCCCGTGGATGTATTATTGGGATAGACACATCATCGATCCTAGATGCATTCGAGTTAGTCAGATGAAGGGACGTTGCCATCGTCGCGTTGAGCGCAACAGACTTCGCAACGAAAGGGTTTGCTTTGAGAAACCTCTCAAACGTCCTCATGTATTAATATTGCAAATGGAACCGTCTAGGAATTCCATTTTGCCTAGTCTAGGACTTGCTTAATACAATGAGGCCCTATGGGTCACACTATGTGGTGATTCAGCTTATCCAAATATCCTTGAAGATGGAATCGCAATTGATTTGGAATTAATTGTGATTGATGGATTATAATTGATTTGGAATTAATTATAATATTTAGTGGCTCAATTAATGATTTGAAATTATTAATTGAATTGGCTAATTAATTGTATTTTATGTAAATACAATTAAAGATTATATTTTAGAAATATAATAGAGGATTGATTTGAAAGGATATGTTAATTTTGAATTAACATATGGACATGGGCAAAATCTACTTGGAGTTTGAATTGCCTTAGAACTATAAGTGGGTCCCAAAATCGGGACCCACCTATCTCCCTTAGGACACGCGCGCGCGCGTGAGCTGGAGTAGGGGGAGGAGTTCGACTCCTTCCTCTATTAGAAGTCCAAGGGATAAGTTAGATTTTCCTGGTTGAGTTTTGATTTGATTGGGAATGAATCTAGACTTGAAATTGGTTTCCTAGTGCGATAAGAATTAGATTCTTATTCCTTTATGAAGTCTAATTGCTTATGCTTTAGGCTTCTATTGACTACTATATATAGTAGACTATTAGAGAGCTTTTGACATAGATCTTCACACAGTTGAATACCCAGTTTTCTTAGAGAAAATAAAAAGCTCTCCCCTACCTCTCCATACTAAGCCACGCGCGCCACCCCTCTCACCGGAGGAAAACCGTCGCCCCATGTTCTTGGTCACACAAAGAATATCCTAGCATTCTTTCCGATAGGTTGTTCATCCGTGGATACCAAGGTTGAGGTTCAAGGAGCTGGAAACTGACTTTTATTGTCTTGTAGATAATCAAAGTATTGCAGATATCTTCGACTTCGACGAAGGAGAAGATTCACCGGATTATTACAAAGACTTGGAAGCTGTGCTTGCTTTTGGATTACGGTTAATGTTCTAATTGACGTGTTTAAATATATACGGCATATACATAATCAATTAACCTGTATGTTAAATTTTTTTTTGAAATTCCGCTGCGTACCCTAGGGGTAACTCCGACCGTATTTTCTTACAATTATTAATGCTGCTAGACTAGGGCGTATTGATCTGAAGGACGTGAAAAAGTATGGGAGTGAACGGAAGTTGATGCTTGTTAACATTAGTCTGGTTTGACTGGGAGTAGAAGGAGTAAAATACGTGCAGAAGATTATGGGGTTAGTTAGAAAAGGTTTAGGAGGGAAGTTAACACTTAAAATACTAAAATTAGTATAATCACTAATTTGTAAATAAGTTTTAACTAAATTGTAAAAAAGAAATTAGGTCACACTAATTTGGCATAAAGGTTTAAAAATGACACTAATTTATAATTTTATGTTTTCTATTCTTATTTTTTCGACTTTTTTCCCCCTATTCTTCTTTCTTTGATCTTCTTTTTCCAAACCCCCCCCCCCCCGTTTTTTGTTCATCTGTTTGTTTCATTTTTTTTTCCTTTTTTATTTCATTATTGTCATTTGTATTATTAAGTACTCCTATTGTGTTTTCTTATAATATTGTAAATTTTCATTTCTATTTCTACATCATATTATTATAATTAATAACTAAAATTAATAACTAAAGACATTTTTTTCAAATTAAATATGAGAAATGAAGGTTTCAAAGAAATGGAAAAAAAAATTAGTGTGGACTAAAAGGAAGGAAAAAATAGATCAAACTTCCCAAATTATTACTCTTTTGAGACTATGCCCACAAACTAATAAGCTTGGTGATTAACCTCATCAACACTAATTATTGTGCATTGCATTAAGATGTTAACCTTACAATATTTGAAGAACTTGAAACGCAAGGGAGAAGATAGTAAATACGTTCGTAACTTCTCCCTTGTGATCCAAGTTCTTCGACTGTTGTAAGGTTAACATTTTAATGCAATGCATAATGACTAGAAACTTAAGTTTAAATTCTACATGATGTTTAACTTCAATTTTTCTGGGCTAACATTCTAGCCATTATATTGAACTAAGCTTTCCGAAAGTTAAAAATATTGTCTGGACTTTTCTGAAGCCAAATATATTATTCTTCCTCTTTAAATATTTTATCAGTGATCTCACTTGGCAAACATAGGTCTTATCCCAGTCAATTGTGGCTCTGGTTAGCAAATTTATAAATAAATAAAAGTTTACATAGTCTGTCAGTGGGTTCTTTTATACGTTTACCCCCTCATGCATTTCGTATCTGGCACGGTTTGTCAATGGGTGCTTAAACTTATGCTTACAACTGATGTATCCCAACTCTAAAGTTTTATTTGCCACATTGCTTAGGAATTAGAAGGTTTCCTATGTGCCCAATTTATACTTTAAGATTTCTTAAATGTTGGCATTAATATTTATTTCATTTTCAAGATACCATAAACTTCATGTAATTGGATGTCCTATTAGTAATGTAAATGAAACAGAAACATCATAACACAATCATATAAACCGTCATTAAATGTGTTGAGATTTCTATCTACACGGCCTGTCCAAGTCGTGTTTAGTTCGTGGGCCGATAAGTTCCGCGTCGGTAAAGCATCTAGAATAGTTATTTTATTATTTGTTTATCTTTGTGTATATCTGTTGAGTCATTGTTGAGTCATCGTTGAGCAGTTGTCCTGATCCGTTAGAGTCTAAAGTGTTTTTTTATTGTTCTTTTTGTTGGGTTGAGCCCATTAGGCATATGACCCGTGAGATACCCTAAAAGGTTCCTGGTTTGCTATATAAACCAGTCAACCTTAGTTGTGACTCTCACCGATTATTAATGTAATGTAATGTAATAGGAAAATGTCTTTTCGAAAGTCCTGATCCCCTGTCTTTCTTGACGGTACCACTTTCTTCTATGCCTGACGGCCTGTGTTTCTTCTTTCGTAGTTCCGTTCATGTAAGAATGCGACTCATCATTCCTTTTTGAGCCAGCCATACTTGGAGGACCAATTCGTGCATACCAATACGAATTATCAATATTGAGACAATCTCAAGATCTTAACACTTGGTATCAGAGTCGTGATTTGAAGATCAACCAACAATCACAACCAACGACGACCGACTAACCCAACTGGATATGATGATTATGGAGGTGCAGGACATGTTGAAGGCCGTGATGACAAACCCTAGAGTTATCAACATGGTAGCACGTGGAGGAGTGACCACTGGTAAAACGCTATGCAACGAACAAGAGATGCCTAACCAACACATGCAAATACCTGTAGACATTCATGGAACATGGATTGGCATGAATTTCATCCACAATCATTCACACAGGTAGATGCATTTACAAACAAGCTAAAAACACCTGTCGAAGGAAAAAACACATTGATGGAACATGAATTGGTGAGCATTTGATCCACACTAGTTCACACATGCATGTACATTAAAAAACAAGTTTAAAACAACCATCCATGGCCCAAACACATTCAGAAAACATGCTTAAAACAATTATCTAAGGGCAAAACAAAATGGAAAAAGCTTAGGTTTTTGTTGTTCAACATTCATATTTCATCATCATCATTATCCGCCTGTGGGCAAATAAAAATCCATCCCCCCACAGTTACAATCTTGGGCTTACACATCATGTGGGCAAATAAAAAGCTCCAGTAATGCTAGTCCAGCAGGCCCATTATTGTCTCCCCGTGAACTCGTCCAAAGAGCCCACATCACCACATCAAAGGCCCAACCATAACTCATACTCTTAACTCATCTTCATCATCTCCAGCATTAGTAGTAAGAAATTTTCCAATTTCCAGCAAAAAAATTGTACCGTCTCTCTGAAAATCCCTCTTCACAAATCACCATGGGTTCAGGTGACAATTTCTCTCTCTAGGTTTCGCCAAATTCGCGTTACGCTACTCTATTAGTGTTCTTAATGTCTCTCTGTGCTATTTTTTTGCAGATGCTGATATGGAGGACTACGGGTTCGAGTACTCCGATGACGAGCCCGAGGAACAGGATGTTGATATCGAGAACCAGTATTACAATTCCAAGGGTACTCTTGCTTGCTTGATGCCTAATTATTGCAATCTTCTATTCTATCCATCTTATCGTGTATTTCCAGTTTTTAGGGGTTTGTTTAGAAATAGAAATCTCTACCTGTGTATTTGTCATGTTTTCGCCTAAATATATTATGATGCTTAGGCTACTGACGAACATTTAAGTAGTAATATATATTGTGATGCATTTTATTTTATTATTATTATTATTTTTTTTTGGTGGCTATTAGGACTGGTTGAAACAGACCCTGAAGAAGCACTTGAAGGCTTCAGAGAAGTGGTGCGGATGGAACCAGAAAAGGCTGAATGGTTAGTTAGTTCTCAGTTTGTGAGCTCAGTGATTGTTGTTGTCTTACACTAGATATTTGGGAAGTAGTATTTCTATGTTGTTTTTGTCTTCGACGTTTGGTTTGTCGTGATGCATAAATCCATTAATCGATACGTGATAGTAGGAACGAGATAGGCCCATTAAAGAATGTGCTGTGAGAATATTTGAGTGTTGTTATGAGACATTTATTATCTATTGTTGCCAATGACTAGCGATATTCTCTACGGTTCATGATCTGTATCGATCTTCTTAGTTTTGCTATACTTGATTGTGTATAGATGTTCTTGTTGGTTTCTATCCTTGACTGCATACTACAATTTTTGCGTTCAGGGGATTTAAGGCTTTGAAGCAGACTGTTAAGCTATACTATAAGCTTGGAAAGTACAAGGAAATGATGGATGCATACAGAGATATGTTGACTTACATAAAGTCAGCGGTGACCCGAAACTATAGCGAGAAATGTATAAACGGCCTTATGGATTTTATTTCTGTATCTGCTAGTCAGAACTTCAGCTTGTTGCAAGAGTTTTATGAGAACACCTTAAAGGCCCTTGAAGAGGCAAAGAATGAGGTAAATATCTGGGTGGCATTAGTACAATGGACATTGCTGTTTCATATATAGTTGCATTAATACCATGATCATTGTTGTTTCATATATAATTTCATGTGTCCACTCTATCGCAGAGGCTCTGGTTTAAGACCAATCTAAAGCTTTGCAAAATATGGTTTGACATCGGAGAATATGGGCGGATGAGTAAGGTATTGTTTAGAATACCAGATCGGTTTTGATTTTGGTACAGTTAAAGTGTGAGTATGTGAGTGACTTGGCATATTTGATCAGATTTTGAAGGAGCTTCACAAATCGTGCCAAAAAGAAGATGGAACTGATGATCAGAAGAAAGGAACACAGCTGTTGGAAGTATATGCAGTTGAGATCCAGATGTACACTGAGACCAAAAACAACAAAAAGTTGAAGGTATTTGGTTTCTTTCTGAAAATTATGTTTGTAGGGAATATCATGCATCTGTATGTGTGATTTTTATATTATACCTCCATTGTTTGTTCTGTACAATTCCTGCAACTCATTAAACCCTTGTTTGGCATCTCTTTTTCTGGGTACAAATATGTAAAATGTTTTCCGGGCTTTCTTTCCTCTACCAGATTTGGGATCTAGACCAGTTGTTCATACTTCATGGTGAGAAAAGCAACTTGAGATTTTAGATATGCCACTTGTCATGTTTGCAGCATTGAAGTGAGATTTGTAAATAATGGGTGCTGCTAACTGCATTAGTTCATTCAAATTTGGTTTAGAAACTGCAGCCTTTTATGCCGAAAAGCAGTTTAGGTTAACTAAAACAGTTGGCATCTAAAAAAGCATTTTGTAGTTGTACTATGTGATGGGTCTGGACCTGCCCTTTATATCTGTAAGTGAGAGCTATTCATGTCCATTTTAGGGATCCATAGTCTTATGTTTTGTGTCTTAACACAGTTTGTAGGATCCTTAACAAGGTAAGTTTTGTCTGTAAGATTACAAATGTCATTTGATATCTGTTGCAATTGCATATTACAGTAAATCAAATCACAAAACAAATACTATGAACCAACAGCTTGATAGTATTCCAACGGCGAAAGGAAAAAAGAAAAGAAAAAAAAAGGAGGAGAAAATATAATTTCATCGGAATTATTGTGGAACAGTATATTATCAATTTCCTCATTCATAATACATACTATTCCTTTGACCCCGGAAAAGTTGAACACTTTGATTTGTTGACTTGTTTTGGAGTCCGTTTGGCCACAAGTTAGTCCTAAAAATCATTTAAAAAAATTATATTATGGAAGCATAATCATTTACTTTCTTAATATAATTTTTATAAAACTATTTTTCACTTGTGATTTATGATTAATTTGTGTTCAAACAAACTAAAAGAAAGTCGGCAAAAATTTCTAGTATTCAACCTTCCATGGAGGAACTATGTTTTCGTCCCTTTACATTTTCACTGTTTACTGCAAGTGCCTTCACACGACTAGTTTTCTCTCCATGTGGGCTTGGGCTTCATGCTGTTTAAATATCTATCTGATTACATTTGCATTGAGCATACTGAGCATACGTTTCTTTTAACTGTTTAAATATCATGAAATTTGTCATGCACGTTTAACTATCTAACTGGCTACTTGATTGTTGGATATGCTGCAGGAGTTATATCTGAAGGCACTATCTGTTAAATCAGCTATACCTCATCCAAGAATCATGGGGATAATTCGTGAATGTGGTGGAAAGATGCATATGACAGAGCGCCAATGGGCAGAAGCAGCTACTGACTTCTTTGAAGCTTTTAAGAATTACGATGAAGCTGGAAACCAGAGGCGTATTCAGTGCCTGAAGTATGTCTTGAATTATTAATTATCTGATATATATTTATGTCTTGCTTAGAACTTGGATAGTTATCTTCATGCATGCCTGTGACCTGTCAGCGTCTTGAAGGTGTTATTTGACTGAACACTAAAGATCTTACATAATTTTTATTTTATGGCAAATGATTAACACCAATCATTTCTGGATGTATATGTGGAATGATCCACCAATGAAAGCTTTGGTATGACATGACAAATCCCCAGTCCTTTTCTATTCTCAGCTTCTATTTGTTCCTCTACCAATCCTGTGTTGTATTTTTATGTATGTTCCCTTATGGATGGGTTGATGTTTTAATCTCTGGATATCATGTTGATGTTCCAAACTCTGGATATCATGTTGATGCTACTATGACATTATTGCCTGAGGTGTCCCTTTTATTCATTAGTGTTCATCTTTTGGCATACTACTTGTCTAAGTTCCATGTTCTTGCATATCAGGTACTTGGTTCTGGCGAACATGCTGATGGAATCACAAGTGAACCCCTTCGATGGTCAAGAGGCAAAGCCGTATGTAAATCATACTTGTAGCCACATTTAGTAGATAATTGCACAGCACTTTCACTTTCCTCTGAACACATTTAGTTTACCCTCATTTAGACAATTGCACACCAGTCTCACTTTCCTTGCCTGCCTTGTAGATACAAAAATGATCCCGAGATTACGGCAATGACAAATCTAATTGCCGCATATCAGCGAAACGAGATTTTGGAGTTTGAGAAAATTCTGAAGGTACATATATCACCTGAAGCAATTTTATATCAGCTTGTTAAAGCAGTACCCTCTCCATCTTATTGGTGGGCTCTAATGAAAGTTCTGTTTGGAATTTTGCAGAGTAACAGAGGGACGATAATGGACGATCCATTCATCCGGAATTACATTGAAGATCTTTTGAAGAATGTGAGAACGCAGGTTTTACTTAAGCTCATTAAGCCTTACACAAGAATTCGGATCCCGTTCATCTCAAAAGTAAGGAACAGTTTTTATTATTAATCCTCTATTTCCTTACCTGTGGGGGGGGGGGGGGGGTCAAACACTAGGTGCTTAAGTTGTATTTACATCTTAGGGAATCTCCAATTGTATTCCAAAGAATTGATTGAATTGGTACAGTGATATACCAGCATGCATCATCTAACATTCACTTTCTTACTAATAATGAATGTGATATGCAGGAGCTTAATGTGCCTGAGAAAGATGTAGAGGTGTTGTTGGTCTCTCTGATCTTGGATAACCGAATCGATGGTCATATTGATCAGGTCAATCGACTTTTGGAGCGTGGTGATAGGTTTGTGCCCAACTTATCCAGTCAACTTTTATCTGAATTTTTAAAGTCGTTTTTTTTTTCCCCTTCAAAAGTTTCTTACATTTTCCCCTTTATCTTCGTGGTCCAGGTCGAAGGGAATGAAGAAGTACGCTGCTATTGACAAATGGAACACAGCGCTCAAATCTTTGTATCAAAGCATTGATAACCGGGTTTATTGAAACTGATAGCCAGCAATAGTAGGAAACGTAAGTGTTTTGAATGGTTAAAATCACTTGTTTAGGCCTTTTTGAAATATATTCAACAGTATTGTCATCCCATACCATCTGTGCTGTTGAGTAACTTGAGTTCATTACTGTATTTATTATGCAAACGGCCCTGAGTATGAATGACCTTACACACACTGCCCGGTGCTTGACCAGTTGCACAAATTTGTTGGTTTGTCTAAATAAATACTACTATTATGTTTTGTTAATATAACTTACTACAGTAGTAAATATAACTTGCTAGTAATATTTAATGAAATTATATTTGACCTATACAACATGACAGTGATTCAAAAAAAGTGTTTCCTACATCATGCATTAGTTTTTATCTTACATTATCTGTTTCGATTCACATTACATACACATATACACACATATAGTGGTATAAATTTTGAAACCATCATCAAGTCATAACCCTAATGTAGTTGACACCTTGGTTTGACTTGGTTAAATGCCATTAACGGGCAACAGAGAAGCTGACGTCGAGTCTATTATGCATTTAGGTCGCTCTTCTACATTATTGGGCCGCACAACACCTGTTACGATTTTGGATTACTAAAGCGTAATTGAAATCCCTACAAGTTACAAGGCAAATTACCTAATTAATGTGACGATTGTTTTTAGATTATATTTTTTTTCATGTGAAAAACAGTTCAATCCAGTTGAGTTCAATTTAGCTCAAATTTATTTAGTTATTTTTCAATAATATAAATGATTCCAATTTTTTTTTAATTCTTATTTTTGAAAAAACATGCTCCCTTAAACCTGGGATGGTTCGCATTAAAATAACCTAGGAAAGGAATATCTTTGATGCCAACTTCACCTACTGAACTTGTAGCATGGAGTTTGAACATCGATAATTGTGGTACGATCTAGTACATGAATATTAATCTCGGGTAGAGGACCTAGTATTGGCGTGATATAAACCCTAGAAATAGAATATATACTTGGACGTACTTATATTCGTTGTCCCATGACTCCCATCTGGCTTACCCATCGATCAGTTCAATTATGCTGTAATAGCCGAGATTTTACCAGACTCGGCTAGATTGAGCTTCAACTATTGGATTCAGTTCAAACTCAACATATATTTTTCTTATCCACGAATAAAAAATAATAATTTAAAAATATATATTTATCTATAATAAAAAATATATAAATAATAGTATAAAATAAATATATAAAACATATAAAATATATATTTTTGTATAAAAAAATAAAATATATATAAATATATAAAATAAATAATATATATTTTCATTTTATTTATTCGAACAGCTCGTTGAGCTTTCGAGCCGAGATTTTTAATATTCGAATTCGACTCGATAAACTAAATGAGCTAGAATTTTTACTCGAACTCGAACTCGAGCACAAGTAGTCGAGTTTCGACCCGAACTCGAACAGTTCGAAAAAAACTCGGCTCAGTTACGGCCCTAGCCCTAAATTAAATAGTATTACTCTCTATCTACACGTTGCGTATACTTATTTATTGATCCAGGGTTTATTAAGTTAATTGATTTCACTATCCAAAGACCAAAACCAAACAAATATTATTAAAGTAATATAATAAGCCGGTTGATTTACCCAGTTGATTGACCTACCGATCAATTTTAATCCATTGATTTTGCTTATCCAATTTCAATCTGGTGCGTACATGTGTCATTAGTTAATTAAAAGATGTAGGGTTCGAATCCTGTTGGCGTGATTTTTCTCCATTATTTTTATTATTATTTTTATTGAAGGTGTTTGGTTCGAATCTTGTTGGCGTGATTTTTCTCTATTATTTGTATCATTATTTTAGTTGAAGGTGTTGGGTTCGAATCTTATTGACGTAAATTTTTTCTTTTTTCTTTATTCTCTTCTTAAATTTTTATTTTTAACATAAAATTGTATAATGTATTATACTTAATTTTAAAAATAACCACGATATGTTCTTATAAAAAAATACATACTTCCTCCGTCCAATAATAAATGTAACACTTGATTTTGTTGACTTTTTGATGGTCATTTTGACCTTAAATGATTCTCAAATCATACGATAAAAATAACTAAAAACATCATATTATGAAACTAGAACGTTTATATGAAGCACTTGACAATATATTCAACTGATGAAGAATACCAATTAACATGCGAAAAAGATGCATTGCAGATTTTGAAGTTGAATGTTTCCAAAGTCTAGAGATCTATGTGATGGTTCTTAACTTATCGGAAGAATACTTTTCGTATGTCTAATATAGTTCAATTCAAAACTATTAATTGCATAACTACAAAAACTATATACATTTATACCACACCATTTATATTAAGTTTAACTACTCAATTAGTTATTTTTTTTATTACGTTTGAAGTCATTATGTGAAGATTATATATTAACTCCATTTATTTTAATATATTATTTAATAAAACAATAATGTTTTATAAAATTACGCTTCACACGCGTACGCAGTTCCTAGTATATAATAAAGGTTAATAATCACGTGGAAAGAGATTGGTGCCTTGGTGGGATAAATTCAGGTAGTATAAATAAATTTCATCTCTTCGTCTTATTTAGTTTCCCGTTTTAGACTTTTTAGTATAGGTTTAAAGGGGTTATAACCAGGACTACTACCTATATATAATTAAATAAAATTATAAGGAAAATATCATTTGAAACTTAGAAGTTAGAACATTGTTCATGATGATAAGATTTTAAGTTAAATGCAAGTTTTTATAAAATTGATGTCGAGAAGAAGGTGGATGGTATAAAAAAAGGGCTTCTTACATATAGTACCTTTGTTAGTCCTTTTTATTACAGATAGACCATCGTTAGTCAAACAATTACATCCACCTTCCTCACAAGTCGATTTAATTACATGCAGACCCACGATCTTGACTTTTGGCGAACTAAATCAATGAAAATACATTTTTACCCTTGGTCAAATATTCAACTTTGACCGTGACCAAACAGCTCCAATTTTCATTTATTACACATTTGCCTCAAATCTTTTTAATTTCACCAATTTGACACTTATTAATTCAACATAAGGCATATAACTTTTTTAAATTTCAAAATTGCCTCAAATATTATTGCAAACTGAACCCTAATAATTTTAAATTTTAGAATTAACCCACAAGGATTTAAAAAAAAATAAAAAATAAAATAAAAAAGAGCTCGCCGGCCGGAGCTGTACAACTCGCCGGCCGGAGCTGTACAACTCCGATCAAGTTGGAGCTGTAAAGCTCCGACTAGATCGGAGCTGTAAAGCTCCGATCTGAACGGAGCTGTGTAGCTCCGTAAGCTCCGATCTAGTCGGAGCTGTAAAGCTCCGAATCGGAGCTTTCTCACAGCTCCGATTGACTGGAGCTGCTCCGGTCACCGGAGCTGCAACTCCGGTCATCGGAGCTAATAGAAGAAGAAGAAGGAGAAAGAAAGGAAAGAAAAAAGAAAGAAAAAAGAAAAAGAAAAAAAGTAAAAAAATAGAGTAAGGCCGCGTTTGGATGAAAAAATATGAACAGTAAGCTAGAAGCTGGTCAACGGAATTAGTAGATTTTGGACCCATATATAATAGATTGACTAAGTAGGGGTTATACGTAATTAGAGTGTCTAGTAGGGGTAGTGGATGTAAAATTTCCAAAGAATAACGAAACAACTAAATTCTATCTATCTCTAAAGTAGCCAAAAAGAGACTGGGAGGTCTCCAAAACTCCCACAGTTCCTTCTTCTTCTGCCACCATCCAGCTTTGGGTCTCGTCCAGGTAAGATTAGTTTCCTTGTTGAGTTTCCCCTTTCAATCTTTCATTGCCAATTTAAGGTCAATACTTATTAGTACCTTAATTTGATACAGAGCGGAGCTTATGCTACTTTGCGTGCCTCCAAAATCCACTGCCATAAGTATGGTGCAGTTTTTGCTTTCATCCCCCAGGTTTTCCTTCAACCAAACATCATCTCTAGCATTTTCGAATTTAGCAGCCAAGAGTTTATCTTATTATGGTCTCTCACGGATAATATCTAGTACTAATTTATAAAGTACATGCAGACTCCTAATACATTACGATATCTTCATACGTTATATATATACGTACTAATACCGTTTAGATACTCCAAAAATTAATCTCTCACACTTACGAAAGGTTTCCATCAAGCCAGAACTTGTTCTCGGAAAGAGTTATACTATAGCTAGCCAGTTCATTTCAACACATTGAAATATATATATATTTATTATTTTTAAGCATGATCACTTTGTTTAAAGTCTCTATTTATCTTTGTATTGTTTGGTTAACATTGTTGTTGATGCAGTCAAATTTGGCTAGTGCTAAGGTTAGGCATCACAAATGGGATGTGAGCTATATCCCATGGTCGCCGGATGGGTCCCAGAATCTGATAATGATGGCTGTCAATGGCACATTTCCGGGGCCAACGCTGTATGCTCAGGCTGGAGATATCTTGCATATTGAACTCACTAACAATCTTGGAACTGAGGGAGTTGTCATTCACTGGCATGGCATCTCTCAGGTTCATTTCATACTTCATACATGTCTTTCTAAATTCTTACAACTGTGTACCTTATTTCCTTTTTGTTTTGTTTCTTGAAATGAAAATAAATAAATATATATATATATACCAGAGGGGAAGTCCATGGGCAGATGGAACAGCAGGAGTTTCACAGTGTCCTATAATGCCAGGAGATACATATCTCTATAGGTTTCATGTTGATAAGGTACCTTCATATAACTCCATCTCTGCTGCATTTTATCCTGTGCAGATTCTGTATACTTGCTATATGAAATGCAATCACCACAGCTAAACGTGGTTTTTGCATATCAACTCTTATAAGTTAATTATCCATCCCCTTGATATGTCCTGTCATGCTAAATTTAAAACTATAGTACTATTGTCTTTATAATTAAAGTTGACATAGCCATTGCATTGTTAATGGGTAGCCGGGTACATACTTCTACCACGGACACTACGGGATGCAAAGATCAGCAGGGCTGTACGGTTCCCTGATAGTCGATGTGGCAGACGGCGAGGTGGAGCCTTTCAGTTACGATGGGCACTTTACCCTTTTACTCAGTGACCTGTGGCATAGGACTTATGCACAGCAAGAGGCCGATCTCAATGCCGTGCCCATGGTTTGGATTGGCGAACCGCAGGTACCTACCTAACTACACAAATTACTCCTCCTCATAGGTTATATATATATATACACACATAATCCATCCATTGATTAATTTTTTGCCATTGTATTGCTATATATAATATCCCAGTCATTGCTTATCAATGGGAGAGGACAGTTCAATTGCTCGTTGGCGGCCGGATATAACAGCTCATCAATAATCCTGCCACCGTGCAACATAACCGGTGGTGAACAATACGCACCAGACATCCTTCATGTTGAACCTAATAAAACCTACAGGCTCAGGATAGCAAGTACCACTGCCATGGCTTCACTCAACGTAGAAATTCAGGTTATCAATTTTCATTATTCGATTACAGGTTTAGAATTCCATCTCATCTAGCTAGCTACAAGCTCTGATACACTTCCTTCTGGAATTTCTTCTCTCTACCAGGGTCACATGATGACAGTGGTCGAAGTGGATGGAAACTATGTCCAGAATTTCACTGTCCAGAACATAGACATATACTCAGGCGACAGCTACTCGGTTCTCTTTACAACCAATCAGAATTCATCACAGAACTACTGGATTTCGGTTAGCGTAAGAGGAAGGGAACCAGGAACTCCACAGGGTCTAACAATACTAAACTATCGCCCAAATTCGGCATCAATACTCCCAGTTTCACCACCACCTATCCCCCCGGCATGGAACGATTTTACCTACAGCAAGAGTTTCACAGATAAAATTCTTGCCCGCGAGGGATCCCCACAACCACCAACAACTTATGACAGGCGAATCGTGTTATTAGACACTCAAAACTCTTACAACGGAATGAGCAAGTGGGCTATCAACAACATTTCACAAACCATGCCTTTTACTCCATACTTAGGCGCCATCTTCTATAACATAACTGGTGCTTTCGACCACCGAAGCCCTCCGGATAATTTTAGTGCCGACTATAATATATCCGCGCCACCTCCATACCCGAACACAACTGTCAGTGACAGAGTTTACATGCTGGAATATAACACCACGATCGATGTGATTATACAAAATGCCAACGGGATGAACCCGAATTTCAGCGAAATACACCCTTGGCATATGCACGGGCACAACTTTTGGGTACTGGGATACGGAGAAAAGAGGTTCACAGATGAAGAAGCGAGGAACTTCAACACTATTAATCCGCCTTTGAGGAATACAGCAGTGGTGTACCCTTTCGGATGGACAGCACTAAGGTTTGTGGCGAATAATCCAGGGGCGTGGGGGTTCCATTGTCACATCGAGCCTCACTTGCATATGGGAATGGGAGTCGTTATTGCGGAAGGCATAGATCGTCTGGACAGTATCCCTGACGAGGCTATGGATTGCGGTCTGCTAAGGGGAAGGAGGAAAAATACTGGACGTACGTAGTTGATGATGATATCATGCATTAAGTTCATAGCTTGTTTTTTTTAAACTTTCCTGCCATTTTTCTTAATTTAGCCTTGTTCATGCATGTAAGGTGCAATTTGAAGTTCATTGCTGCTTATGCTAATTTCTGTTAGTGAAAATGCTGAACTTCACAAGTGTTTAGTGGAGTTGTATTGAAGCTCATTGCTGCTTATGCTAATTTCTGTTAGTGAAAATGCTGAACTTAATAAGTGTTTAGTGGGGTTGTATTGCAACCACAACTCCACAAGGTTATGGATGCTAATTTCGAAATTAGCTTTTCCATTATTCATTTATTAAAGGAATGTCTTTATGCACGTTGCTTCTGGAGTCTTTTGAATTTTCCTAACAGATATTACTTCGCAAGCATTGTACTGGTGCCGAGTTTGAGATTTTTGTTACTGCATGTTGGTTTCTGTGGAACCATAGAAATAAAGTTGTCCATGAGAGGAAGTGTATGAGCAAATGGTAGCTATCCAGTTGGTTCAACAGTATGTTAATCGGTACAAGAAGCCGCAAGATCAGTTTGCTCATTATCGTCCTCCAGATTTGCAGCAGTTTTGGCAGCCTCCAGGTATGGTTCCTGTGAAGTTCAACTGTGATGCGTGCTAATTTGTTGTTAGTTTTGTTTATGTTTCAAGACTCAGAAATAAGTTGGCGCATTTGTTAGCTATGATGCTAGGTTAAATAATGATGGAGCTGATATTTTACACTGTAACAATCCAGATGTTCCTATGATCTTCAGAAGTAGCCTCTAGATACTTGGTTGAGCATTTACCACTTTCGGCAAAAGGTCAATTAATCCAAACCCTCCAGAAGTAGCCTCTACTTGGTGTCCTCCAGTTTCGGATGAGTTAAATAAATTATGAATTTATGATGCATCAGTTAGTCGAACAAATCATTGAGCAACTGCGGGATTGGTCGCTAGAAATAACAGTGGAGAAGTCTTGGCCTGGAGACAACACCATTTTGCTCATATTCTTAATCCTGCAGTTGCTGAGGCAATGTATGCATGAGCAGCGGTAACAACGGATCACGATTTGCAGGTGCAGCACGTTGATATTGAAGGCGACTGTAGAATTTGGTTCATCAACTACGTGAGGGTTCTCTTACTTCATCTCTGGGAGGAAGTATAATAGAAGAAACCAAACTTCTAGCTTTGTCATTTGATTCTATTACTTTTTGTTTTGTTAGGAGAACTGGTACCAGATAGCCATTTTCTTCATTACCTTTTGTTTCCCCCTGATGTATCTTGATGAGATTGATCAATATATCCTTTTTCTCTGAATAAACATGTATATGGTCATTTGAATTTTGTTCTCAATGGATAGTTTTGATGTAGCCTATTTAAAATGCGCATACTGGATGATATATGTCTAGTTGTTCCTAGTTATGTTGATCTGCAGTGATTCTATTTTTCATTTTGAAGGGGACATGTTAAAGAGATGTATAAATTTGATATGTAAATTCAAGATAATAGATGAAAACAACTGGACCTATATGGCTGTTCTTGTAGGTAACTGGAATAGAATTTGGGAATAAGGCATGTGGAGTTACTAGTTGCCACTTGCTCCTGGTGCAAAGTCATATTTAGCTGTCGCATAGAAATGTTGGAGATTTGGGAGGGCTTGGTGAGGATTTAATCATTTATACTAATTTGGGGAGCTTGGTCTAAGTGGCATGTGTTTTGGGTGGACGAAATAGTCGTGCCTAGGAATCATACTTATACTAACTATCTTCTTGCATCTAGGGTAATCGAGTCGAGCTTTGGCTTGGCTCGACTCGAACTCGAATTTTAATACTCGGCTCGAGTTCGATCGAGCTTCAACTCTTGAATTCGAGTTCGAGCTCGACAGACATTTTTCTTATTCGAGCGCGAATAAGAAAAAATTAAAAAAAAAAACAAATAAAATAAAAATAATATATATATATATATATATAGATATATATATATATATATATATATATATATATATATATATATATATATATATATATATATATATATATATATATATATATATATATTTAATAAATAATATATATAATAAATAATAATGTTTTTTCGAGCGGCTTGTCGAGCTTTCGAGCCGAGCTTTTCAATATTCGAGCTCGACTCGTTAAACTAAACGAGCTAGATTTTTTGCTCGAACTCGAGCTCAAATAATCAAGTTTCGAGCCGAGCTTTTTTCGAGCCGAACTCGAGCAGCTAGAAAAAAGCTCGACTCGGTTACAACCCTACTTGCATCTACCGAGTTTCTATCCAAGGTGTCGATCCCCACTGGTAATGTCTATTCCATAAATGATGCATATCAGCTGAGGGTGCCATAAATGATTACAAGATATGCATCAAGCATCTAATCAGCAATGGAGTATTGATCAGAGTACCACCACTAGGTTCCCGGAATGGGCCTTGACTGACACATTGCTTCATTACTCCCAGTTCCAGGGCATCCTCCTGCTCAAGAAAAACAGAAGTGGGGTTGTTCTATCACAGATTCACTGAAACCCCCATCGGATGATCGGAGAGAATTTCTTTTAGTCTCCCAGTTATTAATTCGTCAGCAAATATTGCACTCGTTGTAGCAGGTGCAAGCAATGCCAGTGCTTTGCATACAACACTCAGTAGTGATGTTTCAAATAATGAAGTCCTGCCAGTGCAACTGATAGCACCAGAAGGCGAGTTACAACTTACAAGGATACAGCCTCGTAGTGTTGTTGCCCGGGGCGGAGCCAGGAAGTAATATAATGTGTGGCTCATTATATGAGGGTCAAATTGCAGAGTGGCGAATACGGTTAACCATCTTTTTAAACTTATGTAACCTAAAAATTTGAAGCAAAAACTTTTACTATAAAATTTTCGTTTAAAATTAAAAAAAATTCATATATTTTCAATGAGAAATAATTTAATTTATGACGCACTATATAAAATATAAAATTTATAAATGAATAAAACATATGCAAGAAGATGGTGATAATAAAATGTGGAAATGAGTAGAAGAAGAGAAAAGAGATGGAAAGAAGTAAAAACCTTAAAGCAAAAAGAAAAAGGAAATGGAAAAAAAGAGTAGAAATAAGAGATATAGATGAATCCAAGTAAGAAAATAATTATTAAACAAGGGTTTTAATACGAAGATAATAATAAAATAATGGAAATGTATATATAGCTAGGAAAAGACCAAGAAAGGAATCGAACCCGAGCAGCAGGATGAAAACCAAAGTCTCAAACCACTCGTACAACTGTTTTATGTCACACGTATACTACTCCGCCCGTTCTCTCAAAATTGTCATGTTTTGACTTTTTTGGTCAACAACTTTCAATTTTAACTCTCGGGAGTCAAAGTCGAAAGTTGTTGATCGAAAAAAGTCACATTTCTGAGAAAACAGAGGGAATACTATAATACTACTTAGTTAAATATAAGGTGTGGCTGAAGACACACCTAACTCCCACATAGCACCGCCCCTGGTTCTTGCTTATGTTTATGATTGCAATTAGTTTCCCTGTATCTTGTTAAAACTTGAGCTTTTATGAGTACAGTTAAATATGGAACTTTTACAGTGTACTAGTTGTAAGAGGATCTAAGATTTGGCTTTACATTATACTTGAAGATTAAAGTGTATGTAACAGGCCGTGGAAAATGTCTTAATTTGTTGGGAAAAAAAAAGTTCAAGTAATTGGATGCATTTTTCCATCTGACTGAAACTGGTACAGGGTGTTTGGGTCTCATTCGGACTCTGATATTTTGTTATTTTGTAAAGTTGGGGTGTTTGACTCTCATTTAGAATTGTGTTAATTAACAAAATACCACAATCCCAAATAGTACCGACACAATTATTATCTTTATAAAATCCTTCATTCTCTCTCTACAACACAACCTTAACCAATCAAAAAAAAAAAAAAAAAAAAAGAACATTCCCTTTATATTCCTTCCACTTTTAATAATTACCCCTATAAAATCCTACCCCACTTCCTCAATAATCCCCCTAAATCAATAGCAAATACTACCACAAAATCTCATCTAACAAACCCCTTAAATTAGTTACTATTCTGGACTTTGTTAAAGTTAACACAATACCACAATTCTAATGATAGCCAAACACCCTCGTAGTATTTGTATTGCTTTAGAAGTGGGTGTTTGCACATGGAAGTTGTAAACTTGTAATCCCTTGCATTTTGCTAGTTTAATAATATTGAAATGACAGTTATATATCAATCACATGCATTTTGAACCAGAAAATTGGCCACTTTTACATTTTAACTGGTTCATTTTCATGGAACCCACTAACCCTAAGCGCAAAACTGAATTATTTTATAATTGCATTCATTCTCTCAATTTTCATCCTAATGTAATGGAAATTCAAGTAATAAAAAGTGATCAAGATGATAACTTTTATATCAACATAAATATTGTAGGATATATGGATACATGCCTATCATTTTTTAAAGACAAAAACAGAGGATATTATTACATTCCTAGAAGCCAAAAAGTAGGAAGGACAGGTCCTCCATAATACTTACTCTTCAATTAATTCTTTTGAAGGGAAAAGTTAGTAGTGTAGGTTACACTTAGAGTTCAAATGTAATTTCCCTTTTGTTTTACAATCTTTCTAATTAACCTTTTCAACTATACTTTCATCATAAATTACTATTAGATTATACCCGAAAAATATAATAAAATTATATTGCTAAATCAAATTAAATATACTCTCATCATATAGCGAAACAAGATATAGAAAGTGTTAAATCCAAAGCGCTAACTTTGTGAAATATATAAAAAGCTTGAGTGCTTTAAACGCATTTTATTAATTAATTTAAGAATATTTTTATTTTTATATATGAAATTATTACTTCATGACTGTAAAAGTAGATGAGGGCTCGATGTGCAACATGATAAAGTATAGAATAGACTAATCTAACATTGAGAAAACTCATAATAATATGGGACGAAGCACTCATGACAAACAAATTTCGCTTTGAAGCTCTCGACAGGAATTTGCGTAATTGAGTGACATAATATGATTGCCTAATGGACAACCAAAGAATATAATAAACCATTCTAGGGGTTAGTTGTGGTATTAATACCAATAATATTCGTGACCACCCACCACCCACCCCACTATCTAAATTTTTAATAAAAAATTAATTTATCTCTCATCCACATACCCACCCTTCAACTAACCCACCACAACACCTAAATCAACATTTATCCATGACCACCCACCATCCAACCAATTCAATTAATTTGATTCTTATTATCATTTAATAATTATAATATAATAATTAAATATAATTATAAAATTACTAAATTAATTTAGAAAATTTCTCCACCGTACAGAAATAACAAATTAAGCATTATATTAATAAAATGAGAATTTTTTGAAATATGTAAAATGTAAGAAAGTTAGGTTTTATATATAGAGGAGAAAAAATTATAAATTTTAATATAATTCTTTTTTTTTAATTTAAAATAATACACAAATAAATTTAAAGATAAAGATAAAATGAGAATTTTTTGAAACATGTAAAATGTAAGAAAGTTAGGTTTTATTTATAGAGGAGAAAAAATTATAAATTTTAATATAATTCTTTTTTTTTAATTTAAAATAATACACAAATAAATTTAAAGATAAAGAAAAAAAGAAAAAAAAAAGATAAGCAATAGGAGGGGGACAAGTGTCCCCCTCCACAGTTGCCACCAGCCGGTGGCTGGTGGCATGTTGAGCGACCAAAATTGGTCGCTCAACATTATTTTATTTTTTTTAAAATTGTAAGGTGGTGGGCCCCACCCACCAAAAGGAGGCCACCACCTTACCGATATTAATGGTCTAAGAGGTGATTTCTGCTAGATATTGCCATTCGTACAGTGGATATTGGCATATTGCCATAGTCTTCTGTGTTGTGTCTTAACACAGTTCATAGGATCCTTAACAATGTAAGTTTTGTCTGTAAAATTATAAATGGCATTTAGTATCTATTTCAATTGCATATTACAGCCAATCAAATCACAAAACAAATACTATGAACCAACAGCTTGATAGTATTTCAACGGCGAAAGGAAAAAAAAAGAAAAAAAGAAGAGGAGAAAATATTATTTCCTCGGAATTCTTGTGGAACAGTATATTATCTATTTCCTCATTCATAATACATACTATCCCTTTGACCCCGGAAAAGTTGAACACTTTGATTTGTTGACTTGTTTTGGAGTCCGTTTGGCGACAAGATAGTCCTAAAACTCAAAATTATATTATGTAAGCCTAATCATTTACTTTCTTAATATAATTTTTATAAAAAAAATTTTCAGTTATGATTTATGATTAATTTGTGTTCAAACAAACTAAAAGAAAGTCGGCAAACATTTCTAGTATTCAACCTTCCCAGAGATGGAGGAACGTACTATTTTTTCGTCCCTTTACATTTTCACTGTTTACTGCAAGTGCCTTCACACGAAGGATACTAATTCTCTCTCCATGTGGGCTTGGGCTCTCTCTCCATGTGGGCTTGGGCTTCACGTTGTTTAAATTATCTGTCTGATTACATCCGCTTTGAGCATATGTTTCTTTTAACTGTTTAAATATCATGAAATTTGTAATGCACGTTTAACTATCTAATTGGCTACTTGATTGTTGGATATGCTGCAGGAGTTATATCTGAAGGCACTATCTGTTAATTAATCAGCTATACCTCATCCAAGAATCATGGGGATAATTCGTGAATGCGGTGGAAGATGCATATGGCATAACGCCAATGGGCAGAAGCAGCTACTGACGTTTTTGAAGCTTTTAAGAACTATGATGAAGCGGGCAACCAGAGGCGTATTCAGTGCCTGAAGTATGTCTTGAATTATTAATTATATATATATATATATATATATATATATATATATATATATATATATATATATATATATATATATACACACACACACACACACACACACACACACCGTTGTGCCATCATCTATAAAAGTAATAAACCTTTTTACAACCACACATATTAAACGGATTTATTACAGTTTGCCTTATGAAGTCCCTTTTCATTACAATCTCCTCATTGACATTTTGGACATTACATTTTGCAACATTTGTTTCATTCCCCTCAAAGATGTGTACTTGACTTGATTTTTTCTGGTCCTCTGATGGTCCCCCCCTTTTAATTTAGAGAACTACTCCATCGAGTTTAATATTTCCCACTTGTGATCCTCTTACTTCTAATCTCATAGTACCAGATAAGTTTGTGGGGCTTATATGCAATTTCATTTAAGTTTCGTGTCCGATGTATATGCTTACTGTGGACCATCTTCCCCAAATCCAAAACTGTAGTAAAATCGATCTGAAACTGAAACCCCTAATCCCAAAACCTAAATTCAGATCCATACACCAAGACACCATGGCTGCTCCTTCTGATTCCTGCAACTTTGAGCCCCCGCCCATAGTAATCCTTCTTGACCTACGTGGATTCAAATTTGGAATTCAAATTCAGACATCTGGGCCTTACCATCTTCCCCAAATAATTGAATGCAAAAATACTTCACAGATCAACCAAACACAACATCAAAATCACATTTTTAACCAATCAAATAGAGTGAAATGAAAAACCTAGAAAATGAAAACAAGACTACTAACCTAGGAGAAGCAAAATGATGAGGGGTATTTTCTTTGGAGGATCCGGAGGAGCTGACACTAGAGGCAGAGCCCGCCCCGGATCCATGACCTTGACCGTTGATTGACAGTAGTAGCTCCGGGTTAAAGCTTAAATCCAGAGCTTCCATGGCTGCCCACGGAAGCTCAAATCCAGAGTTTCCATGGCCGCCATGGAAGCTCGAATCTAGAGCTTCCATGGAAGCTCAGAGCTCGAGCTTCCATGGCTACCCTTGGAAGATAAGCATCTGTCATTTTTTTTTTAATTTCTTTCTTTATTAATGAAGTAGAGACTAGAGAGCATCAAGGATAGTCAATTCCAGTGAAATTGGAAGCTAATTGGAAATAATATTTATACTTTTGTGTTTATGTTTCTATGTTTCTGTGTGATATGTGTTTATGTTTTCATGTTTATGATTTCATGTTTCTGTGTTCATGTTTATGTTTCCACGTTTCTGTGTTCATGTTTATGTTCCCTTGTCTCTGTGTTTATGTTTCTTGAATTTATATGTTTTTGTATATGAAATTATGTTTATGTGTATATATTTCAAAATTAAAAGTTAAAAGTGGCATAACCACATGGTCCCTTTCTGTAAAATTCATTTTTTCCTTTTATTTTTCTTACCTTTCTCCCACTCCCACCAGTCACTTGTGCTTTAATATTAAGGACCAAACAACAATATACCATCTCAGCCCAAATGCTCTTACACGTGCCCCGACCAAAACAAGAAAATTGGTCCCCATCTGAGCTGGAAAAGGATGATGTGGTGGGGACAGAGCGTGTAAAATATAACATTATACTACATTTTGTAATACACATTTTTATGTTGGGGTGGTTTAAATATAAAGAGACATTGTTGGGGGGAATGTAGCCAACCCATATTAAACCATACCCACATGTATGATTTAAACCAAAATGGTTTAGTTTCTTTCCAACACAATGAAAAGAATAATTCATCAACATTATACATTCACATGTATGAATCAAGTCAAGTTGTTCCACTTCTCCTTTCAAACACATCACGAGGAATTCGACAACTTTTCCTTTCCACATATTTCACACTTGGATGTGATATCTATGTGCAATGATAGTGAACATTTCAAGTTAATCATTGTACTCAAAATAATTAACATGTCCAAATCTTTCATTTTCAAAAGCATCAAGCAATTAGAATTAATAGCTTTTACATTAGCTTTGTTGCTAACATCATCACATTGATCTTGAACATGCTTATTGCCTTGGCCAACATAGACACTTTTCATGGCCAAAGTGACCTTAAGAGACTCATACAATATACATATGTCGTACTTGATTAGGAGAGAATAAATTATTTATAATCTTATAGACATACAATACTTTGTCAAAACCAACTTTAGCCAAGATGTCATTTCAAAATCATTTTCTTATGACCTTGATGCCACAAGAATCTCAATTCTCTATGCACCATGGTTTTCAACAATCTCAATTTCGTCCAATTGGGAAAATATAGCTTTGTCCAACGACAAATGACTAGTAGCACTAGTTCCAAATGAACCACCTCTTGGTTTTCAACCTCAAAAAGTTCACCTGATGTAAAACAATACATAGGTTTCACAATCTCATGACTTTTGCCATTCCAATGTTAAACTCACACACAAGAGCTACAAAAGCCTCTATGGTGAGATAACACATAAGACCCAACATGGTCAAATGTTCATCATTTGTTAAACTCATCCACAAGAGCTACAAAAGCTTCTATGATGAGATAACTCACCAGATTCAACGTGATCAAGTGCTCATAATTTGTTGAGAATTTACAAACCATCTTGATGTATGAACAAATTCTCACATGGTATAATAAACAACATAACCATATTGTCACTTTTCATTTGGAACTCACAAGAATACTTTAACAAGAATTCTACAACATGAACAAAAGTTCAAAACAAACTCTTCCAAATAGTGACAATAACAAAAGTCAACTAACATGTAATCTCATGCCTTTGTAATTCCAAAAGGATTTTGCAACAACAACAAACAACAAAACAATACCAAAATCCATTTACATGGCAATTACAACATGCATACTAGATAATCTCAGTTTCACAAGAAACTATATCTACAAGATTACATTTCATAAAACTTTTAAACACATTATACAAAATGAGTCATGCTAAGCACCAATCAAAACATATCATCAAGACTTGTCAACAAACTAAAACAAATAACCAAAACGAGAATTACTTATTTGACATCCATTCAAGTCTTTTTCTCAACCTTTGTGTTTTTCTTACTGAGATTAGAGTGACAATGATCCTTACACCAAGGATCAAACAAACCTTCTTCAATCTCCATATTGATCCTTACACCGTGGATTAAATTCTCGAACATTCACCGATTCATCTTCCTTTCATTTAGTGTTCCAACACAAGAAAGGTCCTCGATCAAGATCATCTTGTTGGTGATCAAATGATTTCCAAATCATTCCTACAAAAAATAAGACTTATCAAATTTTAACAACTTCCAAAAACACATGAGTATAAACTCGAATCCAAACCAATCAGAGAATACTCCAAATGTATATCACCAATGATTCTTTCGCCATTTCCTATCAAAGAAAACAAGCAAGTTAGTATTTTCGAATCAACATGGGATTAATCCACTCAAATCCAAGGATAAGAGAAGATTAATGGTATTCTACTTGAAGATTGTTAGACAAAATGACCGAAAATACATATAAATAACTTGTACAAAATAGAAAATACAAAAGAAATGGGAAAAACAGAAAAACAATAAATCATGTTGCTAGAAGCGACCCGCTTGGAGTGCAGGGAAGCGGGTCGCTTGGGAAGTGGGCCGTTTGGCCGGCTTGAAGCGGATCGCTTGAAGTGCTGTCCAGCGTCCTGTTTCCTACTTCGTCTTCTATGAACTTGTAGAGATGAAAGGTGTGGCTCGATGATGTTTCCTTTAAGTAGAATATGTCCTCTCACTATGGTGCTTGAGACGTTGGACGTCTAACTTCCAGGATACAACGAACCCAGGATTACTAGCAGCACAAGGTAGCAACCCCCAACGAGCAAGAACAATTGCTTTGGATTATGCAAAAGGGGAGAAGATGAGAGAATAGAATAGGGAGGGTTTTTCTCTCATCTTTTTCCAGGTGTTTCTTTCTTACATGTTTTCTCTCTATATTGTATCTTGTGTATGTTTTTCATCCTTACATGTAAGTGAGACCTCTTTATATATGTGAGCATGGAGTATGTAACTCCCAAGTACTTAAGTGCATTTCATGTCATCATAAGTGTCCATCAATACAAAATATTTGGACCATTATGGATGACAACAAATATCATGTAAATGACAACAAATACCATGTTAAATATTTGTGACTCCCATGAGTTAAAAATGCTAACATGAGTCAACATCCTTCTAGAAGGTCTTGAGAAGTTGAACCAGCAAAAACTCGGTTCGGTTAACGTTCCATGTTCGAGGGTAGCGATCCACTCGTACACAAGTCCTCTAGTTTCATGTACAAATCTGGTCAGGACTTGCACTCAACTTATCTAGCTACGTACACAACTTGAACACCAAGTAGTAACTAGTAAATTATAAACTAGAGACTTCAATTTATCTCAAGCAATGTGGGACACATCCACTCAACCTTCAAAATTTAAGCACTTAACCCAAAGTCCGTTATGGGCATCCAAAATATTCATTCGAAACTCTTACATAGTAGCTTTCGGATATCTTACTTTATCTTAATTATTCAATAATTAAGAATTGGTCTCCAAATAAATAAACCACAAAAGATATTATTTATTTATCATTTTTCTTCACAATTTCCAACAACTACTATTATGTTTTGCTAGTAAGAGATGGGTGGAGGTGAGGGGAGGAGATTGCTGGGAAGAATGGCAGGTGGAGAATGTGGCGGTTTAGGGTGGCAGTGGTGATGGAGAGGAAGAGAGTCCGGAGCCGGCAAGGCGAGGTCGGGGTTTGGCTGAACGGAAGTTGGAGGAAAGGAATCTCCGTGAATGTTAGCTTTGGTTGAGGTGATGACTGAGGTGTATGGGTGTATAATATGTTTCGGTTTTGGTTGCATGCTAAGATAAAGGTGAGATTGTGGTTTTGACCGAGACATAGGAACGGGGTTGATGGGTTTCGATGTTTAGTGTTGATTGGGGGGTGGAGGTTACTGGTTTCTATCAAATCGAGGTATTGGTTACGAGATGAACTATGTTTCGCTGAGGTGTAGGATCATGGGACGAACTTTTATTCGTCAAGGTTTAGATGGTTGAGGGACGAACTTGGATTCGTCGAGGTTTAGGTGGTTCAGGGACGAACTATGATTCGTCGAGGTTTAGGTGGTTCAGGGACGAACTTGGCTTCGTCGAGGTTTAGGTGGTTGAGGGACGAACTTGGATTCGTCGAGGTCTAGGTGTTTTTAGGGTGGTGAAGATGTTGATATCTCGTTTTAGCGTGAAAAAGGTGTTGGTCAGGCTTGTATATGTAACCGAGCATCACTTATGCTCTTTCTTTTAATTAATAAAAACCAAAAAATTTAAACGTTTAAAAAAAATTAATGAATTTATATTTGATGCAAATACCTATACTATACAACATGACACTGAGTAAAACAAAGTGTGTCCTACTACCATCATGCATTAGTTTTCATCTTACCTTATCGGTTTCGAATCACATTACATACACATCATATACACACGTAGTGGTATAAATTTTTGAAACCATCATAAACTCATAACCCTAATATCGTCGTCACCTTAGCTTGACTTGGTTAAATGCCATTAACGGCAACGGAGAAGCTGATGTCGTCTATTTCAGTGTCTTTCAATAACTGTTGGACGAACCAGTCTATTATGCATTTAGACTGCTCTCTTAAAGCTCTGTTATGTTGTCTGAAAATTGATTATTTTAAGTTCAATTCAGTTCAGATCAGTTCCGATGTATTAAGTTCAGTTCAGATCAGTTCAGATGCATTAAGTTCAGTTCAGTTCAGATGCATTTAGTTCAGTTCAATTCAGTCCATATTAGTTCAGTTTAGTTCAGACGAAGAGAACAAAACTTTACATTATTGAGCCGTACAAGACCTGTTAGGATATTTTGGGTTACTAAAGCGTAATCGAAATCCCTACAAGTTACAAGACAAATTACCTAATGTGACGATTGTTTTTAGACTACATTTTTTTAATGTGAAAAACAGTTCAATTCAATTAAGTTCAATTTAGGTCAAATTTATTTATTTGTTTTTCAATAAATATAAATAATTTCAGTTAATTGTGTTTTTAATTCTTACTTTTGAAAAAACATCCTCCCTTAAACCGGGGGATGGTTCCCATTAAATAACCTTGGAAAGGAATATCTTTGATGCCAACTTCACCTACTGAACTTGTAGCATGGAGTTTGAACATTGATAATTGTGGTACGATCTAGTATATATGTATATGAATATTAATCTCGGGTATAGGACCTAGTATTGGCGTGATATAAACCCTAGAAATAGAATATATACTTGGACGTACTTATATTCGTTGTCCCATCTCGCTTACGCCATCGATCAGTTCAATAGTATATATTACTCTATCTCCACGTTGTGTATACTTATTTATTAATCCATGGTTTATTAAGTTAAATGATTTCACTATCCAAAGACCAACCAAAACCAAACAAATATAAAGGTTAATAATCATGTGGAAAGAGATTGGTGGGATAGGATTAATAGTTATCCGAAAGAACGCATTCTTCAGGTAATATATGAATTTCATCTCTTCGTCTTATTTATTTTCCCATTTTAGTATAGGTAGGTTTAAATAATGGGTTTATAACCAGGACTACTACCTATATAATAATTAAATAAAATTATAAGGAAAATATCATTTGAAACATATATAGAACATTGTATCATGATGATAAGATTTTAGTTAAATGCAAGTCTTTATAAAATAGATGTTGAGATGAAGGTGGGTGGTACAAGGGAATGTATTGAGTGGAATGGAGTTCCTAAAGAAGTAGAAGTAGTGGTAATGAAGTATTATTATCTTTGTAATTAGTTTATACTAAAAAAAAAAATGTGGAATTTTTTGTTTTTGAAATGGCAATACAAATAAGTGATGTTACGCGAATCGAGCCTTATCGAGGGCTAAGTTTTGGTAAGGCTCGATTTCGACTCGTTCGATAGGGTATTTGAGCCGAGCTCGAGCCTAACATGAGGCTCGATCCACATAACGAGTCGAGCTCGGTTCGGCTCGCGAGTACTCGGTAATGCTCGTGAGATTTAATATCCATACAATTATCGGAGATTTTAGCATTAGATTTGAATATTTATGTTTGCATTTTGTTAGTCTTTGATGATTTTATAATTTGAAATATTGATTCTTAATGAGTAATCTTGAATACTTTATTTTTGATATCTTTATTAATTTTTCACATATTTTTTTTTATATGGGCTTGGCTCGAGCTTGGTAAGGCTCGGCTTGTTCGAGCCAAACGAGCTGAGCTCGATTCTAACTAATGTAGCTCGAGTTCGAGCTTAATTTTAGGGTCGTTATGTTAACGAGTCGAGTCTAGGTTCGACTCGATTGTTAACGAGTTCGAGCTAAGCAATACTCGGCTCGACTCGTTAAACAACATTAAATACAATTTTATTCAAATGAAGATCTGAATACACAAGTACAGGCGACAAATTAAACAAGCAAGGCTCTGGCTGGTCCGAGCTAGCCCGCAAAAGCCCGACCCATTTAGTGGTTGGGTTGTTCGGTGCCAAGTGTTAAGTGGGCAGGATGGGGCCGGGCAGGCTTTTTTATGAATATAATGGCCCAGAACTTAATACACGAGTGGAGGTTTGTCTTCTTAGAAATTAGAATCGGTACGTAAAAACTTAACAAACAAGCGCACGTTTAAGATCAGATAGGATGGAGTCTAATAGTCATCTTATTATCTTATTATAAGCTGATTTCACTTTATTTATTCACCTTATCAACTACTATTCATATTATATGTTCATTTTACTAAATAGACACAAAATCTTATCCCAGAAACTGATTTTTTTCGAAAGAAAACTGCATTAAACCGTAACAAGGATTACAACACCATGTACCAGGCGGAGTTTGCTACCGGGGTTGCAGCACCAGCTGCTTGAAGAAGTACTCAGCATGTCAGACCTATTCGGGGATTGCAGGTGGTTTTTGGTTTATCGGGAAGTCAATCAAGCTGCAGATGTTTTGGCCAAACATGGAAGCGAAGAGATGGCAGGGAAAGTGCAAGTTTTGCTCAAGTACCGGCGCGTCACAAGTGGTGGTGTATTTACTAGTTTAGATGCTCACCATGTGAGTACCTTGTGATGTGTCCGAATTGGTTACTTCAGATTGTAAGTAGTGATCTTAGGATGTCTTACCCTCGTATAGTGCAGTCTGTTAGGCCGGGGTAGAGACTTGGTTTTGTTTTTGTAATCTCAGAAACTGATTTAATTCTGCAAAGACATGCAATCCGGACTGTTATTTGGATGAAATGAATATTTGAACCTATCCAGCAAAAATGATATCCAAATTAACGATAATAAACATCCCACGAATCTAACAAATTTTTATCTTTATAAAATATGCACAATAACCCAAAAACTTGAAAAGAACTGTATATTAATTTAGTGGGCTTAAGAATATATGAATGTTTGAATAGAGTTTGTTCTCGCATGAGGAAGATTCATGTCGGAATGCTAAATTCCATTTTCATATTACAAATAAAAATTGTTCGGCATCGGACGCGGTTCGACCCATTTGGAAATTTAAAAATGAACGTAACTTTTGAATTATTTTTTTAGAGAAAACTTTGCTTTCTATTACTCAGAATCAAGCCTATCATCAGGCGAAACAAAAGGCAAGGAGGAGCCGCCACCGTCTATGTCTAAATCATGCGCTAGCATATGCACAAGTTTATTATAAGTTCGACGAACAAAAGCAAAACGAATAGAAATAAAAGAACAAAACAAAAGTCTAGACTCCTCAACAATATTGCCAATGGATGATAGGGAAGGGGTATCATTCTGAAAATGTTGTGCGACCTGCAGTGAATCTCCTTCAATGAGTACATGGTGCAAACCCAATTCGCATCCCAAATTAATTGCAGCCTTTGCTGCTAAGGCCTCCGCTATCAAAGGGTCACGAATATGAGGGACAAAAGTGGACCTCCAAGCTAGCACCACACCTGAATGATCACGAGCAACAATGCCAAGTCGAGCACCAGTGCCATTACTCCGCAAGGACGCATCAAAATTCAATTTAACCACACCACGGTCTAGAGCTTGCCATCTACCAGTGATGTCTGGGGGCCTGGGACCGGAAAAGAGAGTTCTCGCGTCCTGGAACCGACGCAAATAGTCCTGTGCAAACACCACTGATGCAGCAGCGTCAAAGCACTCCTTCCGATGCACCACTTGATTCCATGGGACCAAATATTCCAACACGAGACCAAGAACAGGGCATATCCTCCGACACTGACTTCCTAACATGTAGGATCCACTCCTGTAATGTAATGTCCCGAGAGCTAGCCAATTCAGCCTGAGTAAAAGGAGAGACTGCCCAAAACAACTGAGCATATGAGCAACTACGCAACACATGGATAATAGATTCAGAATAAGATTGGCAAACAGGACATAAATCAAGTATATTCATTCCACGCTTATTTAAATTATCTAACACAGGCAAGGAGTTCCTCATTACGCGCCAGAAAAACATCTTTATTTTTGGAGGGACTCTAGTCTGCCAAATCCAGTTCCAATTCAGGTCGACACCACTACTGCTGCTGCCCACTCTGTTGCTATGCTTCTGTTTAAGGAGGTGTCGAGCCAAATGGTATGCCGAAGCCATTGTAAAATGTCCATGTTTTGAATAGTGCCAGACTCGGATATCTGGCATACCAGCAGCAGGCACCGGGATTTGTAGGATCAAAGATCTATCACACTCCCAGAAAATCAAGGACACCAGTTCCTCCTCCCACTGGCCCTCATCAATTAAATCTCCAACTCGTAAATCATCAACCTCAACAAGATTAGGAGTGATAGGCTTAAGCATATAATCACGAGGAATCCAATTATCTCCCCAAACACGAACATTCTCACCATTACCAATACGCCACCTAATCCCTTCTTTCACAATGTCTAGACTCCCAAGAATACTACGCCAAGTAAAAGAGGCATTACTTTTAACAGCACACTCAAAAATATCACAAGATGGAAAGTACTTGGACTTAAAAACTCGGCTAAGTAGGGAATCAGGATAGTGGATTATCCTCCAGACTTGTTTACCCAGCATAGCTTGATTAAAAGACCGAAGGTCTCTAAACCCCAAACCCCCATCTCTCTTAGAATCACACAAGGAGTCCCAATTAACCCAATGAATCTTTTTATCACTACCACTATCCCACCAGAACTTAGCAATGATAGAATCAATCTCTTTAAGCAAAGAATTGGAAAGATTGAAACAACTCATAACATAAGTAGGAATGGATTGAATGAATGACTTAATTAAAACCTCCTTCCCTGCTTTAGAAAGAAACCTACTCCCATAGCCCTGGACCCTTTCCCACACTCTATCCCTCAACCAACTAAAAATTTCTTTTTTCGATCTACCCATCTGCGTTGGTAAACCTAGATACTTATCATGCTTCTCAACAACTCTAACAGGCAAACACCCCCTGATCTCCTCAACTTTATCATCAGTAGTATTCTTACTAAAGACGACCGTCGACTTCTCTAAGTTAATCTCTTGTCCAGAAGCTAAACTATATCGATAGAGAATATCCCCTATCTCAATAGCTGCACCTCTAGACGCCTGGAAAAATAGTAAGGTGTCATTTGCAAATAAAAGATGAGAGATCCGTGGCGCACTTGGAGCAACAGCAACTCCTCGTAACACCTCCCTCTCCTCAGCATCACGAATAAGCGCACTAAACGCCTCAGTAACAAACAAAAAAGGTAGGGTGATAGGGGATCCCCCTGGCGAATCCCCCTCTCCGGCTGGAAAGGATCAAGTTGAACTCCATTTAAGAGGATGGAGTAGGAAACAGTACGCACACTGAGCATAATAAGAGAAATAAAATGTTCCTCAAAGCCCATACACTCAAGCACTCTTTGTAAGAAAATCCACTCTACCCTGTCATAGGCCTTACTCATGTCAAGTTTTAAAGCCATAAAAACATCTTTACCCTTGGTTTTTTGTTTTATAAAATGATTTACCTCATAAGCCACCAGCACATTATCAGTAAACAACCGATTAGGAACAAAGGCAGATTGGGTTTCAGAGATTATTTTTGACATGTGGGGTTTAAGTCTAAGAGTAATAGCTTTAGAAGCAATCTTGAAAATCACATTACTTAGACTAATGGGGCGGAATTGAGTGATTTTATCCGGGTTTTTACATTTAGGGATAAGGATGACGTGGGTATAGTTAAGCTAGGGGTTTAGGATACGAGCATTAAGAATCGCAAGCACACAATCAATAACATTCTTTCCAACAATATTCCAAAATTTCTGATAAAATAAAGCAGGCAAGCCATCAGGACCAGGGGATTTAATAGGGTACATAGAGAAAAGGGCAGTTTTTACCTCATCGGCAGTAAAGGGGTGACGCAGCTCTTGATTGGTAGACTCATCTACGCGCGCTCGTATAACCCTCGTAACATCACCAATTTCAGCTTCCGAAGGCCTCATGGAATGAAAGATCTGAGTAAAATAGCCATTGACGATGTCGCTCATCGGTCCCATCTCTGTCTGTAGCTGACCTGACTCATCTAATAAGCCCCCTATCTCATTAATTCTAGCTCTCTTCGTCGCCTGGGAGTGGAAGTATTTCGTATTACGGTCTCCTTCAGCCAACCATTGTGTTTTGGATCTCTGTTTCCATAATAATTCCTCCTTGTCAAGTAGTTCCTCCAACTCCTTCTTAACCGTAGCAGATCTGTCCCTATTCTCAGTCGACCGGGGTTTACTGTGGAGCTCCTCCAGCTCCTTCTTCATATCCCGAATTTGTTTCTTGACAGATCCAAAAGAAGACTTCTCCCAATTTACCAAGCCAACTCTACACTGCTCTATATTCTGCAAAAAGTCTCCCTCCCCATCCCAACTATTTTCTATCAGCTGTCCCAAATCAGAAGATTTCAGCCACATTGCCTCAAATCGGAACCTTTTCCTGTTGTGTTTAAAACCCCTCTGCGCTGGCCGCCTAACCCGCAATAAAAGAGGAAGATGATCAGAATTTCTAGTAAATAGGTGTTCGACCTGTGCTGTCGGATACATGGCGGCCAAGCTTCTGTACATAACCCTCGATCCAGTCGAAGCTCAGTAAAAGCATCTCCTTGTTGTCGGTTCGACCATGTGTAAGGATATCCAATGAATTCGATTTCCTCCAATCCACAGAAGCTCATAGTTTCCCTAATATCCCTAAATCTCCAAGGAGGTGGAGTCTGTCCACCGTTTTCATCAAGTGAGGAGGCTACTTCATTTATGTCCCCTATCACTAACCCAGGCCTTATGGATTGTTGGGCGAGATTTTTAAGAAGGGCCCAAGTCCTTTTCCTTTTACTTGCATCAGGCTCACCATAAAAGCCCGTCATCCTCCAAACTTCACTACCATCGTTCAAATCAACACTTGCGTCAATATGATTATGCGAATAAGATTGGACTACCACATTAATCTCTTTACTCCATAAAAGTGCTAATCCTCCCGACATACCAATTGATGGTACACAAATTCCAAAAAGATTAAAACTTTGTTTAATCCTATCTATCCCACTAACCCCTAGCCGGGTCTCCATAAGAAAGATAAGATCTGGGTGGTGAGTACAAAGGAACTCTCCAAGAGCGCGTATTGTCCAAGGGCCACCCAATCCCTGACAATTCCAGCTAAAACAACTCATTGGGATAGGCGGGGTTGCCTAGCAAATCCCGCCTTTGGTCCATCAATTGAATCAAGTTCATCAAAACGACGCTTCTTAAGTTGGCTAACTAGGGACTTATCCTGCGACGTACTACTTTTCCTATTAACTCTCGGCAACTGATCCTTAGGCTTATCCATTTCCACTCCCATTGCGACCGGCCGATAAATTAACCTGATGGTGAGACCAGAAAAGGATAAGTAGCCTGACCCAAGGACTGATTCCGATATCCATTACCTCCCGAGAGATTGGAGCTTTGGGTGGTGGTGGTAATACGGAGCTAATCACCAAATCCCAACTGTGATTCATTGATCTTTATGTTTTCTGTCATAGATTCCAAGCATTGATCACAGTCCTTAACAAGATGTCCAATAACACCACAAAAGTAGCAAAAGGTAGGGAGTCGTTCATAGCCAAATCTGAGTTGCGCAGGTGTGTTATTGGGTCCGAGAACTTTCATGTACCGTCTTAATGGTTCCGTAATATTAATCAATGCCTTGAACTTCATAGTGTAGCTAGCCATACCAAAATTCTCCTCCTCATCAAACCGTATAAATTTACCCATTTTATTCCCAACAGTTTCTGCTAATATATGGGTACCTCTGACTGTAGGCAGGTTAAAAGCATGGATATAGAATTCACAGAAACTCAAGTCCACTCCCAATGGTGATTCCCCCTGTTTTATTGGACTTAATACTACCAGGTTCCTATCGAACGACCACGGTCCCCTCCACATCGCCTTCCTCAAATCAGCAATATGATTAAATTGACAGAGAATTTTGTCATTCTCAATCTTCTTAACACGCAAACCATGTGTAACTTGCCATGCTTTACCCATAACCCTTTCGAATGATTCGATATGCACATTCTTTCGCGATAACACATGTCCGACTAGGAAAAGGTCATAGTTCTCCTGATTTTCCAGCCAACCCCCCTGTGGAACATCAACCAAATCCTCTTCTGAAACCGTCAGTCGATTCATGGCTGCCAGCGCTATGTTAGGATCCTCCATGCTATCATGTCTACTATCCTTTCTAGATGACGTTATAAGGGTTATACGGCGTTGTCGATGAAAAACCAACCAGGGCCACCTGTGAAAGGCAACGACAAGACGGCAAACAAGAAACCAGATCGAATGACAGAGGACGGTAGGGTTAGGGTAATAGGGAAAAGATAAGAGGTAATTACTGATAATGCGATAATAACCAATAAAAGTAAAATCTTTGAAAAAATTAGGTTTTAAGCAAAAGGGTAAATAAAACTTTGACACGATTCGGCCGCCGACAAAAGCAAAAGCAGACATCAAACAAAACTCACCAAACAGCAAAAGGTCATCAGATCTCACCGTATACTGGAGTTGAAGAGGAAAGAAACAGGGAAGGTAGAGGCAACACTCAAAAAATTGAGATCCAGTCTCCAGCCGGAGGAGAGCTCTCATGCGAGAGTTTACTTTTTACATACGTAACTTTGAATTTAAACACAATATTTTTCTCATATGCACTCGCACTCCAAGTGATCTAAGTTACGGTTTTAATCCAAAATAATTATAGGTATTATGTGATGGTGTTATGAATTCGATACCAACAAAATATATTCTTAAAGTAATATGCAAAAACTTAACATACGAACTATAGATAGTTAGGTATACAATAAATTTGAACAGATACAACTCTAGCTAGCAAATGTCATAACTGAGGGAGAGAGGGTTCGGAAAACTGCTTTATTAGACCTAAAAAATTCTAAACAATTATGTTCGGATCTAATTGAAGGATAAATAATTTAGAGATGGGGATAAAAAGATGAATAATGACTAATTTAGGAGGAATTTGTATAGCTATTCTAAGTTTTATTTGATCATATATTATACTTTCTCCATTTTTAATTACAATCTTCGTAAGGAAATTGCATTTTAGATCCCCTATGTTTTAGTCCTCTGTGTGATTTTGGTCCGAATTTTATGAATTCAGTCCTATTTCCATGAGCGTTGCCTTGGTGTCCAGAGCACCGCATTCGATCCGTATAGAGCGGCTCCAACTCATCAAATAAAAAGTGTATTGACGGATGGTGATGTAATTTTGGTGAGAAATTGACAAATCTCAAGAACTTTTCCCTTCCCATTAACCTTGTGATAAACCTTAACAAGTAACCTCCTACCTCATTTACTCCTCTCTTCTGCCACCAATTCTCTTAGTTTACAAAGTTTAATGAGCTCATTAAACAAAACTTAATCAAGTACTTGATCAACCTTTGATCAACCTCTGCACATAGCTTAAGTTCAAGTTTGTACAGAGCTTGATTAAGCTCTGTTTACAAGCCGATTTGGTTTTCTAAGAAATTTTCTTCCTAGCCCTTTGTTGCAATTATAGTACTTAGGAGTTGCATCTCATATGCACTCGCACTCCAAGTGATCTAAGTTACTGTTTTAATCCAAAATAATTATAGGTATTATGTGATGGTGTTATGAATTCGATACCGACGAAATATATTATTGAAGTAATATGCAAAACTTTAACATACCAACTATAGCTAGTTATAGTTATACAATAAATTTGAACATATACAACTCTAGCTAGCAAACGTCATAACTGGGGGAGAGAGGGTTCGAAAAACTGCTTTTAAACAAAATTATAGACCTAACAAATTTTAAACAATTAGGGAAATTTACATCTACACCCCTTGTTAGTTTTTTTTATTACAGATCTTACACTCTTAGTTTAACAATTACTTGTAGCCCCCGTTAGTTAAAATCAATTACAAATAGCCTCACGAACTTGACTATTTGCGAATTAAGAATTGGAAATGACAATTTTAGCCCTATCAGAATCTCAAGTTTTGACCTAAGCCAAACAACTTCAGTTTACTTTATTTACACGTTTACCTCTAAACTATTTTATTTTACAAAATTAACTTTAATGTATTTCAAATTAACCACAAAAGTTATATAAATTTCAAAATGAACTAATAATTATTTTAAAGAAATCCCAAATGAAAATTTTATTTCATAACAACCCCACTTTTTTTTTTTTTCATCATCATCTTCTCTTACAATTTCGGGACCGGAATAATTCCGTTACCGAACCTATTCCTATATTTTCTCTCTTTTGGAACTAAGTTAATCTTTTATTCCAGTGATAAAAAAACCGTCCATCGTCTCAATACAGGAAGAACAACCAAACAAAACTTCTACTTACAGAAGCTCAATCAACAAAAAAAACTGAACAGATCAAAATTGTTGTTCTACCGTATGATAGGGGAGTCCAAGACGAATTCAACGCCGCAAGAATCGTTCAATTTGGTTGAAAAACGAAGTCCCACGAAGCTTTCGAATACCTTGAAGTCGTTAATGGTGGATTTGCGAATAGGCGATGGTTCGAGGCAAGGTGGTATGCGTTTCAAAGAGGAAAAGTCACCACGAATCCAACGGTGCAAGAATCACTCGATTTTGTCGAGAAACGAAGTTGTGGCGATCACCCGAAGTTCAGCCGGAGCTTTTGGTCGAGATGTGTACTGTAGCAACGTAAAGAAGATGATGAATAAAGAAGAAAACAAGAAAAATATAAAATAAAAGGAAAAGGAAAAATAATTTTTAAAAAAAGTAATAATTCCCTATTTTGGCACTAAGGCCTTGTTTGGCCGGAGTATTTTGAAAATTGAATAACGATGAGGTCAAAGTTTTTCTGGGCAGAGGGGTTAAATGTAATTGTTGAACTAAGGAGGGCAATTCTGTAGATAGAGCCCGTAGCAAGGTAGCCAGATGTAATTTTCCCAAACAATTGTTCGGATCTAATTGAAGGATAAATAATTTAGAGATGGGGATAAAAAATGAATAATGACTAATTTAGGAGGAGAAATTTGTATAGCTATTCTAAGTTTTATTTGACCATATATTATACTTTCTCCATTTTTAATTACAATCTTCGCAGGGAAATTGCACTTTGGCCCCCCTATGTTTTAGTCCTCTGCAATTTTGGTCCGAATTATGCCGAATTTTATGAATTCAGTCCTCTTTCCATGAGCGTTGCCTTGGTGTCTGGAGCGTCGTATTCCGTATGGAGCGACTCCAACTCATCAAATAAAAAGTGTATTGATGGATGGTGATGTAATTTTGGTGGGAAAATTGACAAATCTCAAAAAAATTTCCCATTCCTTTCATTAGCCTTGTGATAAACCTTAACAAGTAACCTCCCACCTCATTTACTCCTCCTATCTTCTGCCGTCAATTCTCTTAGTTTACAAAGTTTAATAAGCTCATTAAACAAAACTTAATCAAGTGCTTGATCAAGCTCTGCACATAGCTTAAGTTCAGCTTTGTACATGTACAAAGCTTGATTAAGCTCCGTTTACAAGCCCATTTGGTTCTCTAAGAATTTTTCTTCCTAGCTCATTGTTGCAATTACAGTACTTAGGAGTTGCATAAAACTCGAAGTGGATGGTATCAAAGCGTGGAATAAGTTTCAGATTTTGGGTAGGAATTGTGGTCGTTAGGGTTATCTATCGAGGATTAGGGTTTATATGGAAAGGGGAAATCTTAATTTGGGTTGAAATTTCCCTCTGAAATGTCACAATTTGTTCGAATTCGTCCCAATTCGCCACGTTTCACCCAATTCGCAAGCATGTTTGTTCGGGGGATTAAAAACGCAGAAGTCATGAGCAAAATCGCGGCCTAAATTCACTTGCCATAGGGCACCGTATAAACGGATCAAAATCGCAGAGGACCAAGACATAGGGACCAAAAGTGCAATTTTCCCAATCTTCGTACTTAACGTTTTGAATTATTTTTAAATTATATAATAAAATTTACTTCACATGTCCAACCCAATATCGATCCTTAGGAGAGAACAGCTGTTCTTCTGCCTGTTTGGAGCATAGTTAGATCTGAGGGTGAGATACTCAGGAGATATATAGCTAGATTCTGGTGGTACAAGATTCTTAGATTTTTTTTATTTGAATTTGAATTGTAAGGGAGAATCAATTAATTAACCTTGTAATTCGAAATGCAAACTTGGTAATTAAGGAGAATAGTACTATATTCCAGGGGGCTAGGTAAGGTTAGACTCATCAGCTATACGTACTTATAATTTTTACAACTTACGGTAAAAAATTTCATTCATTCAAAATGAAATCAAAATAATTAACACCGAAACTAAGTATCAGATAGAAGGAGAGACTGTAGCGTCTCAAGGCAATAAGCAGAGAACTAACAGCCCCAGAATTACCTAGCCTTAGAAACAATTAAATTAAACCATCATCTTCACCAAAAACAAGCTTGCATGCACTTTAAGTCTTGAACCCATGAAGTGTAAGGTCTCAACCATAGAGGAAACGACGTTATTCACCTTTAAAGTCGCGCTGCTCCACCCTATACCGTTAAAAAAGTAATACCGTTAAAAATGTAAGTGGTAATCAATTTAACATATGGTAATAGAGTATTTGTATACCAATATATTCTTAATTTACCAATATAGCAATTTAAAGGTGATCTAGGTTCTTGTTTGAGATAGAGTGTGTATATTTCTTATATGCACTCTTTGGACGATGTTTGAAAAGATTTTTGTGATTAATAGTTTATTTTGCCATTTAAAAAAAGAAAAAAGAGAAAAAAAGAATAACTATTAAGTATTAAGGAATATGAGCTATATATTTTGTACGTACGTATAGATTGGCCTGTTACGGTGAGTCCATACACCATGATACAAAAAGTTGTCGAATAATTATTAATTCTTGTAATAAAGTACGTAGTTGATGAAATTAATTAAACATTATTTGAATTTGGGTAATTACTGGAAGTACTTCAATATATAAGAGCCATGCAATATGCGTGATTCAAGTATATATTAAAACATACCGTCCCACTGTAATTTATTTATTTTGATTTTTTTCGATCAACAGTTTTGAACTTTAACTCTCGATTACTTTTAAAATTATAATAATAAATTATTTGACACTATCATATTATGAAAACATAAAGTCTATATTTTTATAATATAATTTTATTAAATATTTTATCATTATAGTTTAAGAGTATCCGAGAGTCAAAGTTAAGAGATGTTGACCGAAAAAATCAAACTGACTAATTTCTACTAGGACAGAGGACGAGAGTACACATACATCCAGTATATTATATAGTTTATGTTTGTCTCTCTCTTTAAGCTCAGCATTCTATAAAAAGTCTCCTACCACTACTGTGAATTCATCAATTAGCCAGATCTTGTTCTCAGAAAGAGTTATACTATAGCTAGCCAGTTCATTTCAACACATTGAAATATATATACATTTATTATTTTAAGCATGATCAGTTTGTTTAAAGTCTCTATTTATCTTTGTATTGTTTGGTTAACATTGTTGATGCAGTCATGTTTGGGAAGTGCTAAGGCTAGGCATCACAAATGGGATGTGAGCTATATCCCATGGTCGCCGGATGGGTCCCAGAATCTGATAATGATGGCTGTCAATGGCACATTTCCTGGGCCAACGCTTTATGCTCAGGCTGGAGATACCTTGCATATTGAACTCACCAACAATCTTGGAACTGAGGGAGTTGTCATTCACTGGCATGGCATCTCTCAGGTTCATTTCATACTTCATACATGTCTTTCTAAATTCTTACAACTGCGTACCTTATTATTCTCTCTTTTTTTTTTTAATTGGCAAAATTAATTTTATTCATACAAATAGAGAAACAATTACAAGAAGTGGTGCATAAGATTTGCACACCAAAAAACGAAGCCACCCAATTCAAGTATTTACAATGAAACTCTATAGCAAATCCTAATCACACAACTTTCTCTGTCCCCGTAGAAATTACGCTGTTTGATTTTTTCGGTCAACATCTATTAACTTTGACTTCCGGTTACTCTTAAACTATAATGATAAAATATTTAATAAAATTATATTATGAAAATATTTAATAAAATTATATTTTCATCGATATTGCCCCGACCCTTGTTCTTCTAGATAACTTGTAATAAACAGTTCATTTAAGTTTAACCAATTCCTTTTTGTTTTGTTTCTTGAAATGAAAATATATATATATACCAGAGGGGAAATCCATGGGCAGATGGAACAGCAGCAATTTCACAGTGTCCTATAATGCCAGGAGATACATATCTCTATAGGTTTCCTGTTGATAAGGTACGTTCATAGAACTCCATCTCCAAGTTATAGATCGATAAAAATAGTTGTGAAATGTAATCATTTATATTAATTAATTAATTATCCATCTCCTGGATATGTCCTGCAGTATATATTCTCATGCTAAATTTAAAACTCTACAGTACTCAAGTACTCGTCTTTATAATTAATGTTGACATAGCCATTGCATTTTTAATGGGTAGCCGGGTACATACTTCTACCACGGACACTACGGGATGCAAAGATCGGCAGGACTGTACGGTTCTCTAATAGTCGATGTGGCAGACGGCGAGGTGGAGCCTTTCAGTTACGATGCGCACTTTACCCTTTTACTCAGTGACCTGTGGCATAGAACTTATGCACAGCAAGAGGCCGATCTCAATGCCGTGCCCATGGTTTGGATTGGCGAACCGCAGGTACCTACCTAACTACACAAATTACTCCTCCTTATATAAACATATTATGGTTATTTTTAAATTAAGTATAATACGACTATACAACTTTATGGTAAAAAATAAAAATTTAAGAAGAGAATAAACAAAACAGAAAAAAATTACGTCAATAATATTCGAACCCAACACCTTCAACTAAAATAATGATATAAATAATAGATAAAAATCACGTCAACAGGATTCGAACCCTACATCTTATAATTAAATAATGACATATGTACGCGCCAGATTGAAATTGGATAAACAAGATAAACGGATTAAAATTGATTGGTAGGTGATTGGGTAAATCAATATTACTTTAAATTTAAATAAATACACATAATCCATCCATTGATTAATTTTTTGCCATTGTGTTGTTATATATAATATCCCAGTCATTGCTTATTAATGGGAGAGGACAATTCAATTGCTCGTTGGCGGCCGGATATAACAGCTCATCAATAATCCTGCCACCGTGCAACATAACCGGTGGTGAACAATACGCACCAGACATCCTTCATGTTGAACCTAATAAAACCTACAGACTCAGGATAGCAAGTACCACTGCCCTGGCTTCACTCAACGTAGAAATTCAGGTTATTTTTCATTAATCAATATATTACAGGTTTCGAATTCCATCTCATCTAGCTAGCTACAAGCAAGCTCTGATACACTTCCTTCTGGAACTTCTTCTCTCTACCAGGGTCACATGATGACAGTGGTCGAAGTGGATGGAAACTATGTCCAGAGTTTCACTGTCCAGAACATAGACATATACTCAGGCGACAGCTACTCGGTTCTCTTTACAACCAATCAGAATTCATCACAGAACTACTGGATTTCGGTTAGCGTAAGAGCAAGGGAACCAGGAACTCCACAGGGTCTAACAATACTAAACTACCGCCCAAATTCGGCATCAATACTCCCAGTTTCACCACCACCTATCCCACCGGCGTGGAACGATTTTACCTACAGCAAGGGTTTCACAGATAAAATTCTTGCCCGCGAGGGATCCCCACAGCCACCAACAACTTATGACAGGCGAATCGTCTTGTTAAATACTCAAAACTATTACAACGGAATGAGCAAGTGGGCTATCAACAACATTTCACAAACCATGCCTCTTACTCCATACTTAGGCGCCATCTTCTATAACAGAACCGATGCTTTCGACCACCGAAGCCCTCCGGATAATTTTAGTGCCGACTATAATATATCCGCGCCACCTCCATACCCGAACACAACTGTCAGTGACAGAGTTTACATGCTCGAATATAACACCACAATCGATGTGATTATACAAAATGCTAACGGGATTAACCCGAATTTCAGCGAAATACACCCTTGGCATATGCACGGGCACGACTTTTGGGTACTAGGATACGGAGAAAAGAGGTTCACAGATGAACAAGCGAGGAACTTCAACACTATTAATCCGCCCTTGAGGAATACAGCAGTGGTGTACCCTTTCGGATGGACAGCACTAAGGTTTGTGGCGAATAATCCAGGGGCGTGGGCGTTCCATTGTCACATCGAGCCTCACTTGCATATGGGAATGGGAGTCGTTATTGCGGAAGGCATAGATCGTCTGGACAGTATCCCTGACGAGGCTATGGATTGCGGTCTGCTAAGGGGAAGGAGGAACAATACTGGACGTACGTAGTTGATGATGATATCATGCATTAAGTTCATAGCTTGCTGCTTTAAAGTTTCCTGCCATTTTTCTTAATTTAGCCTTGTTCACGCATGTAAGGTGCAACTTGTAAAACAAACAAGTTGTTGCTATTAAAATAAAAGTGTTAAAGAATAATTGTGGAGAAAATGTATTCTTCTGTCTATACAACTGAAATACATGGGGAGTATATATATACATGTTGGAGAGTATCTTTAAAACTTATCTAGAATGAGTCTAACTAGAATTGTATCTAACATATGATACTACTAAAGAGATAAACTCTTGTTACATTCATAATTATCCGTAACACTCCCCTTGAATGAAACATGAGTTGAAGATCTCGAATACGATTGTGAGAGTACTGCCTCGTTAAAAACCTTGCTAAGAAAAATCCAGTGGGATAAAAACTTAGTCAAGGGAAAAAGAGTGCAGTGCGTATCTGTCTCCCCTGATTGTAACATCACTTCAAATCTTTACATCTTCATAGTGCAATTTTCTCGATGAATCGTCGAACTGATGATGTGAACATGTATGCAAAATCTTCAATAGAGTGAATATGGTGTACTTGGATGGAACCTTCATCTTGTAGCCCATAGCTGAAAACTTCAATGGTATGTGCTTTGACTCCATGTGAAAACTTCTTGAACACTAGAAGCATTGATTTCTTCAATGTGTATTTTTATGTTGATCCAACAAAATATGTCACTTGGACAATTCAACATAAACAATCTCGTAATATTGAAATGAGTTCAATATTCATATATCTCCGTCATATTTGTAAAATAGCGAACAAGGGTATATAATACTTCCCTTTGCAAATATATTATCACCATGGAGATTTGGAGATAGTTATACACATATGCGCTAATAATGCTACCTCATTAAAAACCTTGCTAGGAAAAACCCATTGGGATAAAAACCTAGTCGAAGGGAAAAAGAGTGTAGCAACTTGTATGATGCGCAATATTCTCACTGTTGCTTGATCATCATCTCCATTCATATACCTTCTTCAGGAGGTCAAATAAAACATTTATCTCTTTCATAACATAACCAAACTTCATGTATAGTTATTCATACTTTGCCATACTCAAACTTTAGGTTGAGTTTACATTTCCTTAGGCAATAATATTTGTAGGAATCTCGAGAATATTATTCATAATTCTCTTGTTTCTCTTGTTTCACCCTAATACACTCAATATACTTATCAATTTTGTGATGCCATGTATGGATAGATAAGTATAGAGATTCAATAGTACCAAAATTGAGTTCTTCAAGAACTTTTCTCATCGATTGATTCATGTTTGCCAACATGATATCTCTATCCACTTGTCATTCCGGGACTAATTTCCAGTAGAGAGTAAAATCATTATCTCTCATAATTGTTCTTGGAACATATAAATCTCATTGTCAATTCAATGAATATTCATGTTTTATAACATGATAACTCTAGTCTCTTCTAGGACGAGTTCTCAATTTATATTGATCATCATATATTCATGTTTTATAACATGATAACTCTAGTCTCTTCTAGGACGAGTTCTCCATTGATAATGATCATCATAGATCATATATATAGAAATTTCAATGTGTCAATTAAATGACAATTCATGTGCACCACAAATAATCAAAGGTGGTCACTTTAGAGTAAGATATGATAAATAATATGTATGCATGCATTATGAAACTTAAAAACTAGCATAGATGATGTAACAATAATATGAATGATGCATGACTTAGTATCTAGATGCACATGAAATTTGACTCGATAATGCAACGGTACCGTAGGGAATTTCGAATTCATCAATAAAATGGACATCAAGTCCATGAGCTCATTTTATATCATCATTGTGTCGATATGCTTATGCTTATCTCGGTTCCATGTATACCGGTATAGCTTTTCAATAATAATCAAATCATTCTTGTTTGATTCAGTACTGATCATAGATATCTGAATATATTATATGGAGGTACCTTTTCCATTCGTATAAGTCATCTATTCATAAATAAAATATCAATTCTATTGTGGCATCATTAAGATGTGCCTTCTTTACTCTTCTAGAGTACCAACTGCATTATCTTGCCATTCTATTTGTAATACTGGAACCATTCACAACATACATATTGCACTTTAGGTGCATTAATTACAATAGGCAAGATATCGATTCTTAACTCATGTTATATCTATAATCAATCTGTAGCCCGGTATCCACAGTCAAATCATAGAATTTCATGATTGAAATCTTGAAATGATACATGAAGCTGAAGAGTGCATTTTATAATTTAGTTCAAGTATGAACTTTCAAATATGTGGGGATCAATGCATACGATGAATTTGTTTTGATCAGCTTGTCATGTTCTCCCTCCCCTAAGCTGGGAAAAACTAATTCAAGGATTAGTATTGTTGGGGCTCATAAGGATATTGATCATGCCCAGTTTAGATAATAATATACTCATACTCGTATCTAATAGGCTTCATGTATGAGTTCTCTTCAGGAGATGCATATGGGAGTGTATAACTCTAGCAGTTGGGTTTTCGATGTGCTGAAACATAAATTTACCCCAAATAAGAGATCAAATTATTTGAGTAATATACTCAATTCTCAAATTATTTAGTGGACGTCTAGCCACATATATTCATTCTCATAAATGCATGAGTGCAACATTGCTCATTTTGATCTCCATTAGCATGCTTAATCTCGATATTGTGTCTTGCCATTCAGATAATATTATTACAATACGAGAAAGCTTTCAGCACATTTCACACAAGGAAACTTCAAGTTTCTCATATTTGTCACATCTATGTCATTTTTCATGACTTTATATGCGATATAGTTGCTTGTGCATGTATGCCAAACTTATAGTTTGTTCCAATTTACAAATGGTTAATTTCAATACAATGCTCGTACACAATATATGTTTGAATTTGGTCATAATGATGTGACATTATACGAGTCATTGTCTATGACATATTGACAAGACAATATCCAACTTCTTCAGGAAGTGGGTCTAATTTGTGATCTTCTTGGCACAATTTTCCAAGTAATTTATTGTGCTCTTCACAATGATTACTCCCTGGAACCTTTAATGATTCTCACAAGAATATTGGAATGAGTGGATACTTTCAAACTTTAGGAATATTGAAATCAGTATACTCATGGATTTCTCTTTTACTTGAGGTGAAAATAGTATCAACCAATATGATAACTATGTGAATTCCTTTCTCAATATCAAGAGTATATGTGTGTCATCTTTCTTTCATTTTGAGAATATGATACTCAAGGATTTTCATTCATAAGAGATGTTCAATATTCAAGTAGCATCATCAATTGATTTCTTGTATCACCAAAATAATACTTTCTCCCAACTTCAAGTTGGCGAGATTGTTTGTGATGTGCATACATCATGGCATCACATTTCATGCCTTCGCAATATTGTTTACGCATAGTGATGCAATCCAGGGGCTAATCACAAATATTATCTTCATCACATGAAGTGCATATTAACACTATAATATCTTCATCACATGAAGTGCATATATAACACTATAAACCTCCAGACATCCACATCTTTTGTGATATATACACATGCATAGCAACTTCAGGTGCTAGCTTTATTTGATGTCTCATTTTAAGAAATGGACAAAGTGTATCTTACAAACCTAATTGATGGTTCAGATATATCCAATGAATTCGGGGATATAATTTGTCAAATCAACATGACATAAGCTGGGCTATTATCTCCAGAGATACACATTTTTGTGACATATATATGTCTAGCAACTTCAGGTGCTATATGTATTTGATGTCTCATTTTAAGAAAATGGACTGTGTATCTTACAAACCCCTTTATGGTTTATGTAATCAATCGCTTCCGGGATTGGAGAGTCATGATTTATATCCATATGACATCTTTTTCACGTTCATATGCCACAACAACTTCAATTGACAAATTATACACTGGGCCACAATTATTTAATATGTAAATCAAACTACATATATGAATGGAACGACAACAACATACAGAAAAAGGACAAGGCTACTCTAGCCTTAAACAAAATCAGTTGAGCAACATGGAAAATATATACAAGAATTACGTACCAAATTGCCAGACATGTCTAATATTTAGATCCGCATATCATCACAAAACAATGCAATAAAATAAAAAGATTTAACCCATTCATGCAATTCACCAAACATCTTACATGCAAAACTTTATATCAATTCAAACTATGCAACCATAACATGCTCAACTCAAAATCACGCAATTAGAATTGAAAAAGGAAAAAGGGGTTCAGAATCTCATACATGGACATTACAAGGAAGAAAGTAGGAGAACTCGTGGTACTCGGTACAGACATCGCTGGCCGATTCGCCATTCATCAGAAGCTTTGATTTAGATTCCCTGGTTGACGAGGAAGGTCAACTGACTTGGGGGCATGCTTATCAACTTATCATGATCATGATTAGTACTTGATCAACATATCTTGATTGGCATCAATAGTACAGGAGATATCGTCGGAACAATAGTACATGCATCAAAACAAAGAAAAATCGGCAATCAACTAGTAATTAACAACCATCTGATATGTACCTCCTGCAACTTAATTTGAATCAAAGGACATTAGATTTAGATGGATAATACAGTAACAAAATCTGACCAATTAACAACAGATTAGTACTATGGCCATAGTGGATGTGAGGAATTAAAATAACGAGGACAGATCCATTGTTGATATATGTCATGACTTTGGATAATAGACCGATCTATTAATGATGATAAAATTAATGATTTGGGTACATATCTCGTGCTACTCATTCACCAAAACAAATGTTAATCAAAAAGATATTCAAGTGAATAAAATTAAATATGAATCGATGTTAAAAAGGAATTTTGAATTGGTTAGATAATGAGTACTACACATATGAAGAATAATTAGAAATTTAAATTAATTGTTTCATTGTAAAGATGAATCTCATCTGAGGCTGAGATTCATATTGATCAGCTGCTTCTCACATGATCCGATCGTATATATAGCCTTGAACTGGTAAACTTGGAAAAATAATCATCATCGGCCGTCTGCATCTTTGTCGATCGGCTAAGCTAATGGTTTGCTACAATATGTAATTGTACATTTGTAGTAATAGTAGTACGTAGATAATAATTGAAGGTCTCTTGGTGTGAATGTGAAAATATTGATCGGTGATGGCTATGATCGTGGTGGGTGTGGATATAAATTTAACTCTTGGTTGGTAGAGTCGTGCTGATAACGTGTTAAAGAATAATTGTGGAGAAAATGTATTCTTCTGTGTATACAACTGAAATACATGGGGAGTATATATATACATGTTGGAGAGTATCTTTAGAACTTATCTAGAATGAGTCTAACTAGAATTGTATCTAACATATGATACTACTAAAGAGATAAACTCTTGTTATATTCATAATTATCCGTAACAAAAAGTATCCAACCGAGCTTCCCTATTTTGACTCTAGAATGTCTCTAGTATGGACCAATTTATATAAATTATAAAACTACCCCAAACAAGAAACTACAAAATAACTACAAAATTATTAAAAAACTCGATGGTCACCATGTAATAATTATAAATATAGGGACTTTTTAGCAAAATACATTTCTTCTTCCTTCTAATCTACTCATAAACAGAACAGAGATCTGTTTCTTCTTCACACGCGGATCTTCTCCCTTATTTTCTCTCTCTTCTTCTTCATCATCATCATAGATCATCTAGCTGCTCATCGTCATCGTTGATCATCAAGCTACTCATCATCATCATCACCATCTCATCGGAGTCATCATCATCTTCTCATCGTCATCATTATCAAACTTTGTTGCTATCGTTGTTGAAAAGTATCTAGGTAAATATTCTATATACTTACATTCATGTTTTTCTTCAATTTACATCTAGATTTACGTTTATTCTAGTTGTTTACATCTATATTTATTGGTGAAAGATACTTGTTGGTAATATATTTATGTAGTTATGTGTTTCGGTCGATGTTTATTGGTGATAGATATTGGATTTCACATCTAAAAGTAGATTTATGTAGATTTTATGATAAATTTACGTTCATAGATATTTTCCATGATCTCAGTCATATTTCTCATGTTCTCAACAATATATCCCATGATCTCACATGTTCGCGATGCTCTTTTTTTTTTTTTTGTTTCACATTAAACATGAAATAATTGGCATACAGTAGTTTCTATGTTAGATTTATGTTAAATCAACATTGTTGTAGTTGTTCACATCTAGATTTATGTAGATATGTGTTTGGGTCGAAGTTTATTGGTGATAGATGTTAGATTTGACATCTAAAAGTGAAATTATATAGATTTCACGATAAAATTTACGTTCAGTGATATCCCATGATTTCAGTAATATTGTCCATGTTCTCATCAATATATCCCATGATCTCACATATTCGCGGTGCTCTGTTTTTTTTTTTTTTTTTTTTTTTTTTTTTTTTGTCATTGAACATGAAAATATTGGCATACAGTAGTTTATAGACAAATTTACGTCTACCACCCTCACTAAACACTCACTTTTCATCCTAGTCCAATATTAGCGGAGAATTACATTTTAGTCCAGTCGGACCTCCGGTGTTGACTCCGGTAAGTTGGGTTTTCTATTTTTCGCTCAACCAAACACGCCCTTAACTATATAATTTCTATTTTTTCTTTCTTTTCCTTTTTTCTTTCTTTTCTTTTTTCTATTTTTCTTTTTTCTCTTTCTTTCTTTTGTCTTTTCTTTCTTTTTTTTCTCTTTTACATTTTTTTTAAATCCAACTCCGGTACCGGAGTTTACAGTTCCGGTACCGGAGTTAGAACTCCGGTACCGGAATTTACAGCTCCGATTGGAGCTGTGTTAAGCTCCAGTCGGAGCTTAACAAAGCTCCGATTGGAGCATCACACACCTCCAATCGGAGCTGTATAACACAGCTCCGATTGGGGCTGTGTTAAGCTCCAATCGGAGCTTTGTTAAGCTCCGATTGGAGCTGTGCCAAGCTCCGATCGGAGCTTAACACAGCTCCAATCGGAGCTGTAGCTGTGCCAAGCTTCAATTGGGGCTTTGCAAAGCCCCAATCGGAGCTTTGTACTACGATCAGAGAGCTCCGATCGGAGTTACTGTTCATCTTCTTTTTTTTTTTTTTATTTAGTATTATTTATTTTTATTTGATAAAGAAAAAAAGAAAAGGTAAAAAATAAAATTTGTGACTCATTTTGAAACTCAATTTTTGTAGGGGTTTGTTTTAAAATAATTTGTAAACTATTTTGAAATATAGCTAAATTTTGTGGGTTAATTTATAAATTGTTTGTGTTAATATTATAAAAGTCAAAACATTTGGGGTGAATTTGTAATAAACGAAACTTCATGTTGTTTGGCGTAATTCAGAATTCGAAATTCCGACGGGGGCATAAATGTCATTTCCAGGGCTTAGAGCGCAGAAAGTCAAATCCGTGGGTTAAAATGTAATTACATTGGTTTAGTAAGGGAGTCTCGTGTAATAAAAAATATAGCTGGACTAATCTGTAATACTCAACAATAGCAGGGGTACCAAAAGTAATAGCCCCTAGTTTATATGATCTGAACAATGTTTCATATGATTTCAACAATATATTTTATGATCTCACTTGTATGTTATGTGTAATTCACTGGAAATCATGAAATATGTCATGATCTCACCAATAGTTCCCATGTTTTCAACATTATAACCCATGATCTCACGAAAAGACCCATGTTCACTGATCATCACATTCTGATATGTAGGTACACATACCATTGGTGGAGATTTTTACATTCGTGAGATGCTTGAAAAGGACCGACAAGAACTTTTGATGAATAATATGAATGCTACTGCATCAACTTCTATCCTAGACGCAAGACCAAATTTTAGAGGAAAAACGAAGAAAACAACCTTGTTTTCTGCAACTCTAGACAAATACTTCTTTTGATTAGTTTGTAATATGGTTTGAACAATTTTAAAATGTAATATACTATTTTTTTTTATGTATATAAGTCCCATGATCTCTACAATATTGCCAATGATCTCAACAATAAGTCCCATGATCTCATGAATATGTCTCATCAACTCAATAATATTGCCCATGATCTCAACAACTTTTGTCCAGGATCTCTGACATATGTCCCATGAACCCAGGAATATGTCCCATGAACTCAATAATATTACCCATTATTTCTGGTGTATGTCATATGCTATCAATAATATTACCCAAGAACTCTGTCATATGTCACATGATCTCAATAATATGACCCATGTCTCAATAATATTACATGTGATCTCTTGCATATGTCCCATGATATCAGGAATAATTACCATGATCTTAGGAATAAGTCACATGGATATGCAAAAAGTCTCATAATCTCATAAATAAGTCCATTATCTAAACAATACTAGTTATTGACCCGTCGGTAACCGGCGGATCTTTAAAAAACACATTTAATTTAATGAACAAATTTAGTATATAATCATTCATAAAACAGAAGAAAATAAAGGTAACAAATACTCTCACAACCATCTTTTGTACCATCATGAATAACAATTGTAAATAAGTTGCACTTTACAAAGAAGTATATAATACTTTGCAATTTGAAATACAAAATATTCATGATTTACTAAAATGACTAGTATACATGAGTAGAGACCAATTCGGGGCTTTCTGGCAAGTTTCAAGGGAGGCAGATGATGAAATTCATAGAGAGTACACCCAACATCATTTACTCGAGATGGAAATTAAGGGTTGGAGTGGAAAGGAACTTTGAAATTTGACAACATTTCAATGTAATGTGAAAACTAACTTAGCAGTTATCACATAATAATACTGCAGTGTTTATACTCATGATATTGTATTGATCCAATAAATCGTAAGTTGATGAAATGCATAGACCTGTCGAATCCAATGAGTACTTTAAAGTATTATGGAATAGATTCGTCGAACGTAGTTAATTAAAGTTTTAAACTATTATGTAACACTCGTGGGATGCAGTTAGTGTTTAAAACCATTGTGAAATAGACCCGTCAAACGTAGTTAGCACATGCACTTGTGGGATGCAATTAGTGTTCCAAAGTATTGCGGAATAAACCCGTTGAATACATTTAGGTCTAATCTATTGCGTAATACACACGTGGAACACAGTTACTATTGCGCGACAAACCCGTCGATCGTAGTGAGCTTGTAAACTATGCAGTAGACCAGTCAAATATAAACAGTGTTATAAATTATTACAAAATAGACCATTCGAATACATTTAATATTTTACAATATTGCGGAATAGACCATCAAACATAATTAGTATTCAAGCCAAATAGACCCGTCTTCGCCGAGCAAATTTAGTGTTCTAAATAATCGTGGAATGAACCCGTTGAACAGGATGGTTCATACCATATAACCCGTCGAGCACATTTTTATTTTGTTTACGTTTGTTGGGCCCTACCCGGAACCATTTAGTACTCTGTAACTTTTAATGGATCCTTAGTGAGTCCAATTCTAAATCGACATAGGATCTGTTTAGGACCCATTTAGAATTCACATTATAGACATACTCGAACATGTTTTGAGCCCTAGCACTTAGGGTTATATGGTCCGTGTTAGAAAATGAAGGTTATGGGTACTACTTTTTCTATTGTTAGATTTGAAACTGGTGTAGATTTTATCAATCTCTTAGATGTATGTATCTCTAAAAATGTCACTATCTTAGTCTCATAATTACATATAATAAAATAATACCCATTGTATAATTACATACACGCCCAAAAGTTGGTTTTTTTTTCCAAACATTCAATAAAATTGAAATAAAATGCAATTATCAATTTTATTTTAGTATAAATTGTAAATTTTTGTTCTTATTTAGTTTATCCATATCAATCTTTACCCACCCGTTAACACCCATTTGTAAGTGGGTATAAATAAATTTATAAAATTTATACCCCTTACCTATATTATTAGATTACTACCGCTATCTTACAAAAAAAAAATTATATTTTTCTTTTTTGTCAGTCACATTTCATTTTTTACGTATCTTTTTTCTTCCATCTCATTCAATGTTTTACATTTTTTTATTCACATTTTCTTATTACTTTATTATGGATCATGTGACTCAAAGACAATAAAACAATACAAACCTCCTAAAAATTGTTTAAAAAACAAACGTAAACGAAATGAAACAACGGATGAGTAAATAAGGCAAATATTAAACGTCGGAACATAAATTTACTAAATGTTGGAAATTTATTGTAAATTACATAAATATCTATAAATTTATAATTTTACAAATTAACCCAATACTTTTAAAATCATCACAATTCCACCTTAAATAAATCAAGCCTCTAAATCAATAACCTAATCAACATATTTCAATTCAACTTGAAGAACACACCAAGAGATATCATCAAACTCAAATCAAGGTTAGTTCTTTAATTTTTATTTTTTTAAAAATATATGGGTGGCGTATATGGGCGGCGGAAAACCACCGCCGCCCATATTAAGGCCGAGCAGCCGCGACTGCTCGGCCGGAACCGCAGGCCGCGCGGCCTGCTGTTCCGAACAGTAGGCCAGCGGCATGCTAGCTGGCCTGCTGTGTCTTTTTCATTTTTTTAAATTTATTTTTAATTTTTTTTATTTTTTATTTTTTTCGATATATATATATATATATATATATATATATATGTATATGTATATATATATATATTATATATATATATATATATATATATATATATATATATATATATATATATACACACACATATATATATATATATATATATATATATATATATATATATATATATATATATATATATATATATATATATATATATATATATATATATATATATATATATATGTATATATATATCTTCAACTTGTTATATTAATTGATCTTCATATTTTATTGATGCACACATTTGATTTCACTTATGATATATGTGTTTCTATTGTCCCCTTATAATTTGATAATAAATTAATGACTTGTTGTATATATACGTAGTTGTAGAGATATTGATTGTTCATTCTAATCTTACTTTGTTGTATTTATAGATGGATAAGGGTGGAAAGAAAGGATATTGGGAAGATGTTGGTGTTGGACGTTTGCAAGGAAGGGTTGTTACTCAATCAAACCGTAAGCGTGCAGAAGAAGGACGTAGGCTTCCTGTTGAGGCCAAAGCAAGGGCTACGAGGGATGACATGGAGCATGAAAGTGAGAGTACCCAAGTGCATGAACAGTCTGCACGTGCAACTGAGACCATGGTGGATAGTTCTGATGATGATGATACTTTGATATCTAGTGGTACACTTAAAGATATGGAGAGAGATGCATATCTTGATAACCTTCGCAGTAAAGGTAAAGGGATTAATCGCCATGAGATTGCTAGTGATGAGGAAGACGATGAAGAAACTTCTGATAATTTGCAAGGTAATTCAATTTCTTGTGATTTTATCAGTTAATATTGTTTAGGTTCTTCTTTTTAATTTTTACTTTATTTAGGGCCGAGAGAACATATTCATGGTGACATGGAGGGTAATGTGCATGGTAGCCCGATGAGTTTGGGAGTTGATGGAGGGCCAGTACTAAAGGAGTTATTGCCTTCGTTCAAACACCATATTGCATACCAAATATGGCATAAGGGGGAGGTCAGTCAATTTTATGTTTGTGAGACTTGAATTATTATGTTGGTCACATAATATTTAATATTGTTGTAACATGTTTTGTTTTTTTTATAGGTCCTTAGGTGCTTGCATTGTGATTCAAGACATGCAAGATCAAAGAATCTCTCTATCCCAGAAAAAGACGCAAATTATGATGTATTGACATGGTTGAAGGAAAGTAGGCTATACCACCTGAAGGACTGTATGTACAAGTCTATTGACCACGCTCTTATATCAGCTTTTGTTGAGAGATGGCAGCCTGAGACCAACTCCTTTCACATGCCATTCGGTGAGATGACCATCACTTTACACGATGTATGGTATATTCTACAGATCCCCGTGACTGGTAAGCCTGTGATTTCTAGTCGCACGACTGAGGGTTTGATGACAGATATGGGACTTCTGCTGGAATTGCCTTTGGATGACAAATTGGGAAGGGAACTTGGTTGGAAGCATGGTCAGTGTGGGTTTGATGTATTGGAGAAGCGCCTAAAACAAGGTAATTTGAACAACAACTCTGTATTTTCAACGTACTTGTTGTGGCTCCTTGGCACGACATTGTTCGTTGATAAGACGACCACTCTTGTCCACGCCGGTTTTCTAGAGTTTCTACATGAAAGTGATGGTGTTCAGAACTATGCATGGGGTGCAGCTACATTGGCCAACTTGTACAGACAACTCGGAGAGGCATCACGAGCTGGATGCACCAACATTGTTGGTTGTCTCACACTTCTACAGGTTAGTGTCAGTGTCAGTGCTTTTTATCTAATGTTGTCGTTATAATACTTATTATTGAATTAACATACAATGCATTAATTACAGGCTTGGATTTATGAATACTTCCCGCCTTTTCGTCCAAGGGGAAGAACAGATGTGGTAGATGGTCCTTGGGCAAAAAGATGGATACCGTCCCCAAACCGACTAGCTGAGCAGGAATCATTACTGAAGTCTATCCGTATTCAGTTGGACGAGTTGCGTGCCAACAAAGTAAGTTTCCTAGTTTACTTGAATTCTGACTTTAGTTCTGTTTGAATATTATCGTCAAATGTACAATTTTGTTTCGTACTCAGGTGAACTGGACACCATTTGGGGACAACCCTTCCCAGGAAGTTCCGATAACACTGTTTGAGGGTATTCTACATTGTCGGAGTTACACCGAGCCATATATGCCAGATCGTGTCATGAGACAGTTTGGATATGGACAGTCTATTCCATTCGCACCAATTCATCCAGTAAAAGTTGTGAGGACAGAGACACCACGTCAATACATTCTGGAACACCATGTCGACCGAACCATGTTTTTGAAATGGAGGAGCCACTTATGCAACCTATCACAGAGGTAACTATGACTACATGCAAATTTAAATGGTCTATTTAAAATTTTTCATTTGAAGACCATTTATTCTTATCATTTTTCTTCTCATCTTTCTGATCTTTCTTGTCATCCTTCTTCTTTTCCTTCTTATCTTTCTTTTCATTCTTATCTTTCTTCTCATCCTTCTTCTTCTCCTTCTCATATTCACTTTGGTATCTTTTCCCCTCAGCGTTAGGAGGTCGTCCTTTGTGCTTATGATGAATTGGCTCTTCAAATGTGGTTGACGCGGGGAACCTCATTTCATGGATATATTGAGATAACATCCTCTTCTGCACGTCAGATGCACTTTCCTTGAAGCCTCTGAATGCTTTGTCACATATATCATCAACAGTGGCTTTTCTGGAATCATCCCAAGAATATTTCTTATCCAAATCAAGAGTTTTCCAGAATGGGTGAATATCAATTGGGTCGATTGGAGTATATTCATCTTCAAGCTTCTTCATGTGGCATGCACACATCAACCCATGTGTGCTTCGTAACTCACATATACAAATAGGAGCATCACCCCCGCTACATTTTGCGTCATAGCATCTTTTATTCCACTCCTCTAACTCGTTAGCCATCAACTGTATTGCATCATGCGAAACAATCCCACCAAGCCTTCGAAACAACAAATTTGCTCTACAATGATGAGACTCCTTCGTTCTATTCAGCTCAAAATCAGATCTAATATTATTCAATTCATCTTCAACAATCTCGTGGATCTTCAAAAAAATGGTAGGAAAATTACTCCTCGCATTTCTAATCCAGGACTTCAGTTGAGCATGCGCACTTTCTACCCTGCAATAATATTAAAGATTGCATAATTGAATATGATAAATTTATGCAAGTGGTGTGCTTTTACGATAATGAAAGGACAATAGTAAATTAAGAAAATTGAGTCAATGGTACATGTTGGTTGTTTGAGTTCCAAAATGTAGATATTTTCTTGTCCAGTACGACATAAAATTTTCATGATGCGGATCACACCATGTCTTCTTGACATACTCTCCAAATAGTGGTAAGAATCTCCAAGTATAAAGTAGCTCATCCACATGTTTTTCATATTCATCAACACTTTGTGAGTTCACAACCTTCTTCCACCTTGCCCTAACTGCCCTCTCATACTTTCGACTTCCAGAGTGTTTAACAAAATTCTTATGTACACATTCTGAAATGTGTCGCCTACAAAGTAGACGACCACTCTCCGGAAAAACAGTATCAATGGCGTTCATAAGGGCTTGCTCTCTATCTGTAACAAAAACACCTGGATACTCAACAGCACTAAAAAATTTCTTCAACTCTCTCATTATCCACACATAGCTATCCTCCTTTTCATGGTAGATGCATGCAAATGCAACATGAAAATTCTTACCGGTTGGCAATAAACCCATCACTTGAACCAAAGGCATATTATATAGATTTGTTGCATATGTGGCATCCAAGAGAATAACATAACGATATAGTCGAACCAAATCAACGCTATGATGGTGAGCAAAAAAAACTTCACCAACATGATTATTACCTGGTTCCTTTCGCTCATTATGATAGTAATGGTGATCGGAGAGTAACTTCAGAAAGTATTGCATCGTGGTTAGCCCATCCCTATCCTTGTTCTTGTTTTTGTGAATTGCATTGTACACATGTCTGATGTTGCTCACATTATCTTTATTCAACAACTTTACCTCTTGCAGGATACTCTTTGGCTTCGTTCGAGTCATATACAACTTATGTATGTGTTCTAGCTCCGGTTCGCTCAACTTTGCCGCCGATGTATGCCAATTAGGGTGCTTCCCAAGTGCATGGTTATGCCTCCCTCTATTCTCGCTTGTGCGTACAACCCATGGACCATTATCACAATTTCTTTTTAGTTTCAACTGAAAGGGACATTCATTCTTCTTCGTCCCACTTGAATGGCGACTCACAACATTGACATTTTTACTCGTCGTCGCTCTGTACTTCCCACTACGTTCACAACCAAGGTAAATCCGATTTGCATGTGCTGTGACAACTGTGAAGTACATGTGATTTTCCCGACCAATTCGCCTAACTTCATCTTCTGCGGCTATTCTTGTAGGAAATTCTCCAAGACTATTGAACAAGTAATTCATGTCATCATACATATGATCTTGCTCCTTCCCATCATCATTAACCTGAAAATAAAAATGTATACTAATCAATAAATTGATATATGAGATAAATACGTACATTTGTTCTAATAATTTGTAAAAAAAAAAACAGAAGCAACAACATATATATCATAAATGAAAATCAAATGTGTGCATCAATAAAATACGAAGATCAATTAATATAACAAGTTGAAGTTTGATGTAATTGGATATATATATATATATATATATATATATATATATATATATATATATATATATATATATATATATATATATATATAAGCAAAAAAATTAAAAAAAATTAAAAAAATAAAAACGAGCCTATACGCGAGCAGCAGGCCGCGGCCTGCTGCTAGCGATTAGCAGCAGGCTAGCTTGCCTACTGCGGTTTACAAAAAAAAAAAAAAAAAAAAAAGGTTTAATACACATAAAATCAGTAATCTTTACCTCATAATTTTCATACTTCGGCCATTCTTCAGTCCAAGGTGGCCATTCCATGTTGAAAATTTGTATTCAGAGGAGATTGTTTCTGAAGAATTTGTTGTGGAGAAGGAAGTAATGAACGTATGAAATTGTGTTAGTTGTAATTTGTGTGTATTTAATGTATTTAATAAATTTGTGACTTATTTGTAAAATATTAAAAATAAGGTGTTTTTTGCAAATTACTAATAAATTTCCAACGTTTAGTAAAATTGCTACTACGTTTAACAAGCCCCGTAAATAATGATATTATATCTGAACAATAATTCCTTCAAAGTTCAAAGGCGCAGATCTAGTGCATAATTGAAGAGTATTGCAATAACTTGAAAATGGAGATTATATATAATCACAAAAAAACTTACACTAAAAATATTAACATGGATATTTTGAATAAATAGGAGCAGCACCAAACTTACCTGGAGTCTTCTAGGGTCAGGCAGGCTTCGCCCTGCATGATATCAGGCAAACTGATCTAGACGATTTTTGATCTAATGGTTCACAACACTTCGTCAAAAAATATTTGGCGATCGCCTTTCGCCTTGTCGCCTTATTAATATTTTAATTAATAAATTATAATAAAAATATTAATATTTTATAAAATATCATTTTTACCCTCCAAAAAATAAAAATTTTAATATTTTTTTTATAATTTCGATTTATTAATATTTTTTGGACGATCTTTTTTTATTTTTATTATATTAAATTATTTATTAATGAATTTGAAAATATTTAATTATAGTTACCAAAAATATTCAAAGCTAGGGTTTGAACCTAAGACCTTTGGCTAAATAGCACAAGACTAAACCACCAAGCTACCAATTACATTGTTCATTAATCACTATTACTTTATACAGTATTATAATAGAAAATTAATAGTCAACCTAAATTTATAATTAATTGAACACTCATTCACGTCTCTCTCTTGCTGCTGCTACCTCTCTCAGTCGACTTCTCATAAGAAAAAACAGTGACAGGTCGCTCATTCTCGTCTATTTTCCCATTCGCATTCCCATATAATTGACATGTTCCAACTCATGAATTAGAGTGGACAAAGGAAGCTAAAGAGTGTTCATGGAGCTTCCAAACACAAGATTATTCACAAATAGAAATTATTTAATTTCTTTAATTTTATATAAATGGGCGTATCCTGTTAAAATTGATATGCCAAAATTCAATTTAGTCCATAAAGGATCAGAAATATATCAGTTAAATATCTACATTTAACCCGGAATTTGATCTGACAACATAATAATAAAGTTGACAACAAGATAACCGATTTCAAATTATCCAAATTAATATTGACACAAATTCATCAGATTAAAAATATATTTGAACTGAATAAATCGAATCAAACTTAACCCGAAATTTGTTATGATAAAAAATAAATCGAATCAAATTTAATCCGAAATTATCCGATTTGAATTTGAGTGGGATACAACCGTTCCTATTTAAATTTGGCTTGTATTCACCCAAACGAAAATAATCAAAATTGTGCATACAGATGACAAAAATGGCCAACAAATATTTACATATTTATTTTATATGTCTAAATTTAAAATCGATTTATATATTAGGGTTATTTTAAATGGGCTACATCTCTCTTAGTTTTATTATCCGATTAGAATATTATTCACAATATTAATAAAAATGTATATTAATTTTAATTGTATATATAGGTGTAACTTTAATCCGACTACTCATCATAAATATATAGGTTACTAATCCAAGATCCAATCCTACAAAACAAGAATAAAATTGACCAAAAGAGAAACTGATTCGAAATTTATTTTCACAGAAATTCATTAGATCCCAAGCAAATGATAAAAGTGATATCAAAATATTTGATCTCAAGCAAAAAGATATAAATTAAATATATTTACCATTCTACTAATACTACACTACATAACTAAAAAAACAACATTTAGATTACTAAATAATTGACAAAAAAAAAAAAAAAAAAAAAAGTATCGGCCCGGGCCTGGGCCTAATGTTCAGGCCCGCCCTGGGCCATGGGCCGGGCCTAGGCTTGGTGCTAGTCTTCCCGGGCCCGATCGGGCCTCTTAAAGCCCGGCCCGACCCATTGCCATCCCTATACTCAACAAACTAACAAATGATAACAATCAGTGAGATACGAGATAATGGATAAGTGCATTAATCTTCTCCAATGAAACATACACTATAAAATGAGTCAAACCTTCACACTCATAGATACCAACTTACATTGTCTTAACTCTATCACAATTATAGAAGCAACTTAGTAGCCTCATATACGTAACAAGTCATGATATATGTTGGTTTTATCTGTTCTAAGTGTCAATTAGTTTATTATTTAATATAAATGTAGAAAAAATCATAAATAATAAATCAACTAGACAACACGTTTACAAACTAGTCATCATGTGAGTCATATGGTAAGGATGGACATTGTTGAGGTTAGAATAATGAGTAATTCCGTTGGTCAATCAACCAGAGTAAAAAAACAATGAGAAATAATTTATTATAGTTTAAGATTAAGAATATAAAATGAAATGCAAATTCACGATTAAAATGTTAAATGTTTACATTATACAAAATACATTACTTAAATTTATAACATCATCAATTCAACCAAATTGGAACATTCTCCTATTGGTTAAGTAAGCTGACTTCCACTATGGTGGCTTGGGTTCAAATCCAACATTAAAATTACTATTTTTATTAATTAGATGCAAAGATGGGATATGAATCCGGACCGGACCTTCCGGGTCCGTTTCTGACCGGCGGCATATTCTCGGGCTCGGGGCGGACCTTCCCGGTCCGTTTCTGACCGGCGGCATGTTCTCGGGCCCGGGCCGGACCTTCCCGGTTCTCGGGCCCGCGCCGGACCTTCCAGGTTCTCGGGCCCGGCCCGAACCGTCATCAGCCCACCTGGCCCGAATAATAAAAGATGATAATAATAATAATAATAAATGTAAATATTTTTATTTTACTATATTTTTTAATAACTGTATTTATTATTCTAATTCAAGGTTATTTAAGTAAATTTATATTTAATTCAAAAATAAATAAAAATAATTATTTTAACTTTTTGGCGAAGGGTTGACGAAGGCGAATAACGTGGCGACTTTTGATTGGGTGTCTGTTGTCAGGCAAGGCGAAAGCCTGCCTGCCCGTAGAAAAGTCCAACTTACCTTACCTAAGAGTGTCGTGAGCTATAATTTTTTTTCTTTTTAACTATTTACAGTAATTGAGAGATAGTGACATAGTCATCACCATAGCTAATTTTAGTATATGTTCCGATCCATTCACAATCTCTCTTTTAGCACCATAATAAGTTCATAACTAATTATCTAATTATAGGAATATTCATATTTACACGGGAAAGAAAGATGATCTACATATATATAAAGGAGAAGCATAATAAGTTTTATATACTACTTTTTTAAATAGATTTAATTAGCTAAATTTAGTTTATTTTTTACCAATTATAAATAAACAAAGTGACACGTCAGCATGTTTTTAACCAATCAGAATTGAGAATTTGGACTATTTTTAACCAATGAGGAATCAACATGTTGTTGATTGTGGAGGCTCACACGGTTTGTCGCTTCATATATAGTAGATTACTATGATCTCATGAATAAGTCACATTATCCCAACAATATTGTCCATGATCTCCGAAATAAGTGTCATGATCTCAATAATATTAAAACATTCCAACATATTTAAATAAAATTACATGAGGTTGAAATTGTTCACATTTATAGTCGTCGGTTGAATTAATTACTAGTTGTAGCCTTGTAGGAGAGTCAGGTGTAGGCTTGTAGCACCTAACAAAATAAAGTACAAACAAAAAAAACCCATAGCCACACAGAAAAAAAAAAAAAAGTGAATTAAGAATATATTGGATTTCATCTATCTATCTATCTCTCAACTCAATGATACACAAAGCCATCTATCTATCTATCTATCTTCCATGAATACACAGTGCCATAATTGCCATCCAATTCTTCACTACCCAGGGCCGTCTCATATATTTTGGTGGCCCTGTGCCACTTTAAGACCGATGCCCTGATCTAATATTATAGTAAAAATATTATTTTTAATAAAATAAAAATTTATAAATGAAAAAATAGAAAATTAAGTTACTAACGACACAAATAGTATAACATATTCTTTTTAAAAATAATCATATTTAAAAAATTATATTCCGTAAATAAAAACAAAAAATATAAATGGGAGGATTTGAACCAAAGACCAGTTGAATTTCAAGATCATAGCCCAGCTTCCTAACCAAACAAGCTACCAGGAAAACAATACTTTTTCTCCAACAAAAAATTATATATAAAGGATCTAAAAAAATTGGGGCCCCTAGTTTTGGGTGGCCCTGTTCGGGCGGGCTTCCTGCACATGGGCTTAGCCGGCCCTGTCACTACCGACTCAACAAACAAATTTCACACACCATCCAATTCTTCATCGCCATCGCCGCCTCTATTGTCTCAATTGATCTCTGTGATTTATTGTTTTGATATCTGGATCCAAAGTAAGTGACTGATTTTCGCCGCCGCTGCTGGAAGCTATGTCGTTTGGAAGTTATATGGCTTACCACCATTGGAGTGGAGAGGTGGGAGGTGAGTAGCGGATAAGATAGAAGATCGCAGAAAGAAGAAGGAGAAAGAAAGAAGGCGATGAATAAGACGATCTGACGTCTGTAATCTGTATCAATCAGATGAAGAAAGAAGGAAAGGGGAATTTTGCTAACATTGTTGGGAATTTTAGTGAAACGAATGAGATTTGAATTCGTTCGATGTATTGATCATATGGGCGTCCAACACGTTGGAAACAAAATTTCCATGATCGTGTATTTCCGTTTGTTGAAATGGATGTCACTAAAGCGTTAAGTCACTAAAATCCCGTGTGGTGAAAGGTGATTAATGCACATAGTGTGTTGATCGATACATGAATGAATTAAGTCATTCAAATACAGTTGGATCCACTGTACTAAAATTCATGGGAAATGCAAATGAGGTTTATAAAGATATATCCAAATTGCATTATTGGAATGTTATTCATTTGTGTTTAAATGTGATTAATTACTCAAAATTATTGAGAAATTAAATACACAAGTTAAACAAAATGAAATAGTGAATTGTGACCTTTCACGATGGTTTCCAATAAGAAAAGGTTGGTAAAAATTCAAAAACAAAGAATTGTGTTGCCTGGGACTTGAACTCGCGTATTGTTGGATAGCAGTAGCGAAGTGGCACCATTGGAACTAGGGATGGCAATTAGGGCTACCCGGCCCGGGCCCGGCCCGATATACCGGGCCCAGGCCCGGCCAAGAGAAGCCCATGGGCCGGGCTTGGGCTTATAGCTAGGCCCATGGGCCCGTGATTATATATAAGATTTATATATATATATATATATATATATATATATATATGTATATATGTATATATGTATATATAACTATTGAATTTATAATATTTATACACTTATATTATTAAATGATGTTGTACTTTACACATTTGTAATATTTTTCTATACATATAAGATTTCAAGTGATATACAATCATTTTATATATTATATTTTTAGTATATTTATATAATTTATTAAGTAATTTAATATTAACTAATTTGAATATGTCAAATAAGGAAGTTCATGATAAATTTCAAATGATATAAGGTGATATCAAAATATTTGATATCAAGCAAAAAGATATTTATTAAATAGATTCATCACTCAACTAATACTACACTACATAAATAAAAATTTGAAAAAAAAAGACATTTTGATAACTAAATATTTGAAAAAAAAAAGAATTTTTAAAAAAAAAACCTTAGGCCCGGCCCGAGCCCGGCCCATGACGGGCCCGGGCTTGGGCCTATTGTTCAGGCCTGACCCGGGCCATGGGCCGGGCCTGGGCTTTGTGCTAGTGTCCCCGGGCCCGATCGGGCCTCTGAAAGCCCGGCCCGGCCCGGTCCATTGCCATCCCTAATTGGAACATCATGACTTTTGGTGACCAGTTCTGTCTAAACGCGAGTCTTATCCATTCTCGAATAACAGGCGAGTTTTTACACCTTTTGGCAATTGAATGAATGGTTGCAAACCATTCATCGCATCTTCCTCCGGGACTCAAGCCACTAGGTTGCAAGTGGATACTTAAGCGCAAGTTAAAAATGGATGGAACTATTGACAAATACAAGGCCAAACTAGTAGTGAAAGGCTACCGACAAAACGAAGGCCTAGAGTACTTTGACACGTATGCTCCCGTGTCACGAATAACATCCATAAGAGTATTTATCGCCATAGCTGCTCTACCTGACTTTGAAATACACCAAATGGATGTTAAGACAACCTTCCTAAACGGTGATTTGGAAGAGGAAATTTACATGGAACAACCTGAGGGGTACATAGTTCCTGGACAAGAAAGAAAACTTTGTCGCCTTGTGAAATCATTATATGGACTGAAACAAGCTCCTAAACAATGGCATGAGAAATTCGATAATGCGTTATCATCTCGAGGTTTCTCCATAAATGAATGTGACAAATACTTATACGTGAAAGGGGATTCTGAATCCTTCGTAATGATTTGTCTCTATGTTGATGATATACTCATAACTGGGAGTAGTCCCAAATTGATTTTGGAAAGCAAAAACATGTTAAAGGATTGTTCGACATGAAAGACATGGGCATAGCAGATGTGATCTTAGGAATTAAAATTTCTAAGACTGCTGATGGGATAGTACTTTCACAATCTCATTACATCGAGGATGTTTTGAAGAGATTCGATGCTTTTGACCTATCGCCACTGAAAGCACCGATAGACTTAAACAAAACTATTACTAAGAATTATGGAACACCCATAGCACAAGGACGGTATGCGCAAATCATTGGCTGTCTTATGTACATATCAAATTGTATACGACCGGACTTCGTATACCCGGTCAACAAGTTAGCAAGATTTACGCAAAATCCGGGCCAAAACCATTGGGTAACATTGGATAGAGTATTGAGATACTTGAAATACACGCTCAATTATGGTTTACATTATACGAGATATCCAGTTGTATTGGAAGGATACAGTGATGCTAACTGGATATCCGATAACAAGAACTCTAAATCCACTAGTGGGTATGTATTTACCATAGGTGGAGCGGTGTCTTGGAGATCATCCAAGCAAACTCTCATTTCAAGGTCGACTATGGAATCAGAGTTTATTGCATTGGATAAAATAGGAGAGGAAGCTGAGTGGCTTCATGACCTGTTGGAAGATATCCCATGTTGAGATAAACCCGTGCCTACTATAACGATTAACTGTGATAGTCAATCAGCTTTAGGGAGAGCACGAAGTACTATGTACAATGGCAAGTCTAGACATATACATCGAAGACATAAGTCCATTAGGCAATTAATCTCCACGGGAGTTATCTCTTTGAATTATGTGAGATCAAAGGATAACATTGCGGATCTGTTAACAAAAGGCCTACTTGGAGATCAAGTTAATTGTTTGTCTAGGGGAATGGGGTTAAAACCCATGACATAAAGAATTTGTATTGTGGATACCCAACCATACTGACTCGAGATCCCAAGAATTTGGTTCAATGTGGCAAACTAAACATTACGAATTCAGTGAAGCACTTCAAGAGTGTATCTCATACACTAATAAGTAAGAGCACTTAGGATAAACGCCACTCGTGGCTTTTACTCCAAAATCCATTCTCGTGTAAGACATTTAAGTGCTATCCTGCAAGGGGTAAAGGATGAGTAATTGGACTCTTAATGAATCCCAAACTTGAGCTCATCTCTGGGTCAAGTGGGGCATAGGCAGGATGCCCTTTTTGGGAGTTCACCTATCTAAGTGCGAAGACAGGCCGCTTCAATTGTAAACACTTATGAAACCAGAAAGTTGTTCACGGTCAAAACGGACATACGGTAAGAACCTGAAACGAGTACCGAGTTGTGATAGTGTGAGTATCTTTGTCTTGGTATACACAAAACGCCGACCGGTTCAAGGCATCACGTCCACCGCGTGGCAAGTATATCCGAAGGTATTTCACTACGGTAGATTCAAAGAGGAAGCTATCAATCCCGATGCTATCACTTCTCACTGAAAGAGTGCATGTGCATCAATTCTCTTTCATATGTGGGGATTGTTGGGAATTTTAGTGAAATGAATGAGATTTGAATTCGTTCGATGTATTGATCATATGGGCGCCCAACACGTTGGAAACATGTATTCCGTTTGTTGAAATGGATGTCACTAAAGCGTTAAGTTACTAAAATCCCGTGTGGTGAAAGGTGATTAATGCACATAGTGTGTTGATCGATACATGAATGAAATAAGTCATTCAAATACAGTTGGATCCACTGTACTAAAATTCATGAGAAAGGCAAATGAGGTTTATAAAGATATATCCAAATTGCATTTTTGGAATGTTATTCATTTGTGTTTAAATGTTATTCATTAAGTGTCGCCTAGGACTTGAACTCGCGACATGTTGGATAGCAGTAGCAAAGTGGCACCATTGGACCATCATGACTTTTGGTGACCAGTTCTGTCTAAACGCGAGTCTTATCCATTCTCGAATAACAGGCGAGTTTTTACACCTTTTGGCAATTGAATGAATGGTTGCAAACCATTCATCGCATATTTTTGAAGTGTTTTCATACCACTTCATGGAAGCCTTTGAGAAGTATAAATATGGGAATAGAGTTCATTTCCAAACACACATCCAAAGCATTTGATACTTCTCTTCTCACTTGCTTTCTCTTTTGCACTCAATCATACTCAAAGTAAGTTCGTCAGATTCGACTATTGGAGTGCTCCTTAGTCGTCTAAGAGTAGTTTTATCCTGGGAGACTATTGTCATAATTCCGTAAGCACCACGAGCGGGGCAATTTTGTCTTAATGAGAGATAGTCAAACTATCAACTCTACTCGCCACCTTGTGTACTACTTGTTGTTGGTTACTCCTTGGATGCTGTTGGAAGATCGAAGATTGGTGAAATCCATACGTGACTTGTTTCGTTCTTGAAGTGTGCAAAGGAACGACTTTGTGGCCGCATCAATATTCAAGTACATCATATTTAGTAAGATATTTCAATTGTTTGTATATTGTTATATATACTTTGTTTGTATTGTACCTCTACTTGTTCTTGTATCAAACTCTTGCTCAAGAAAATTCATACGACTCCTACAAACATGACCTTATATTTATTGATAATTACATTTCTACCACCGAGATTTTTAGTGATTATAACATGTTGGTAAATTGCATAATGGTACAGTATCTTAGAGAGACCATCTTTCCTGAGAATTTGCGTATATATACATGAAATCTATAAGAACAAAGTCACTGATTCACAAAATTTGGAGGGCTGAGATTTCATAGAATTTAAATTGTGTTCCAATTTATGAGTTGTTGTGAAATGTAGTCAGTTATAATGATAGTATTGCAATAAGATTATAAAATAACATCTATTGATCAAGGACATGTTGTTGTTCGTTTATGCCTGAGGGTTGTTGTCAAACGGATATTGAATTTGCCTATTCGACTGTCGCTCCTATGAGTTGGAAGTGGGGTTGTAGTGCTGCATCATCGCCCTGGGAGCTATGGGAGTGTGGGCTCATTATCAGTTGGTTTTGAATCACAGGTTTAGTTTTGGAGTTCGAATGGCCACTGTTATACACTCTGAGCTTTAGTTTTAGATTCTCCAGGGATCAGAGCATTGCTAGAGTCTTTTGGGTTTCGTACCGTCATGATATTTCCATTAGCTTCTTTGGCTAATTGGACCCTGTTTGTATTTGAGCTTCAGTGATACACCTTGTATCATGATTGAGGTATACCCCTCTTATTCTTGTACATTATTTTTTGGGCTTAATTAACTTTTTACCGTTTCAAAAAATGATTCAGCTACTGTTTGCATAAATAATTGAACTCAATTGGTGTTTTTTCGTAAACTAGAGTTCTAATTCATGGTGAATTATGCATTTTCCCAAACGTTCAAGACTACAGTCTTTTTTTTTTTTTTAACTAAAGAAATTTCATTAAAAAGGAGTTGGAGCATCAACAGATGATCCTAAAATAGAGACAAGTCTGTTGGAGATCTTGTTCGAATCAATATTTACATCATCATATAACCAATCCGGGTACGAATGTCATTCTTGATAATAGAAACTAGGGGGAACACAAAAGGGGAAGGGTGGATCATCTAATTGGAACTTATTCTTGCTTCCTTCCTTTGCAAGCTGATCGACAATGTAGTTTGCTTCTCTGTAGACAAAAGTTGACTTGATCACTCCCACTTCTTCTCTAAGTTGTTGGATCTCAGTTATCAGCTCCTGGTGCGCCTCCGCCGGCTCCAGGTCCCTGCATATAGCATTAATAGCATACTTAGAGTCGGATTGTAGGATTATATTGAACAATCTATTCTTTTTTGCCATGATCAAAACATTCCTTATTGCAACAAGTTCAACATTACTATTGTCCATAATGCCTAAGATTACAATTGTTGCTTCTTGGGCAACTTACATATAGGTTCTAAAATTACATGTTCATTAGAGAAAAGGCCGAAGTCTTGTAAAACATTGGAAAGTCCAAGGTGTTTGAGCTTAACCGATGTCACTGGGGATGGACAGACCAATCTGAATATGGTTTTAAGAGGTTATATATGTTATAGTTTTCAGTTGTTAGTTGAAAGTTATGTTATTGTTTTAACGTCTTTTGTTATGATGTTAAGAGGGATGTGATGGTTTTAACGTGTCATATCTATTGATAATATCTAAGAAATAATGTGATCATATCGTTTTAAGGAGCTATATTATGGTTTTAAGATGGTTTGTTATAGTTTTAACTTTTAAGTAACGATTTAAAATTATTTACAAATATTAGTAAATTAACAACCATTAAAAAAATTAAATTACAAGAATGCCCATAATAATACTCAAAAGAACAAGTTTAAAATAAGGTAAATGACAATCATTAGAATATTGAAATATTTAGTGTTTTTTTCCGAATAAATTTGTTTATGTACTTCGGCTTCCTGCCTTTTCTTCCTTGTGTTTGCATGATGCTTCAATACTGTAGTGACACCTTTCGCAGGCCTATCATCTAACTCGATGTCATCATCAGCACCTGCTTAAAACATTATTTACTGGGTTAAATTATAACAATTCTCATTAAAATTATAACAATTCTCATTAAAATTATAACATATACGTTTAAAACAATAACAAGCAAAAATATATTATAAATGCTAAGTATCATAACAATGACGTTTAAAACTATAGCACCCACTCTTTAAATCATAACAAAGGGTCTTAAAAGTATAAACAATATTTGTAAAAATCAAATATTTTATCATAAACTAAAAACACAAGCGTTGCTGCTTAAACGAAAAGAAAGAAGAGAAAAGAAAAAGGAAAAATCCTAAAATTGCTAAGGCCATGTTCGGTTTCATTATAATGGATAGTGGAAATTTTGATGGTTAACTAAAATTGTGAATTTTGGACTTAACGTAATAGATGATCTAATATGGACTTATATGCAAAGTGTAGTGCGGGAGATATATGCAATAAGGCCAAGTATTAATAATACTTTCTCCGTCCCGTAACAAATGAAACATTTTATTTTGTTGAATTTTTTAGGGTCATCTTGACCTTAAATTATTATCAAATTATATGATAAAAATAATTTAAAATATTATATTATAAAACTAGAATGTTTATATTTTCATTATATAAAGTTCTTAATTATTTTTCTTTTATAATTTGGGACTAATACGAGGTCAAACTGACCCTCGAAAAGTCAACAAAACAAATTGTTTCATTTGTTATGGGACGGAGGTAGTAGCATACTAGTAGTTCATTAGAAACAAAAACACTAGCTTTGCTGCTTAAACGAAAAGAAAGAAGAGAAAAGAAAAACAAAAAATAAATCCTAAAGTCATTAAGGCCATGTTTGGTTTCATTAGAGTGAATAGTGCCAATTTTGATGGTTACAAATTGTGAATTTAGCTAAGATGCACGGGGACGGATACGGATACGATATCGATACGTGGAAACGTCAATATTGAAAAAAGTAAGATATGGGGACGTGTAAGATACGTTTAATATTTATATTTATTTTTAATAGATTTAATTTATTAAACTAAAATTTGTAAATTCTAAAGAACATAAACTATATTATAAGACAAATATAGAAATAGATAAACCTATTGACTCATAAATATAAAGCCTAAAGAAACAAAATAGTGAAATAATGACACTAACTAAGTAAATATAATATTAAAGTACTAATTGACCAGCCTTACTCTAGTCTCTATAGCTAAATATAGAAAATTACTTTCCAATTCCAAGAACACGCCTATTACTCTACAAGTAAATAATTGAGTGTCAATATCTCAAATTTCATCTTAATTCATTCACCATTGCTCACACAGTCACACACTATTTCTCAAGCTTTCACAGAGATATAGAACCCTTGACAGGCGGCGGCAAGCAAGAGAGACGGACGGAACGGCAAGAAACACAGTTCGATTGATGGTGGAAGTGACCCGCAAACAAACTAGCATCAGATCTGTATATTTCTGATTTGGATTTTCAGATTTAATTTCGGATCTGGGTTGGCAATAGAAAGAGAAAAAAAAAAAGGATGGGGTGGATACGTATCGAGGCGTATCCGTCCCCGATACGTATCGACGGAGATTCTCGGGCAGTTTGCACGTCCCCGTGCTTCCTAGGAATTTAGACTTAAAAGTAACAGATGATTTAATTTGGACTTATATGCAAATTGACCCTGTAGTGGGGAGGTATATGTAGTAGGCCCAAGTATTAACTCCCACCGGCCCATATAACATTCAGGCCTTAATCACAAGAGACAACGGTAAATTAGTTCAACTTGATCAAGTTACTAATTCTATATGTTTGATTTTTACACGGAGTTTTAGGAGAGTTGTAGATAAAGTTATTATATTGGTGGATGAAACCCATGTGCTGCCATGTGCTGACTAAGTTGATGCTTAGGATTAATCTCTCAAATTAGCCATCAAAAGACAAGTACAAACATTCCCTCCAAAAAGACCCAGATCTCCAAAATAAAATTAAATCCAGCAAACTTCCCTCCGGATCTCCAAAATAAAATCAAATCCAGCAAACTTCCCTCCATTCATGGATATTTTAATTTCCCACTGAAAATTTGAATTCTCATCAGATTAAAAGGTTCATCTACAAGAACAATCTACCACAATTTCTTTCTTTACAAAACATTCACACAAATACACACAGATACAACATTCTGAAGATCAAGTTTGCATCTACTCACACCCTCCAAAAATTTACAATCACCAAAAGTTTACAACAATCTAGTTCATGAAGATGTAAATGATGACTCCTAGGACGGCTCTTGTTCCAGCAAAACAGGTTTCTTCATCAAAATTCCATAGCTAACAAATGAGGTATGCTCCGAAACGATCGATCTTCAATTAACATCCAATCTGTCATGTTGCAAGAGTAGGTTTAGTAATATGCTCATCATGTTGCAAGAGTAGGTTTAGCTGGCATCTTCTTTCAAAGTATGACATTTTTCACATGATTCTACATTCAGTTTGGTATAATAGGCTTTTTAGAATTGCTTAGATGCGTACATATCGTTTATATACACAGGGCCAAGTATGTTTAGTCCTCTGAATGTGTTAACTTTGTTGAATCTCTGTATGCTTCTATAGCAATTGATTAGATACTGGAGAAAAGTACAAGACTTGCACCAACTGATAGTGACTTATAGGGACAAACAGGGGTAAAAATCTCAAGGATGAGATAGTGTAACTAAAAGTGAAAATGTTGTAACCCATCATTTAACTTAAAAAAAAAAAGTGCAAGAATTTCTTACCTGCGTTTGTCAGTTTTACTCATCCGTTTTTTACTCACAAAATAATACCGTATGCTCCAAAATGATCGACCTTCAATTAACATCCAATCTGTCATGTTGCAAGAGTAGGTTTAGTAACATGTTCATTATTGTTTACAGTGTTTATAAGTAGCAACAGATAGTAAAAGCAGCAGTAACTTACCTCAGCCCCATCAGAATGGCAGATACTACTGCGGGATCTACTTCGGCATCAAGTAATGCTCCACGAGTCAAGTGGTTGACAAACATTGAAAAGAACGCAATCAGTCACCATATGGTAATGAATTTCAATGATGGAAAATTGAAACATGGGCTCATTAACCAACTTGCAGCTGAATTCCGTGTGACTAGAGCTATCATTTCAGCAATTTGGAGAAGTGTTCTGATCTCAATTAAGGAGGGAACAACACCAAACACAAACAGAAAGTTCAAAGGGAGTAACAAAATGTATGTGGACTTGGAAAAGGTACGAGCTATTCCTTTACACTTGCGAACACATTTGCGAGCACTTACTAGGGAACTATCAACAGCACTTGAAAGAAAGGTTTCACTATCTTTCGTTCATAGGCTGGTTAAAAGGGGAAAGATCAGAGCGCACTCTAATTCGATAAAACCATATTTAACTCCTGAAAATATGATTGCAAGAATGAGGTGGGTGCTGTCACACATTCAAAGCAACACATCAGATGATAGTCTTTTATTTGACGGCATGTATGACCAAGTGCACATTGATGAAAAGTGGTTTTATATGAGCAAAATTGCGCAGAAATATTATGTCTTGCCAGATGAGGATAAACCACATAGGACCTGCAAGTCAAAAAGATTTATCACCAAGATAATGTTCATGTCTGCAGTGGCTAGGCTGTGTATGATGCAGATGGAACATGCTTGTTTGATGGTAAAATCGGAATTTTTCCCTTCGTAGTTAATGTTCCGGCCAAAAGGGCTAGTAGGAATAGAGCAAGAGGTGTGTTGGAAATGAAGGGTGTTGAGAAAGTGACCAGGCAAGTCATCAAGGAATGTCTAATTGAAAAGATCATTCCGACAATAAAAGAAAAGTGGCCTGATTATCGCAGCAAGACTATTCTAATTCAGCAAGACAATGCCAAACCACATTTACGTCCACAAGACTCGGACATGGACTTTGCAAATGCGGCACAATCAGAAGGATTCGACATTAGATTGGTTTGTCAACCACCAAACAGCCCGGATTTGAACATAAATGACTTGGGGTTTTTTAGAGCTATCCAAAGTTTGCAGTATGAAACAGCGCCACAGAATATCTGCCAACTTGTTGATGCAGTGATAAAAGCATATGATAACACAAGTGCTGAAAAATTAAACTATGTTTGGTTGTCACTCCAGAACTGCATGAATGAAATTCTCAAAAAAGAGGGAACAAAAATTACCCACCGCCACACATGGGGAAGAAAAGACTATCTAGGTTGGGAATACTACCTACTCATATCAGTGTATGCAAAGAAGTTGTTGATCAGGTAACACAAGAGTTGAATGACTTAGATGGAACATAAGCTAAGAAGGTAGAAGGTAGTGTCACATACTTTTGTTATTTTGGTCAACTGAACATGTAGTATGACATTGTTTGACGGCGTGCAATTAGGTCGAACCAGGTATTATGACATTGATTGCAATATGCATCTAATGGATATGTACTTGAACTTTTGTATAAGAATGTGAAGTTCCATAAACTTTTGTGATTAAAGAATGAAAACCCGATTTCATAACCATGCAGACAACTTCACAACATTAAAAGAAGGGATTCAAATAGGTACCTCAAAGTAAGTAGGGAGAAGAATATCCAACATCATCTGAACACTAGGACTGAAAGTATTTCTATGGCGTTGCTGAGCTTCCTGCACGCTTAACTTTTTTTTTGTCATGCTACCTATTCTCCTCCATTTCCCATTTGTGTTTTCAGGTTTTTTCTCATCTTTACCATCATAGCTATCCTCTACCACCCATCCACATAGAGTGTCAAAATAATCGTCATTGATCAGCTCGTTCAAGTCTTGAGGTGTTGCACCATCTTCAGATAGAAACAGAGTTCCATCTCTACTTTCATCATCGAGAGGGTGGTATGTTATAGGACTGAGAAGATGCAGATCATTTGGATGAACTTGGGGGCATGGATCAGGATCAACTTGGGGGCATGAATCAGGAACAACACTCAGAAGATACAAATCCTCCGACTCCAGAGCATTTGGATCAACTTGGGGGCATGAATCAGGATCAACTTGTGGGCATGAATCAGGAACAACACTTAGAAGATACAAATCCTCCGACTCCATCTATTCTTGGCAACTTTCTCCTTTAGTATCTAAACCTATAAATTTGCGACTACATTCACTTCACCATCTCCTGCATATTTGACACCAAATTAAATCATGATCACTCGGAGAAGATATGTTAATGTCATAAGCTTATTTTCATAAATTACTTCAATCACATTAAAGAGAAGGAAACAAAGGAAACACCCATATTTGTTACTGGTACATCAAACAAGAAACAAGAGAGCACAAATTGATCAGTGTAGAATTGACAATTTTAACATTCTGGACACAAACAAGAAGAGAACAAGACCTGTGAAGCTCATCAGAAGGGTCAAATAAAGAGAAGCACAAATTGATCAGTGTAGAATCTAAAACTATCTACTTACTTTTGTCCATATAGGCATACACTTCTTAACCTTCAAAACAAATCAACCACACTTTTTTTATATCCAAACTAGGAGTAGTTTCACGTGAATGCAACTTCTTAAATAATGCACTTCAATTTTTATATGCAAACCAAAATTGTCCCCATGCCATTACCAACAACAATTTTAATTACTTATCTATGCAGACTCCAAGTTAAAGTACCTACCATCACCACCTAAAACCAAAACCCCTCTCTCCTACCAATTTGTTACTGAGTTTGAACCTTTCAGCAGATGGAACCGAAACAACTCTGTTAAGATTACTCTACACATAAACTGCTGTATATGGTTGTGAATTGGTCAGTCCAGTATCACCGGTGGGTAGGAGGAGTGCTAAAATTGTCGATTTATATATCACATTTCTATTCCTGTTTTTTATCTTTTTTTAAAATTGTTTATGTATTTTCTTTTCGTCCATTTTCTAAAATTGTTTATGTTTTCCTTTTGAAATTCCTTTGTTTTTTTGCTAAACTTTTATATCATAATTTTATTGTGCCACCAAACCAAACATCACCCCCAATGCCGCATTATACAAACATGTTGAATTATGAGTGCCCACTTGCTAAAACAAATTGACAAGTTGATTGCGGCTCTCTTCAATAATCTGGTTGGGAGGAAGAATATAGTTGCAAGTTGAAGATGCACCATAAATGGTGTAGTTGGGGTGTTGAAGAATTTGTCTAGGTATTCACCATCAACATCATCCCTCAACAGCCTCCTCTTCAGTTCAATATCTCTACATCTATTTCTGTATCTGTTTATGTGAGGTGATCATCCGAGTGAGAAATATCCGAGAGTGTAACGACCCGACCAATCCGGCCGGCGTGGTTACTCCTGGACGGACCCACACACGTCTCAACAGTATGATATTGTCCGCTTTGAGCCTGAGCCCGCACGAAATTGCTTTTGGAATCACCCAAAAGGCCTCATACCATGTGAGAGTGGTGGTCTAACATATATACCCTTTATTCCACTCACTATTAAGCGATGTGGGATGCGGGGTATTACAAACTACCCCCCTTAAAGCCTTGACGTACTCCTCGAGCGCCTCAAGTGGTGGGGGTGACAAACTGACAATAACCCTTACCAACCGTCCACCCGGTGCGGGCTTTGGGTTGTTCTAGGCTCTGATACCATTTGTAACGACGCGACCAATCCGGCCGGCGTGTTTACTCCTGGACGAACCTTCACACGTCCCCACAGTATGATATTGTCCGCTTTGGGCCTGAGCTCGCACGGATTTGCTTTCGGAATCACCCAAAAGGCCTCATACCATGTGAGAGTGGTGGTCTAACATATATACCCTTTATTCCACTCAGTCTTAAGCGATGTGGGATGCAGGACATTACAGAGAGTGTTTGTAATATTTCTCTTAATCAGTCAGTAAAGTGCAATCTTCCGTGGATGAAGGCAATTGCCAAACCACGTAAATCTTGTGCCTGTTTAAATTACAACAATGTTTACTTTCAATTTCGGGCGCTTCCGCACAACAAAACCTTCTAAAAGAATCATTTTAAAAGAAACCAACAATCTGTATCTATCTATATAATATATAAAAGCAGAGTTCCCATTCTAAAAATATTATCCAATCAGAATGCTCCAATCCACGTGGCATTTTCTCAATTATTTGAATAAAAAATTCAATTAATTCCCTATCTAAACTAATTATATTATTTTCCTATCTAAACTAAATTATCTATCTATCTATATAATATATAAAAGCAGAGTTCACATTCTAAAAATATCAACCAATCAAAATGTTCAATTCAAGTTCTTGCTGACGTGTCAATTTCTCATTTAATTGGAATAAATTTATTTTAAAATTCACTTAGAAAACATTGACTAAAAATAGAATAAAATTTAAATTCAACTAAGCATATGTCAAAAAATAATTAATCTAAATCAAAATATAATCTACAAAGCGTATTCTTGAAAATAAACATGGTGAAAATATAATCTCCCCAAATTCAACTAAGCATATGCCAAAAAAAAATAATCTAAATCAAAATACTACTAAGCGTATTCCTCAAATAAACGCGGTAAATATTTAATCACTCCAGACTCAATTTTAAATTAGAATTCCTATCTTCTAATCAAAATTTTGATTCCTCTGCCGACCATTTCATATATACATTAAAAAATAAAAAATGACTGAAAATGATGGTATAATATTTTAATTACTTTGTTCAACAATAATTTAGAATAATTTATATATTTGACATGTGCATTACGCAATAAATTATAATAACACTCATATTTGGTGATAAGATTTTGAAAAATGTCTATCAATGAAAATGAAAGAAAATATCATTATGTATTTTATTTGATATTTATGTAGCTTTTATATAAGTTAAAATGAAAATATATGTTTGATATGTATATTCCGAAATAAATTAGAATTAGAATAACATTCGATTCAATGATGGTACTACCATATAAATTTTTTATCAATATATTTATTTTAGAAAATAGTTATTTATTTATTATTTAATACTCCCACCGTCCCTGTATAAGTTTATCATTTGCTTTGTATGCGGTAAAACTCATTCAGGTACTCCGGAGTACCCCCTACCCAATTTAGGTACTCTTGAGTGCGCCTGTTCAATTTAGATACTTTCTAATTCAACAGAAAAAATGTGAACAATACAAGCGTGTGACACCCACTAACCTGTCGGGCCAAAATTCTCAACACAATAGAAAAAATTGTCATGTCTTATACAATGCATTAAAATTCCAGTTTGATACTCCAAAGTACCAAAAAGTGTACATAGCACCCGCCTATTTTTCATTTTGCTTTGCAGTTTTTATTCTTATTTTATTCGCTATTTTTGATATGTTGGATGTGTGATTACCATGCTTGAATTATTTAATTTTTTGCGTTAAATTGAAAAAGTATCAAAAATGGCAACATGTTACAATAAAGTACATAAGTTGGACACGGACGCTCTCTAGAGTACAAAAAATAGATTTTATTCGAATATTATGAGTGAAAGTATGAGATGTTAATTATTGATTGGAAGAGAGAAAGTTGGAAATAAAGAGAGAAAGATGAAACCCCTAGAGAGAGGGAAAATGAGAGGAAAAAAACGAGAGGTCTCTCAAAATTTGAACAGTATCCGGGACCTCTATAATTGAAACCCGAATGTGAGGTCAATTATAGACGTCGAGAGGCCTATATATTCCAAATCCAAATATGATGTAAGAGTTTTGTTGAATGACTATTAACTCCAATATTTGAACGCATTTGAGAAAAATAGAGTGAAGTTGATACAGGGTCTATGGCAAGTTCATGGTCACGGGGCAAATGAAAGACATTCAAGTGGATGACATTATACTCAGTCTTAATTATGCCGAAATAATTTATAATAGTTGATGGGTTTGTGTTCCATAATAATTAAAATAATAATTGCATTTGATGGGACTACATGTAGGATTTCTATCCATAATAAGTGTATACTAGCTTTATCCTATTTTGAAATTCAAGAGATTAAGGGTTTTACTGAATGAGAATTGAAGTTCAATATTGGAACGCATTTGATAAAAATAGGGTGAAAATGATATGGAATCTATGGCAAGTTTTTGATCACGAGGCAATTGAAAGACATTCATGTGTTATTATACTCAGTCTTAAAAACAATGGATGTGTTCGGTTGGTGTACTCATGTGATAATTTACAATAACAATCACAATAGATGGTACTACCAAAGGGCTATCTATCTATAATAAGTGTTTTTCTTACTTATCCTATTTTGAAATTCAACATATTGGGGGTATTGTTGAATGACTATTGAACTCCAATATTGGAATCCATTCAATTTGAGAAAAATAGAGCGAAGGTGATATAAGATCCATGACAAGTTCATAGTCACGGGGAAAATGAAAGACATTCATGTGGATGACATTATACTCAGTCTTAATTATACTGAAATAATTTATAATAGTGGATGGATTTGATTGTGTTCCATAATAATTAAAATAATGATTGCATTTGATGCGACTACCATGTAGACTATCTATCCATATAAGTGTATATTGATTTTATCCTATTTTGAAATTCAAGAGATTAAGGATTTTGCTGAATGAGAGTTGAAATCCAATATTGGAACGCATTTGAGGAAATTAGGGTGAACGTGATATAAAATCTATGGCAAGTTCATGATCACGGGGCAAATGAAATACATTCATGTGGATGACATTATACTCAGTCTTAATTATGCTGAAATAGTGGATGTGTTTGATTGGTGTACTCATGTGATAATTTACAATAAGAATTACAATAGATGGGACTATCCAATAGGTTCTCTATTTATAATAAGTGTATTCTTGCATATACTATTTTGAAGTTCAACATATTAGGGGTTTTGTTGAATGACTATTGAACTTCAATATTGAAACCCATTTAATTTGAGGAAAATAGAGGAAGGTGATATAGGATCCATGACAAGTTCATGGTCACGGGGAAAATGAAAGACATTAATGTGGATGAAATTATACTCAATATTAATTATGACACATATATGAATATTATGCATGTACTTGTTAAGTTTGAAGATGAAAAAATACATCATGTTAAGTATTTTGTAAATTCAACATTTTTCTATGGTCAAGGTGGAGTTATTATATGACCATGCTCATGGGGCAAAGGAAAGACATTCATATCGAAATAGCATAGTCCCGATGGTTAGTGGATGTCGATAATAGTACTAATGACAATGAAAATGATAATGAGGTGATATTAAATTGCCATATGACATTTTAATTCAATGAAAAAATACATCCTATTAAATTTTTGGATACTATAAGATGTTTCAGTTAAGAGTTGGTGCGTGGTAATGCTTATAGGAAACATAGACCAAGTAGAGAGATAAACAATTGTGTAACAATATACATATGCTCTATATCTTTCTTTATTTGTAGTTCGACACAATCAAATTTATAAAGTAACAAGTGTGCGTACAACTTTTTTATGCCTCGTCGAGTACTCGACGGGTTAATTAACTAGTATAATTTTTGGAAAAAATTGATCAAACCCCCCAACCTATACTACAAGTGAGACATTACCCCCTAACCTATTAAATTTGATACTTAACCCCCTCACCTATATAAATTGTTGCAACATACCCCCTATATAATATTTTACTATCAATTTAATATTTTCCATTCAATTTAATATTTTTCCTTTAATTAAATATTTCCGTTTGATTCCAAATTAATCATAATACCTACAGAAAAACTAATTTTGAAAATTATGATATGAAACTAAACGATTTTCACTTTTATAATATAATATAATATAAGTTCAAATATTATTTTTATCCGGTATAATTAATGAAAATATTATTTTTTCACTTTTGTAATATAAATTGTATTGAAAAAATAAGATTTGAACTTATATTATATAAGTAAAATCTTATATTTTTATAATATAATTTTTAAAATTATTTTTCGATATGAATTTAGGATTAATTGGAGTAAAACTGACATATTAAATTGTAGGGAAAATATTAAATTGAATGAAAAATATTAAATTAAAGGGAAAATATTATATAGGGGGTATGTCGTAACACTTTAAATAGATGAGGGGGTTAAGTCTCAAACTTAATAGGTTAGGGGGCAATGTCTCAATTGTATTAAAGTTCAGGGAGTTTGATCAATTTTATCCATATATAAAAGCAGAGTTTACATTCTAAAAATATCAACCAATCAGAATGCTCAATTCAAGTTCATGCTGAAGTGTCAATTTATTATTTAATTGGAATAAATTTATTTTAAAATTCACTTGAAAAACATTGACTAAAAATAGAATAAAATTAAAATTCAACTAAGCATATGCCAAAAAATAATTAATCTAACTCAAAATATACGTGGTGAAATATAATCTCCCCGAATTCAATTAAAATTAAAATTTCTATCTTATAATCAAAATTTTGATTCCTCTGCCGACCATTTCATGTATACATTAAAAATAAAAAATTACTAGAAAAAGACGGTATAATATTTTAATTACTTTGTATTTGTGTCACTATTCATTAATTTATTCAATAATAATTTAGAATAATTGATATATTTGACATGTGTATTACACAATAAATTATAATAATACTCATATTTGGTGATACTATTTTGAAAAATGTATATCAATGAAAATGAAAGAAAATATCATTATGTATTTTATTTGATATTTATTTACCCTTTAGGTAATTTAGAATAAAAGATGTGTTTGATATGTATATTCCGAAATAAATTAGAATTACAATAACATTCGATTCAATGATGGTACAACCATATAAACTTATTATCAATAAAAATTATTTTAGAAAATAGTTATTTATTTATTATTTAATACTATCCCGTTCCTGCATAAGTTTATCATTTGCTTTGTATGGGGTAAAACTCATTTCAGGTACCCCGGAGTGCCTCTGTCCAATTTAGGTACTCCAGAGTGCGCCCTGTTCTATTTAGATACTTTCTAATTCAACAGAAATAATGTGAACAATACAAGCGTGTGACAGCCACTAACCTGTCGGGCCAAAATTATCAAGACAATAGGAAAAATTGTCATGTCTTATACAATGCATTAAAATCCTAGTTTGGTACTCCAAAGTACCAAAAAGTGTACATAGCACCCGCCCATTTTTCATTTTATTTTGCATTTCTTTATTCTTATTTTATTCTCTATTTTCGATATGTCGGATGTGTGATTACCATGCTTGAATTATTTAATTTTTTGTCGTTAAATTGAAAAAGTATCAAAATTGGCAACTGATAAGGGGGAAGGGGAAGCGTGGGGTCGAAACAATTCGCCCCTTATGACCCTCGAAACATGCCTACGGGATCAATAGGTCACCGGCCAGACCCGGACCAGCTATTAAGGACCGTCGGACTAATAAATCGGTACCCTCGAAAGGACCAACCCTCCGACATCATGGCACTTCGTACCGACCAACCTCCTCCATTGTCCGGATATGGGGAACATGTCTCCAGAGCCGGGACCCGCTCCGTATCCTCTATAAATACTACTACATTGTTCCCACGCACACAGAGAAGACACACATTTCACACTCATAGTCATTACATCCCACTTACTTCCACATTCATTGATTTGGTGACGGCCTAACTTAGGTAGACCGTTCCACCGTCCCCTCCCCCTTAACCTTCTTCTCTCTACAGGTCCCGGAGTTCCCCGGAGAAGATACTCACCCCTAGTTCATTAGGGAGTGAGAGATGGTAGAGTAGGCCCTTGAACGGCTTTTACCCTCATCATCTTGGCGCCGTCTGTGGGAAATCGAGACAAGAAGCTATGGTGAAGCGGAAACAACCGGGGACCACGGCTAAGGAGAAGGAACCTACTACAACTACTTCGGAAATTCCCAATCTTGAGGATGAATATACGCTGGAAGAAGACGAAATCCCCCCAGAGGACTTGGTCCCCACCTCTCCCCACTCGGGAGAAGGATCCGGAGAAACGGACAAACCCCAAGTTGAACCCCAAGTGTTGATTACAGAGAGCCGCCTTAAAGACCTCATGAGATCTGTTTATGACGAGGTTCATAAGCCGCCAAGGGGAGAACCCCAAAAAAGCGGCTCCATCCAAAATGAGCCCTCCCACCGACCCTCGAAGGACGGTCAGCCCGAGAAAGGCAAAAACGTCCGAGAGTCCACCCCCCAGAGTAGCGAAAGAACCCCCACCGACAGCTCCTTGATGATTCTTTGCGACCGTCGAAGAGAGACCGCTAGAGAAGACCGACGGGCGGGAAAAAGGCCTCCTCCACACCTAGGCACGATCCAGGAGGAAAATTATATGTCCGAGGGAGAAGCGTCAGACCCCGAAAGAGAGACCCTCGAAAAGAAACTAAGGAAGTATGAAAATCTGCTAAGGGAACACAACCAAAGGAAAAGAGACCCAAGGGATCACCGACCCACCCACGATGTCGACCATTGGAGGAGAGAAGACGAACGGGAAGCCAGAATGTATGGTTTCTCAAAGGGAAAACCAGTTCGAAAGACGGGTTTCGCACCCAATCCCCTGTCCACAAGGCTTATGAGCCATTCGATCCCACCGGATCGGAGAATCCCGAAAAACCTACCAAGGTATGCAGGAGAGACTTGCCCCCACGAACATAGGGTAAAGTTCGAAAACATGATGCAGATGCACGACCACGACGAGAAAGCTATGGTCATAGTTTTTCCCGGAACACTTGAAGGAGTAGCTACCGAATGGTACTACAACATGCCCACCGGATCCATTCGATCCTATACCGACCTCGTCCGGGCCTTTCTTGGGCACTTCACAGACTACAAAAAATCACGACGTGCGAGCAGCTGCCTACAGGATATCATCCAAAAAGAAGATGAGCCGCTCCGACGATGGTGGCAGCGCTTCAACGCCGTAGCTCTGCAAGTGGACGATCACCCCATGCATTTCCGGAGGCAAACTCTGTTCTCCAACACCCGGAACCGCGGGCTAGCATCCGAAGTTTCGAGAGAGGCGCCCGAAACAGCCGAGGCTCTTTCCGACATTGTAAACAAGTACATAGAAGAGGAAAGGATGAACAAGGAAGCCAAACTCGCGTTCAATCCACCAGCTTGTAGGGACAGAACGAGATCCCCTCGGAGGGATACACCTTCGAACCCAGCCAGGGACGCCCGAGAAAACGATTTCAACGGTCGAAAGCTTCCCCGGAAGAATCCAAGGCAGGTGAAGTACCCGCAGAGAAGAGTTTTCTCCATCATCGAAAAGGAGCCTTTCCTTCGATGGCCCAAGAAATACAAGGAAACTAACACTACCCGGGGCTCGGATGAGTATTGCCTATTCCATAAACAGGCGGGACACCCAACTGAAAAATGCATTGAACTCACGGCCGAGTTAGATCGACTCGTGGCCCAAGGGCTCGCACAAGAATATCGGGATTCAGAAGGTATCCTCACACTAAGGCTGGTCGAAAGGCGGAAGTCCGAAGTCGTCCGACCCACCCCATCGAGGCCCCCTCTACCCATGCAATCCGAAGTTTTTCAAGAATCAAAAGAATACCACCCGGAAGAAAACAATCGGGACAACAGCCCAATCTACGATGAAATCCGGTATATTGCCGGGGGGCCCACGGGAGGGGACTCTCGGAAGGAAAGAGACCGGACGGCCCGAAGGATGCGCAACGCTTACACGGAGGGATCACCCACGTTCAACGTAGGGCAGCTCGAAACACAGAGTCATGTCTTAACTTTTGGGGAAACAGATATCCCTCACCCGAGCATGACCCGGGGCCAAGACCCCAACTTCCCTTTGGTAATTTCGGTAGTAGTATCCGGCTTTCCTGTTCGAAAGGTGCTTGTGGACACCGGAAGCTCAGTGAACGTCATTACCGCGACCACCCTTAAAAAGATGAAGATCGAAGGAGGCTTAACCGAAGTTTCGACGGAATTTTCCGGATTCGGCGGATCGATTGTCAAACCTCTGGGGACCATTTGGCTCCTGACCACTTTAGGCGACAAGCCGGCGAGGGCGACCAACCACTGCCAATACGTAGTAGTGGACGCTCCCATGGGTTACAACATCCTCTTCGGGCGACCAGGGCTCAATCAATTCCAAGCAGTGGCATCCACCTACCATTTAAAACTGAAGTTCCCTACCGAGCTGGGAGTAGGGGAAGTCCCGGGGGATTCGAAGGAAGCATGGGAATGCTACTGCACTTCGACACGCCCTCAAAGTTCGAGGGTCGAAGCCCCCCAAGAAAGCGGATCCAAAGCCCTGCCGCACCCCTCGAAGAAACAATGCATGGTCGTCGAAAATGAAAATTTCGATTTCCCACCCGATCCCCGAGACGGCAATGAAAGGTTATCCCCTTGCTCCGAGGTAAAGGACATAATCTTGTCCGAAGATGATGAAAGGAAAACTATCAAGATTGCGACCGACCTACCGGAAGAGTTGGAACTCGCATTATCCATATTCTTGAAGAACAATTTGGATGTTTTCGCTTGGGGAACTACAGACCTTCGAGGAATCAGCCCCTACATCATGGTACACAAGCTCAACGTGAATCGAAGGGCCAAGCCCGTGAGTCAGAAACAAAGACTTTTCAGCCGAGAAAAGAATCTCATAATAGATGAGGAAGTATCGAAACTCCTAAAGGCCGGACATGTTCGACCCACCCAGTTTTCTGATTGGCTTTGTAACGTCGTCCTTGTGGGAAAGGGAAAGGGAAAATGGAGAATGTGCAACGATTTCACGGACTTAAACAAACATTGCCCACGGGATCCCTACCCACTACCTCGGATTGATCAGTTGGTGGATTCCACGGCCGGAGCGGAACGATTGAGTTTCATGGACGCATTCCAAGGGTATTATCAAGTTCCAATGGCCCGTGAAGATATCGACAAAACCGCCTTTGTAACCCATTCGGGCGTATTCTACTTTCGGGTTATGCCTTTCGGACTTCGAAACGCGGGAGCCACTTACCAACGGCTGATGAACATGATGTTCGAACAAGAGATCGGAAAAACCATGGAAGTATACGTTGATGACATGCTAGTGAAAAGCCTAGACGCCAAGGACCACGTCCGAAACTTGGGAAAATGTTTCGAGATCCTACAAAAGTTCGGAATGAAGCTCAACCCCGCCAAGTGTACTTTCGGGGTCAAAGGAGGGAAATTTCTCGGGTATATGGTCACTCAAAGGGGCATCGAAGCAAATCCAGATAAAATCTGAGCCCTTCTCGATTTTCCAAGTCCCCGAAACATAAATGAAGTCCAAAAACTTGTGGGTCGAATCATTGCCCTTAGTCGATTCATTTCGAGGGCCGGGGAGAAGAGCCTTCCATTCTTCAAAGTCCTAAGGAACAGCAAAAACTTCGAATGGAGTGAAGAAACTGAAAAAGCTCTCTCAGAATTAAAGGATCATCTCTCCAAGCTCCCCCTCTTAGCTAAACCCAAAGAGGGAGACACGCTCTACCTACATGTCGCCATCTCGAAAGAGGTAGTTAGTTCGGTATTAGTACGAATCGAAGGAGGGTTTCACCACCCGATTTACTACTTGAGCAAGGTCCTCACAAAGGCGGAAGTAAACTATTTGGATATCGAGAAGTTAGCCTACTGTGTCATACTCGCGGCGCGTAGGCTTCGACCCTACTTCCAAAGTCACGACATAGTGGTCCTCACTTCTCAACCACTCAAGCGCATCCTTGGAAAACCCGATCTCTCTGGGAGATTAGTAAGGTGGTCCGTCGAACTCATGGAGCATTCTATCGAATTCCAAGGACTCAAATCAAAGCAAGCTCAAGTAATCGCGGACTTCTTTTTTGGAACAAGAGACGAGGTCAATCCGATCCTAACCCTCGAAGAATCCGTGAAGGGCGAAAACCTCGACCCTCGATGGGACATTTACGTGGACGGATCGTCCACGCGAGGGCAGGGGGGAGTGGGTGTCCACATGACCGACCCCGTCGGAACAGAAATCGATTTCGCCATCAGATTGGCCTTCCCAGCCACCAACAATGAAGCTGAATATGAGACCGTCCTCATCGGGCTTCAACTCTCCTTAGAAAGCGGAGCAAAACATGTCCACCTACGAACGGACTCACAACTCGTCGCCCAACAACATTCAGGGGCTTTCGAAGCTAAGGAAGAGCCCATGAAGCTCTACCTAGCGGAACTCAAGCGCATGGTATCGAAATTCATGAGCGTCGAAATATCACAAATATCACGCAATCTCAACAAGATAGCGGACGGTCTAGCCAGATTCGAAAGCTCATCACAAACGATAGCTTCCCGACAGATCACCCTCATGACGATCCAACGACCTACCATCGGCGATAACAAGCTCAAAAGACAAAGAGGCCTCGAAATAGTCACCATTGATGCCAACCAAGAATGGTTAACAGACATCAAGCTTTTTAAGCAGGGGGTAGTCCCCTCGGACAAAATGGAGGCCCGAAGACTACGGAGAAGAGCACAATATTTCCTATGGAATGGCACCGAACTATACAAAAGGTCGTTCGATGGACCCCACTTGAAATGCCTCGACCGAGAGGAAGCCACGAAAGTTTTAGAAGAAATTCACGCCGGCAGCTGTGGAAACCACTCCGGCGGACGAGCACTCGCCCAAAAGGTTCGAAGGCAAGGGTTCTACTGGTCGAATATCATCAAAGACTCGAAATCGCGATTCCAAAATTGCGACGAGTGCCAAAGGTTTGCCCGCGAGAGCAAGGCCCCCGGATAACCTATGATGCCTATACCCATCTCGTGCCCTTTCGATAGGTGGGGAATAGACATTGTAGGAAAGCTACCCACCTCCACTCACCAGAAAAAAATTCTTGATAGTAGCGGTCGAATACTTTTCGAAGTGGGTCGAAGCGGAAGCCGCGTCGAAAATCACCGAAGGTGCAATTAAAAACTTCATCTGGAGGAACATAATTTGTCGGTTTGGATTACCAAGGATCCTCACATCGGACAACGGCACACAGTTCACCGAGAAGAAAATACGGGCATGGTGTACCGAGTTGGGTATCAAACAGAGCTTCACATCGGTAGGCCACTCGCAAGCCAACGGCATGACAGAAGTAACCAACAGGACCATCATCCATAACCTCGAAAAATGCCTCGGTAAGTCGAAAGGAGGTTGGGCCGATGAACTCCACGGAGTTCTATGGGCGTATCGGACAACACAGCGAACAGCCACGCAAGAAACCCCCTTTTGCATGGTGTATGGATCCGAAGCCGTCATCCCATGTGAAATAGCTGTCGAATCATTCCGAGTCTCAGAGTACGACCCTAACACAAATGACAGAGCCCGAGCCCTGGAGTTGGACATGATCGACAACAAAAGAGAGAAACCAGAATTCGCATTCTGAGACATCAAGCCATGATGACCAAAGCCTACAACAAGAATCTCGTTCGACGCGATCTTAACGTAGGAGACTTGGTACTCAGAAAAGCCAACATACTCGAAAATGTGGGCAAGCTCCAGGAACCATGGAAAGGCCCCTTCAGGGTAACCGAAGTACTCTCGAACGGATCATACCGACTTCAAGATCTCGAAGGAAACAACCTCCTTCGACCGTGGAACATCAAAAACCTGCGAAGGTACTATTCCTGAGCACCACCAAAACCGGGTTCGGAACCCTTTTTTGCAGACCATCCTCGAAGCACACCATCTTCCAAAGATCGTCACTAAGAGGAAGCCCTTCAAAATCAGACTTTTTGAACCATCCTCGGAGCATACCATCCTATCCAGGATCGTCACTGAGAGGAAAGATTCCCTCGAAATATTCGGGGACCACCCTGAGCACACCGTCCCTTAGAGGACCGTCACTGAAAAGGGATCTATGTAAACGTTTTAATTCACACAAACCACCCCCCGAAGGGTCGTCACTGTGTTAAGTTATGACATTCGAATGATGAAATGTTACCATTATCCGCCAAACGTCAAAAACGTTATCGAATGTATATTTCGTGAATTTATGGACAAGGTAGAAGAAACCAACTATTACGATTCGACCCCCGGAGAGGGCATCATCGAAATAAAAGGTTATCTCTCGCCACTCCGACCAATATTCGGAAGAATACCCGAAATGATGTTATTTCGACGGAAAAACAATCTTTCGGATAATCTCCGTCCTCGAAACATATTTTATCGAGCTAAGTAACGATCTAGTAAAGATAAACGACGGTTTATACCTTATTCGGATACGATACTTGAAAGCCTTTTAAGAATTTAACAACACATTAAAGTTCTTCGAAGTCGTACGTGATATGAATTCGAAGCCCCTCTTCGACAGAGGAGTCTTACTGATCTATCAACGTGATCAAACAATCGAATTAAAACATTTTTTGTCTTTCCTTCAACCCAAACGAGATATTTTGTTTTTCTTCCGAACCGACTGACGATATGGCCTATCCTCGGAGCAAACGAACCAAGGGCTCGAAGAAACCGAAAATCAACAGATTACATACGAATTACAGCAAAAAAGAACATATTTTATCAAAACACATGTTTTATCAAAACACTGCAAGAAGACCTACAAAAGTACGGAGGTTTCGAGCCATCCAACTAAGGAGGATTCGACCAGGCCTAGAAGATGCCAAAGGCCTTAGGACGAATCCCCACTCAAAATAACACATCAACAAGTTCGAAAACATGAATGAATACTTCGACAGAAACATAAAAATTGTTCAGGGAAAGCTAAATATCAAGTACATAAGTAACCCGGCATTCCGGGGCTTCAAAAAAGTTCGACGGACCATCACTTCTGAGGGGGCTGATCTTTCGAGAGCTGATCTCCGCTCCGGGCCGTGTCCTCCTCATCAACTCGCAATCCCAAGTAGTCTACCAGAGACCCGAAATCTCGATAGGATAGAGTGTTAAGACTTATCCCGGCCGAAAGAAGGTCTAGGTTTCCAAGTTCACACAATTGGGGCACGAAAGAGGGGATAGGAGGAGAGCTTCGAGGATGGGTAGCCTCATCCGGATGGGCAATGGAGAAAAACTCCTCCTTTTCAAGCAACTTAAACTGCTCTTCCTCGGACAACACTACATCTCCTTCAGCTAAGGGCGCCACGGAGGCAGCCGGAGGCTCGAACTTACCATCCAAGAAAAGATCCACCTCCTTGGCATCATCGAAGTCATTAGGCAAGTGGCCCCGAAACTTCAACTGGGAGAGGACTTTGTCTTTCGTCTCCACAGAGGTATCGGCCAGGCGCTTATTCACCAAGTAATCGAATGATTGCGAGCCGAGAAAATCTCGAACCGCATTCACCCGTGTATATTTACCATTTCGAGCCACCTCTTCCCTTGTCCGCCGAAGGGCCGTTTCAAAACCGGACCTCTCCTTTCGAAGGGTCTCCACCTCCCCTTCCAGCTGGGACTTGATCTCTTCGGATTTAACCAAGGCTACTTTTCGAGCCAACTCATCCTCCCGAGCCTTAGACAGTTCTTTGGTTAGGCGCTCTACCTCTGCGTTTCGACCCGCCAGAGTGTCCTGCAGCTTTTGCCTATGTTTTCGCTCCTCCTTGAACCTCCCCTCGAAGCTCCCGGAGAGAGAGGCCCTCTTGTCCAAGCGGCTCCCGATATTCTTGGCGACCGTCATCAGCTGCAAAAAACGGAGTTAAGATAAGCAAAACCAAAGTAACGGAAACTAAGGAAAATAGAAAATGATTTTACCTGCATCTGTAAAGAAGCCTCCTTCAGCTTGATCTCAGCGTCCGATAAGCGGTCCAATTCGACCTGATCCACCTTCGAAGAAAGAAGGTCCCTCCACCCCAAAGCTACATGTTCATTCCATGAAGGAAAGAAACTTCATTGGGAGTATTGTTCGACCCAAGAGGGGGAAGCGCCGGAGTACTGGCCAAGGGAGGGGTGCCTTTCGAGCCATGCGAGTCAACCAGAACTACCAAATCATCATCCGGACGAGGCCTTTTACCCCGGGCGCCCGAAGCTGAACTCGTTCCCGTTTCGAGCCTCCGCTGGGGGGTGTGCGCAGACCGAGTATTATCCCCGGACCCCTCAACACGTGGGGTCGAAGGGCCGGCTTGAGGCGGAGGGCCGTCACCAATGGGCACCGAACTCTCCCCCTGAGGAGGAACAATACCAACCCCCGGGACGATGTGAGGCATGGTAGCTGGATCGATAATCGTGGAAACATCATGGGGACGCTCCTCGAAAAATTTCGAGGGCTGCGACGCCTTCAAAGAACGTTCGAGGGCACGCCTGGCAAGGAATTCGTTCGAGAGCCTCATCCAATAAACTACGAAGCAAAGGGAAACAGTTAGAAACAATTAAAATCTAGCATAAGACTCAAAATAACTTAAAAACAGAAAACATTCAAAAACGTTCCCAAGTCCCGGACCACCGATGCCTCCGGTGTCACCTCCGAAATCTTCCCGAGGAAGAGGATCGGCTCCACCAAGAGGCAGTACGGATTAATCCGCTTCTCGGGAACGATACCCCTATACTTCTCGGGCCACACGCTCCGATTTTCTATGTAGGGGACGTCCCCAGGACGCCTCCAAGTTCGAGGGGTAGGCACGACCCCTGGGGTACCATCGGCTTGTGGAGGCATTCGAACATAAACAAACCTCCGCTTATAACCCGCCCCGTGGGAGGATTGAAACTTGGTGAAAATCTCAAAATCTCTCACAGGAGAAAAATAGAAGAAACAACCTCCGCTCGAACTAAGGTTGAGGGTAAAAAAATGGAGGAAGTTCGACGGTGTCACCTTTCGACCGACAGCTTCACACCATACACAGAAGGCGATCAAGTAGCCTACCGCATTCGGCAGCAGTTGCGTGGGGCATAGTTTAAGGGTCGTCAAAATCCGAGCCACTCCATCACTAATGGGGAATCGGAACCCGTGTTCCAAGGCTTGGACCGTTATCGCCACGCAATCCGGGGGTGGATTGTACATCTTGTCAGAGGGACCCGGGACTATCACCTCATAATCATCAGGAATATCGAATTTATAAGCCAAGGTTTCGGCTTCTTTCGATTTAACGGTACTAGAGTCCGTAGGCAATCTCGCGTCCAAATTCTCTTCGGTCGGAGTATTATTTACGACCACCTCACCGACCGGCTGAGCCATAACTTGTACAAGGTCTGATATTACACAAGTACGACAAGGAGCTTCACGAACCAGAGCTCGACCCTCGAAAACCTGACCCGAAGTAAAAAACTCCAACGAATCAGAAGGGATTAAGGGCTCAGCAGCTCTACCTAAGGTGGGGGAGACCCTATGGACACTAAAAGATTTCGAATCATCGCTATTGGAACAGCCACCGGCACCGGGTTGGTCAACAACCTGTTTCGACATACTCGGAAAATCCACTACCAAATACGAAAGAAACAGTTCAGTAGAAACCCCAACCCGGAACCAACAAGGTCGAAGATTACCGTTTTTATTTCGAGGGCATACTTCTTAGGTACCCATTGAAGGGGAAAAACTACGAGTGCAGAAATACAAAACCAAATTGCAAAAACGGTAACAGAAGCCATGAAGAGGCGAGCATAGATGCATGCGTTGAGATATCTAAATCAAGGTACCAAAGAAACAAAAGAAAATCAAAGAAGGTAAAACGACAAGAAGAGAAGCATACCTGTTTTTGAAATCACAAACGGCGGCGAGCAGAAGTCCGAAAAGCCGGCAAGAAAAAGGCCTGCGCCGACCGCCGCGACGGAGCCAAAAGAAAAAAAAAGAATTTAATACTAAGGAATTCGAGAATAATGCGAAAAAGAACAAAGAGGAAAGAGGAAACCGTACCTAAACGGAAGTAAACAAGCAACCGACGGAGATCCGGGCAAAAATCGGCGGTTGAAGGCAAAAAGCGGCGGCACAGTACGGCGGTAGAAAAGAGAGAAAGTGGAAAGAAAGAAGGAGAAGAAAGTAGGAAGTGAAAGGAAAGAAAAGAAAAAAAGGGGGAGCTACCAGTGTACTTGGCACGATCATTTACTACCCCTCATTATTGCCCCCACGGATCCCGAGCAAGTGTGCCCCAAACGCCCTAGCAACCCGCGACACGTGGGCGAAAGAACGAAACAAACCGAATAAAAACGGTTCAGCTTTCCCCCAGATTTCGAAATTTCACCCTAAACATACAAACTAATGTCTTCACCAGCCTCGAAGAAACCAAATACGCCCGATCTCGCGGACATGAGTTTCGATGGCCGCCAAGCTAAAAAACCATCGAAGCTAGAGAGGGAAAAGCAAGCCACTCAGTCATCCACCCCTCGAACAAATCATTACTTCAGAAACCCCATCATGGAAATCATTAAGAAATTTCGATGGCCTCCAGATTCTTCGACCATCGTAATTTGGGGGACTTATGATAAGGGGGAAGGGGAAGCGTGGGGTCGAAACAATTCGCCCCTTATGACCCTCGAAACATGCCTACGGGATCAATAGGTCACCGGCCAGACCCGGACCAGCTATTAAGGACCGTCGGACTAATAAATCGGTACCCTCGAAAGGACCAACCCTCCGACATCATGGCACTTCGTACCGACCAACCTCCTCCATTGTCCGGATATGGGGAACATGTCTCCAGAGCCGGGACCCGCTCCGTATCCTCTATAAATACTACTACATTGTTCCCACGCACACAGAGAAGACACACATTTCACACTCATAGTCATTACATCCCACTTACTTCCACATTCATTGATTTGGTGACGGCCTAACTTAGGTAGACCGTTCCACCGTCCCCTCCCCCTTAACCTTCTTCTCTCTACAGGTCCCGAAGTTCCCCGGAGAAGATACTCACCCCTAGTTCATTAGGGAGTGAGAGATGGTAGAGTAGGCCCTTGAACGGCTTTTACCCTCATCAGCAACGTTTTACAATAAAGTACATAAATTGGACACGGACGCTCTCTAGAGTACCAAAAATAGATATTATTCGAATATTATGAGTGAAAGTATGAGATGTTGATTATTGATTGAAAGAGAGAAAGTTGGAAATAAAGAGAGAAAAATGAAACCTAGAGAGAGGGAAAATGAGAGGAAAAATACGAGAGGTCTCTCAAAATGTGAATAGTATTCCGGGCCTCTATAATTGAAACCCAAATGTGAGGTCAATTATAGACGCCGAGAGGCCTCTATAGTCCAAATCCAACTATGTTGTAGGAGTTTTGTTGAATGACTATTAACTCCAATATTTGAACGCATTTGAAAAAAGTAGAGTGAATGTGATATAGGATCTATGACAAGTTCATGGTCACGGGGAAAATGAAAGATATTCATGTGGATGACATTATACTCAGTCTTAATTATGCCGAAATAATTTATAATAGTGGATGGATTTGATTGTGTTCCATAATAATTAAAATAATAATTGCATTTGATGGGACTACATGTAGGCTATATATCCATAATAAGTGTATACTGGCTTTATCCTATTTTGAAATTCAAGAGAATAAATGTTTTGCTGAAAATGAGAATTGAAATTCAATATTGGAATGCATTTGAGAAAAATAGGATGAACGTGATATGGGATCTATGGCAAGTTCTTGATCACGGGGCAATTGAAAGACATTCATGTGGATGACATATTGACATTATACTAAGTCTTTAAAACAATGGATGTGTTCGATTGGTGTACTCATGTGATAATTTACAATAACAATCACAATAGATGGTACTACCATGTAGGCTCTCTATCTATAATAAGTGTATTCTTGCTTATCCTATTTTGAAGTTCAACATATTAGGGGTTTTGTTGAATGACTATTGAACTCCAATATTGGAACTTGATGAGGATAAATACGGTTTCAACGATCTACGTCATCATCTCTCAACCCATGAGAGCTTATGGGAGGAGTATTGATAGAACTTGGAAGAACTCGAGCACCTGCAATGGAGGGGAATTAAGGGGGAGGGGTCTGTAGAACAGCCTACCGGAGTTAGGCCGTCTAACAATTTAATGGAGGAGGAAGAGAATTAATCCGTGTGTCGTGAACTGTGGAGGCATAATAAATGAACGCATATATATATATATAGTAGGATACATTCTGTGGTCCTTTCATAACGGCGGCCTCCTTAAGGTGGGACATGATCTCTGACAAGTGGGGTCTTCTTAGTGGTTCGAGGCATAGGAACCATTCGAGGGAGAAGGCCGTATCAGCTTCCGTTTATGTTCGAGGAACTGGACTCCTTCGAAGGTCATGATGTCATTTGCCTTTACTGTGATGGTTCTGCATTCGATAGGTATGAAGACGTTCGATACCTATTACGTTCGACGGGCACCATGTCATTCGCTTCCATTATGGTGACCCTTTGTTCGATAGATGAGGGGTCGTTCGATACCCTTGGTGTTCGTCGACTTGTTAGCTTCGAGGCCCTTTACCTTTATTCCCACATCAGCAGTCCCCCAAGTTTCGATAGATGAGAATAATGAATCTATCGAAAGTTTAATAATCTTGTGGACTATGGGCGGGAGTTTTCTTCGTGTTTTTGAATCTCGGGGGGTGGTTGTGATGACCCGTAGAAATTTTATCCCGCCATATGAGTTTCGATACGTGTCGCGAGTGGGTTCGAAGAGTGTGTCCCACGTGCCTCGGTTTTCTAACCGCTCTTAATGTGGGTAGTTGATGAGTTTTTTGGGGTAGGATTTACTTTTCTTTTACTCTCTTTCTTTCATTCTTCTTCCTCTCCTTTCTTACTCTTCCCTTATACTTTCCTTTATCTACCGCCGCTGCTTTTTCCGCCGCTCGCCGCCGCCGGTTTTTGCCCGGTTACTCAATCGCGATCGTCAATTTCTTCAGGTATGTCCACCTAACTCGTTGCCTTCTTCTTTTCTTTCGATTGTATAGTTTTCTTTTCATTAGGGAGTTTATGCTTTTCGGGATGGGGAGCCGTAGATTGGGGCCTTTGCATGTGGTAGTTTCCTTGTTTGTTTATGCTATACAATTTTGCGAATTTCCTTTTTTAACTTTTGGTTTGTCGGTTTTCGGCACGGCTCCCCGACGTGTCTTTTCGTCGTTTTCTTTGTTTCCTTTTCTTCGCCTCTCTCTATGTAGATAGTGGGTCGAACACTATGTGTCGAATTCATCTTAGAAATGTTCCTTCGGTAATGGTAGCTAGTTATGGGTCGGGTGCTTCGAACTGATTGCTTCCCTTTTGGTAGTTTTTGTTGTAAGGATGTCGAAACGAAACGTCGATCGAACCGGTGCCGGTTGTGACAATTCAAATTCTTTTAGCGTAAATAAGAGGTCCCAATCTTTAAGTAGAGGCCCAGAAACTGTCCTTCATTCTGACTCGAACCCACTTGTGCCCTCGAACCAGGTATTTGGATCCCAGCTGCTATCCCCTCCAATACAAACAACGGCCGCCCCATTACGCTTCGGAACTACAAGAGTTTTGAGGAGTCGAACTGTCGTGTTGGGTATGGCCGAGCCGTAAGTAGGGCCTACGAAGGGTGGGTCGAACGAAATTCCTACCGAAGACAATCATGATTCTCAGATTTTGACGAATCAGTCCATTGTCCGGAAAAGGGAAGCTGATACTTTGTACCACCGATTTGGTATTCCGGGGTCATACGATGTCATAGTGCCCGGAGATAGGGATAAGATGTACAATCCCCCGACAGATTGTGTTGCCATACACATCCAAGCCTTAGAGCATGGATTTAGGTTTCCCATATGTGATGGTGTTGTTCGTATCTTGAATAAACTCGAACTTTGCCCCACCCAGCTCCTTCCTAACGCCGTAGGATACTTAGTTGCCTTTTGTGTGTGGTGTAAGTCGAAGAGGCGAAGGCCTACTGCTTCGAGCTTTCTCCACTTCTTCTCAATGTGTCAGTCGAAAGATGGAGGGAGTTTTTACTACTTCTCTCCCCTAAGGAAATACGAGCTTTTCTCAAAATTCCAGTCTTCTCATGGTCCCGGTTTCAAGAGGAGGTATGTGTACGTTCGAATGCCTCCTAATGAAGACGGGACCCCTGGGGTCGTGCCGACTTTGCGCTTGTGGCGCCGCCATACCGGTGAGGTGGTGTCCGTGACTGATAGGGGGGAGTGGGCCGATGCTTACAAAGGGATACAACCCGAGGATCGGATCAACCCCTACGGTCTTTTGGTTGAGTCCATCCTTTACTTAGGAGGCGTATCTTCAATTGTACCAGAAATGAGGGGTATCCGGGACTTGGGTGAGTCCTTCGAAGCTTTCGCTTTCCATCGAACATGTCTTCTTTTTTACTATTATTATTTTTTTTTCTTACCTTCGAAGCTGTTGTGTGCAGGGTATTGGATGAAGCTTTCCACTGACTTTCTGGCTAAGAAGGCCCTTGCTTTGGCGAACAAAAAATCTGTTGCTAAATTCACCGAGGATCGCCCCCACAATTTGGCTACTATTGTGCCTAGTGAGGCCGCTCCTCCGTTCGACCCGGCCGAGACTACTGGTGATGGTGGTGATGCTTCTTCCGCTCCTGTTGCTGATCAGAACAATTTGGAGGTAACGCCTGCTCCTCGTTCGAATCGGGCGGAAGGTTCGGGGGACAATCATGAGTCCGACCCTACTGCTTCGACCGTTCGGCCCGAGGTGGATCGCCTTGAGAAAGAGCAAGGCCAAAGCTCGGCTTCTGGGATTCGAAAGAGGCCGCGGACTGAGCCTATCCTCCTTGACTCTCCCCCGTCCGCTAAGGTTGGTGCTGCGGCCCCTCTGGCTTCTATGGGTCCCGGACTGAAAGAAGTGTCCTTCCTTCATGGTGGAGAGCATACCGGGAAAAAATGGAGAGATCTCATGGTCTCGGACAGCGACCAAGTGGAGTTGGACCGGCTTTCTGATGCCGAAGTTAAGGCGAAAGTAGCTACCCTCCAGATGCAGGTGCGATACTTTGTTTTTTACATGTTAGATCCTGTTCGATACTATGTATGTTCGGTGTTGCAATGCATGTATCTGGTTCGATACTTACTTTTTACACTTGTTTTCTCCTTTTCAGCTACTGACCGTCTCCAAGAATCTAGACAGTCGCTTGGATCGAAAGTCTCAGTTGGTGGGAGGTCTTGAGGCTCAGATGCGGGAAGTTAAGCGTTCGAGGGATCAGGTTATGGAGTGTGCTTCGAAAAAGGATGAGCAGGTGAAGGGGATGGTCGTGGAATTGGAGCGCCTTCGAAACGAGAAAAGTGACTTAGCCCTGAAGCTAAGTGTTGCAGGATCGAAAAATGCCGAACTATCTGCCTCCGTCGAACAAGTTTCCAAAGAAAAGGAGGGGTTTGAGACGGCCCTGAGGAGGACCCGTGAGGAGTTGGTGAAGAAAGGAAAGTTTGCTAGGATTGAAGCGGTCCGCGAGTTTCGAGAGTCCCAGTCGTGCGCTTACATGCTTAGCAAGCGGGATCCTACCGCAATGGTAAAGGCTAAGGAATTGGTTTTGGCGCAGCTTAAGCATGGTAACAAGTTGGCTCCTGACTTCCTCGAAAGTCGGGACGTTGACCTTGAGAAGGACGAGGAGCTGAAGTCTGTCGAACCTGAAGTAGTCTTGGGAGAAGATGGAACTCCAGTGGATGAGGAAGCTTTGTACGAAGCCTTGAAACGTGAAGAATTTTTTGCGGTGGTTCACCCGGAAGAAGTCGACAATCCTCTCCCCGCTCCATCCGTTCCTTCGTTCGTCCCACTTCTTTGTGAGTTGGGTAATGATAACCTCCTCTCCGCCGGCATTAATCTTTCGGGCTTGTCGTACAAGAACTTTGACTCGTTGGTGCACTATCTTTTGGGTGATGATAAGGCGGACTTGGATGACACAGCTAGGAGCAACCCTCCATCGAACCCTTAGAGGCATGACGACCGAACAACTTTTGATGAAGGCCCGGTATGCCGGGTGATTTATGTATTTGGAACGTACTTTAAAACATTCTTTTGCTAGGATCGAACATGGTTTAATAACCATTCCATCTCTTTAGTAATGTAGGGTCGAACATATTGACCTTGTTGGATTGTCCGAAAGATTTCTTGGGGCCATCCTTTTGTAGGTGGTTCGATGGCCTTGATGAATCTTTCGGCAATACTCTCCTTCGTTCGGTATTTTTGTAGTGCGAAGGCCTTATGACGAATCCAAGTATTTTGTGGTTTAATTTTGTCGTTCGAAGTACCTCTTTACTCGTTCGATTCTCCGTCTTTCGGATTGTTCGATTCTATGAATTTCCTTCTCTTTGGTGATTCTTACAACTTGTGGGTTTGAGTACAAACACTTAATGCCATTTTCTCCGTCGAGGTTTAGGCTTGAGGCTTGTCTATTCCCTTAACTTTGGCGAACGGCGTATTTAGGTGAAGTATAAACCGTCGAATATCCCCTACCAAATCGTCCGTTCTCATCCCGAAAAAATATTTCGAGGTTAGTGACTAGTCGAAGAATTATTTTCCCGTCGGAATAAATATTCTTCGTCCTGACTCTATTTCTCATTGGGAAAGAAGATATAACAATGTGTTCGATGGTCTATCCGTCAATAGCCTTATCGAATATCTATTGTATTAATCTATCGTTTGGGTTTTCTTTATCCGTTAGATTAAAGCGGTAATAACTCTTTGCTTGTGTCTCACTCTTAAAAGGCTTCCTTCACTTAGAGGAGCTTGGTTTGCACAAAAGTGACCTTCTCTTTTCATTGACGACCTCTGTAGAGGTGGTTTGGAGAGAGGTTTTTTACAAAGGTGGCCTTCCCGTTTCAGTGACGACCTCTGTGGAGGTGGTTTGACAGGAGGCTTGCAAAAAGTCAAAAGGCTTCGATAACTACGATCGAAAAGGTGTTCTTAGGAGTAATATCTCCTCAAGTTTCTGATGTTCCACGGTCGGAGGAGATCGTTCCCTTCGAGGTCCTGCAACCGGTAAGACCCGTTTGATAGAACCTCAGTTACTCGAAAGGGGCCTTTCCACGGTTCTTGGAATTTTCCAACTTTCTCTAGTATGTTCGCCTTCCTTAGCACTAAATCCCCCACATTCAAATCTCGCTTGACCAGATTCTTGTTGTAGGCTTTCGTCATCATGGCTTGGTACCTTAAGATCTTGACTCTAGCTGCTTCCCTTTTCGCATCCACTAGGTCCAACTCAAAAGCTCTTGCCTCGTCATTCTGCTTGGGCTCGTACTCCTTGACCCGAAATGTTTCGACGGTTATCTCACATGGAATGACGGCTTCAGAACCGTAGACCATGCAAAATGGAGTTTCTTTCGTAGCTGCCCTATGAGTTGTTCGATAGGCCCATAGGACGCCATGGAGCTCTTCCACCCAACTTGATTTTGACTGCTTCAAGCGCTTCTCCAGGTTGTGTACAATAGTTCGATTAGTGACTTCCGTCATACCATTGGCTTGAGGATGTCCTATGGAAGTGAAGCACTGTTTGATCCCTAAGTCGGTGCACCATGCCCGGATTTTCTTCCCGGTGAATTGAGTTCCGTTATCTGACGTGATGATCCTAGGTAACCCGAACCGACAGACTATGTTTCTCCAAATGAAGCTTCTTATGGTCTCTTCCGTGATTTTTGACACGGCCTCTGCTTCGACCCACTTAGAGAAATACTCGACGGCAACTATTAGAAACTTCTTCTGATTTGTCGAGGTAGGAAGTTTTCCTACTATGTCGATTCCCCACCGATCGAACGGACATGATACTGGAATGGGCATTAATGGTTCCCCGGGAGCTCTAGTTTCTCGTGCGAATCTCTGGCACTCGTCACACTTCCGGAAGTATGCTCTTGAATCCTTGATGATCGACGGCCAATAGAACCCTTGTCTTCTTACTTTCTGTGCGAGGGCTCTTCCTCCTGAGTGATTTCCGCAACTCCCCGTGTGTACCTCTTCCAGTATGGATTGAGCTTCTTCCTTGTCTACACACTTAAGGTGGGGACCGTCGAACGATCTCTTGTAAAGGTACGATCCATCCCAAACGAAGTATTGTGCTCTTCTGCGCAGCCGTCGAGCCTCTGCTTTGTCGGAAGGACATATTCCCTGCTTAAAGAGCTGAAGTAGAAAGTGTTAAGATAGTGACTCATATACATGTTGTGTATATGTTTGACATAAAAAGTGTTCGAACGATAGTTCAAGTGTTAGTTCGATGGCAAGTCCTGTCGAATTAGTGTTCGATAGCCAAAAAGGTAGTAGCATCGAGTGGATGTTCGATATATAAAATAAATTTGGGCCTTGTTTTTACCTTGATGTCGGTTAACCAATCATGTTCAGTCTCTCTGACCGTGTTAACTTCCACTTGTCTTTTTCGTTTCAACTTTCCTTCCCCTATAGCCGGTTGTTGCACCGTCATAAGGGTGACCTGTTTGGAGGAACAAAATTGAGTTATATTGTCGAAGTACTTATTCTTCGCAAATCGGGGTATCCTCCGTTGGGAGTGTTTTGGTACCTGTCGTGTAGCTATTGTTTGGGATGAGCTACCGAACCTTGCTAGGCCGTCGACCACTTTGTTTAAGGTTCGAGATATCTGAGATATCTCTACACTTTGGAATTTTGAAGTTATCTCTTTCAGTTCGGCCAGATAGAGCTTCATGGGTTCTTCTTTGGCTTCGAACGCCCCCGCGTGTTGTTGCGCCACTAACTGAGAATCCGTGTACAAATGTACATGCTTCGCTCCTCCCTCAAGTGAGAGTCGAAGGCCTATGAGGACGGCCTCGTACTCAGCTTCGTTGTTCGTGGCGGGGAAAGCGAGTCGAATGGCGAAGTCCAGTTCCACTCCGACGGGATCTGTCATGTGAATGCCTACTCCGCCTTGTCCTCGGGTGGAAGATCCATCAACGTATATTTCCCACCGGCGTTCCAAATTTTCGCTTCTTATGGAATCTTCGAGGGTGTAGATTAGGCTTAATTCTTCTTTGACTCCCAGGAAAAAGTCCGCTATCACTTGAGCTTGTTTCGATCTAGGTGCTTGGAATTCGATGGAATGTTCCATTAGTTCGATGGACCATCGCACTAAACGCCCTGAAAGGTCTGGTTTTCCCAATATTCTCTTCAACGGCTGGGAAGTGAGTACGACTACTTCGTGTGATTGGAAGTACGGTCGAAGGCGTCTGGCCGCTAGTACTACGCAGTACGCAAACTTTTCGATGTCTAGGTAGTTAACCTCTGCTTTGGTGAGGACCTTGCTCAGGTAGTAAATGGGATGGTGCGTGTTTCCTTCCAGCCGGACTAAAACGGAACTGATGACTTCTTGCGCTATAGCTACATGTAGGTATAGCGTATCTCCTTCCTTGGGTTTGGAGAGCAGTGGGGGTTTGGCTAAATGTTCTTTTAGATCGCGGAGAGCCTTCTCGCTCTCCTCTCCCCATTCGAAGTTCTTGCTATTCTGTAGGACTTTGAAGAAAGGCAAGCTTTTTTCCCCAGACTTGGCTATGAACCGACTTAAAGCAATGATTCGACCCACCAGCTTTTGGACCTCATTGATGTTTCGAGGGCTTGGGAAATTTAGGATGGCGTTGATTTTGTCCGGGCTTGCCTCAATACCCCTTTGGGTTACCATGTATCCTAGGAATTTCCCCCCTTTGACGCCGAAAGCACACTTCGAAGGGTTGAGCTTCATTCCGAACTTCCTCAAGATCTCGAAACACTTGCCCAAGTTTCGAACGTGATCTTTTGCTTCGATGCTCTTGACCAACATGTCGTCCACGTAAACCTCCATGGTTCTCCCGATTTCTTGTTCGAACATCATGTTGACGAGGCGTTGGTAAGTGGCTCCAGCATTCTTCAAACCGAAGGGCATGACCTTGAATGAGTATACCCCCGAATGTGTGACAAAGGCGGTCTTATCTATGTATTCTCGGGCCAGAGGGACCTGATAATAGCCTTGGAAGGCGTCCATGAAACTTAAACGTTCGGCCCCCGCCGTTGAATCTACCAACTGATCAATTCGAGGTAGTGGATACGGGTCTCTCGGGCAGTGTTTGTTGAGGTCCGTAAAGTCATTGCACATTCTCCACTTACCTTTCCCTTTGCTAACCAACACGACGTTACACAGCCAGTCCGAGAATTGAGTGGGACGAATATGGCCAGCTTTCAAAAGCTTTGCTACTTCTTCGCTTATGATCAAGTTCTTCTCCCTACTGAAATTTCTTTGCTTTTGGCTGATTGGCTTGGCTTTAGGGTCCACATTGAGTCGGTGGACTATAACTCGGGGGCTGATTCCTCGGAGATCGGTGGTTCCCCAAGCGAATACATCTGAATTCTGCCTCAAGAAGAGAGATAAAGCCTGTTCGAGTTCCTCGGGGAGGTCCGCGGCTATCTTTGTCGTTCGACCCAAATTATCTTCGAAGAGATGAATATCTTTGACCTCGGAACACGGTTCGAGGTGTTCTTTTTCGTTCGAGGGTCTATCCGGGAAACCCAAGTCTTCACCCACCATCATACATTGCCTCTTTGATGGAGACTCTTCCACTTCCCTCTCTGGATGTTCAGTCGAAGGGGGATGACTTAAGGTTGATGCACAGTAGCATTCCCAAGCTTCTTTAGGGTCCCCTATGACTTCTCCCACGCCCTTCTCCGTGGGGAATTTGAGCTTCAGATGGTAAGTGGAGGCTACCGCTTGGAATTGGTGGAGTCCCGTTCGTCCGAATAGGACGTTGTACCCCATAGGTGTATCCACTACCACGAACTGGCTTTGGTGCGTAGCCTTGTAGGGGTTCGACCCCAGTGACGTCAGCAACCAAATCATTCCCAAGGGTCTAACAACCGCCCCTCCAAAACCCGAGAGTTCCGTCGAAATGCTCTCAAGTCCTTTTTGTTCAATTCCCATCTTCTTGAGGGTAGCGGTGGTGATCACATTTACCGAACTCCCCGTGTCCACCAGGACCTTCCTGACGGGGTAACCTGCAATTGTCATAGATATGACTAAAGGAAAGTTGGGATTTTGGTTCCGAGTGAGACTTGGGTGGGGGATGTCCGAACTATCGAAAGTGAGAGCATGACTTTGGAGTTCGATGCTCCCCACATTGAAGTTGGGTGTCCCCTCAGCGTATGCGTTTCTCATCCTTCGAGCTGTTCGATCCCTCTCTCTTCGGGAGTCGCCTCCCGTTGGTCCCCCTGCAATGTACCTGATTTCGTCGTATATTGGCTCGTTATCTGAGTTGAAGTGCTCTTCTAGGCGGTTCTCTCGAGCTTCTTGGAACACTTCTGATTGCATAGGCAAAGGGGGTCGGGGTTGGGAGGGTCGAACCACTTCGGACTTGCGCCTTTCTATCAATCGAATCATCATGACACCATTGGGTTCCTTGTACTCTTGAACATATCCTTCTCGAACGATTCGATCCAATTCCGTTGTTAATTCGATGCATTTGTCGGTATGGTGACCGTTCTGCTTGTGGAATTTGCAATATTCGTTCGAAGCTTTCGTGGTGTTGGTTTCCTTATGTTTCCGGGGCCACCTCAAAAAGGGTTCTTTCTCGACGACGGAGAATACCCTACGTTGGGGGTACCTAATTTGGCGTGGGTTCTTTCGAGGGAGTTTTTTATCACTACACTGGTCCCTTTCCACTTCTCTCGTCGGGGCTCCAATTTCCTTTCGGGGCGACCTTTCTCTTGCCCTATCTGGGGATATTTTGAAAGCTAACTTGGCTTCCTTGATCATTCTTTCTTCTTCTATATACTTGTTCACGATGTTCGAAAGCCCATCGGCCGTGTCAGGCTTCTCCCGAGATACTTCCAATGCGAGGGCCCTATTTCGAGTGTTAGTGAATAGGGCTTGTCTTCTGAAGTGCATGGGGTGGTCTTCCACTTGAAGTGCCACGGCATTGAATCGTTGCCACCACCTTCGAAGGGGTTCATCCCTCTTTTGTATGATGTCTTGCAGACAACTGCTAGCTTGGCGGGATTTTTTATAATCCGTGAAGTGGCCAAGAAAGGCTCGGACAAGGTCAGAGTAAGATCGAATGGATCCTTGGGGCATGTTGTAATACCATTCCGTAGCTACCCCTTCGAGGGTTCCAGGGAAGACTATAACCATGTCCCGTTCGTCGTGCCCATAAGTTTGCATCATGTTTTCAAACTTCACCCTATGCTCGTGGGGGCAAGATATTCCCGCGTACTTGGGTAGATCTTTGGGAATCTTCCGACCCATTGGGATCGAATGGGTCATTAACTTGGTTGAGAGGGGGTTAGGCGCGAGGCCTCTTCCCCTTGGTGGACCGTCCTAAGTTGAGGTGGTTCTTAGACATTCTCGAGTGTCTTTTCGGGTGTCCGTTTGGTAGCGGGTCCTTTTTTCCTTTCGATTCTCTTGCTTCTTGCGGTCATGTTCTTTCAGAAGGTCCTCGTACTTTCTCCTTTTCCGCTCGAGGGCCTTTCTCTCGGAGTCGGAAGATTCGCTATCTGATCGGTACTCGCTGTCTTCCGGGATGGTATAGACGGATGTTTGCTTGGGCCTTTTATCCCATCGAACACGTTCTCGATCTTTCGAATATCCCGCCCTAGTTCGAGGTATCAATATCGAACTGTTCGTGGGGGTTCTCTCGCTGCTTTGTGGGGTGGCATTAGTATGCTCCCGACTTCTCCCGGTGGACGGTACCGTTTGTTTGGTGCGGGCGGAGGTGCTTTCTTGTTGTTTCTCCGACGGCTTTCGTGTTTCCACGTACGTCTCGCAAACCGACCACATCAAGTCTTTGAGGCAACTCTCAGTGAACATCACAGAAGGTTCCGTTGGTGGCTCCGGTTGGTTAGGATTTTCTCCCGACTCACCCTCCGAGTGGGAGGTTGCCGTGGTAAGGCCAGGGGGAATTTCATCGGATTCCAATTCCGAGATTCTGTCAAGGTTGTCGAGGTTGGTTTCTTCCGTTGTCTTTGTCGTCCGGTCTTCTCTGCTCCTAGTGGGTGCTCCCGGTGTTTTGGTTTTCCGCTTCACCATGGCTTCTTGTCTCGAGTTTCCCACAGACGGCGCCAAGATGATGAGGATAAATACGGTTTCAACGATCTACATCATCATCTCTCAACCCATGAGAGCTTATGGGAGGAGTATTGATAGAAATTGGAAGAACTCGAGCACCTGCAATGGAGGGGAATTAAGGGGGAGGGGTCTGTAGAACAGCCTACCGGAGTTAGGCCGTCTAACAATTTAATGGAGGAGGAAGAGAATTAATCCGTGTGTCGTGAACTGTGGAGGCATAATAAATGAACGCATATATATAGTAGGATACATTCTGTGGTCCTTTCATAACGGCGGCCTCCTTAAGGTGGGACATGATCTCTGACAAGTGGGATCTTCTTAGTGGTTCGAGGATAGGAACCATTCGAGGGAGAAGGCCGTATCAGCTTCCGTTTATGTTCGAGGAACTGGACTCCTTCGAAGGTCATGATGTCGTTTGCCTTTACTGTGATGGTTCTGCATTCGATAGGTATGGAGACGTTCGATACCTATTACGTTCGACGGGCACCATGTCACTCGCTTCCATTATGGTGACCCTTTGTTCGATAGATGAGGGGTCGTTCGATACCCTTGGTGTTCGTCGACTTGTTAGCTTCGAGGCCCTTTACCTTTATTCCCACATCAGAACCCGTTCAATTTGAGGAAAATAGAGCGAAAGTGATATATGATCTATGACAAGTTCATGGTCACGGGGAAAATGAAAGACATTCATGTGGATGACATTATACCCAGTCTTAATTATGCAGAAATAATTTATAATAGTGGATGGGTTTGATTGTGTTCCATAATAATTAAAATAATGATTGTATTTGATGGGACTACCATGTCTATCTATCCATATAAGTGTATATTGGCTTTATCCTATTTTGAAATTCAAGAGATTAAGGGTTTTGCTGAATCAGAGTTGAAATCGAATATTGGAACGCATTTGCGAAAATTAGGGTGAACGTGATGTAGAATCTATGACAAATTCATGATTATAGGGAAAATGAAAGACATTCATGTGGATGACATTATACTCAGTCTTAATTATGATAAAATAGTGGATGTGTGTGATTGGTGTACTCATGTGATAATTTACAATAACAATCACAATAGATCGGACTACCGAGTAGGCTCTCTATCTATAATAAGTGTATTCCTGCTTATCCTATTTTGAAGTTCAACATATTAGGGGTTTGGTTGAATGACTATTGAACTCCAATATTGGAACCATTTAATTTGAGGAAAATAGAGCGAATGTGATATAGGATCCATGACAAGTTCATGGTCACAGGGAAAATGAAAGACATTCATATGGATGACATTATACTCAATCTTAATTATGACACATATGAATATTATGCATGTACATGCTAAGTTTGAAGATGAAAAAATACATCATATTAAGTATTTTGTAAATTCAACATTTTCCGATGGTAAAGGTGGAGTATTATATGACCATGCTCATAGGGCAAAGGAAAGGCATTTATATCGAAATAGCATAGTCCCGATGGTTATTGGATGTTGACAATAGTATCAATGCCAATGAAAATGATAATGGGGTGATATTAAATTGCCATATGACATTCTAATTCAATGAAAAAATACATCATGTTAAATTTTTTGATACTATAAGATGTTTCAGTTAAAAGTTGTTGTGTGGTAATGCAAACATAGACCAAGTAGAGAGATAAACAATTGTGTAACAATATACATATGAGCGATATATTTCTTTATTATAGTTCGACACAATTAGATTTATATAGTAACAAGTGTGCTTACAAATTTTTTATGCCCCGTCGAGTACTCGACAGGTTAATTAACTAGTTTAAAATAAAGTGACGAGTAATATATTAGTGGGGCAGGGGTTGTATTATTAAATATAAACTAATGATAAAGTGTGCTACGCCCAATTAGTTTTTATTTTATTCGAAAGTTGTTTTAATTCTCCGCACCTGCTAAATATATCCACTTGGAATATTATAAGCAACGAATGAAATCAAATTATATCAATTTGTTTTGAAATAAATTATCATTGTTACTTTTTATTATTTAACTAAAATATAATGATGATGACTATAATGATGTTGGTATTATGGTATAGCATACGTAAAATATGGAATAGAGTATTTCTACTACTGATCCGGTCAAAGATCTCCACGGAAGTGGTCAAACCGATGGTGACATCATTTTCGTCTCAGGCGTGCGTCGTTACTCCCAGAAATCATGATACGGGAATATTCAGGCTCGTTTATTCCCACGTTTAAGAAGTTGTGTTAAAATTACTATTCCCCTCCATCTCAATCTCAAATTTCCACCTAAAACTATATGTCAAATTTTGTGAGGCGGAAAAAGTTATACTTATAAACTAGAGAAAATTACATAAATCCATCTTGTTGCTGCCTCACTTTTCAAAATCTTCCTCCTTAGATAATCAATTACGTTTTGCCCCAAAATGATAAGTTTGTGTTGACCAACTTATTTGGTTTTGTTCAAATGTTGATCACCAAACATGCCCTTATTAATTTTCAGAATTTAATTTTTCTTTTTTATTTTCTTCTTTTCTTTTTCTTTTCTCCTTTTCCAGTTTTTCTCTTTTATTTTTTTACCTTCTTCTTCAAAATCCGGTACCGGACTTTTTCCGGTACCGAAATTTTTCCGGCAGCAGCTCCGGTTGGAGCTGCCAAACAGCTCCAGTCGAGCTGTTTTACAGCTCCGACCGGAGCTTTAAATTGCTCCAGTCGGAGCTTTAAATTGCTCCAGTCGGAGCTATAACAGCTCCGATCGGAGTTGTTCACAGCTCCGATTGGAGCTGTTTAATGCTCCAATAGGAGCAGCCGGGATGGGTTGCTCCGAGTGGAGCATTTACAGCTCCGATTGGAGCTGTTCTACAGCTCCAATCGGAGCTACAGCTTGGCCAGAGCTGTTTAACAGCTCCGGCCAGAGCTGTCAACAGCTCCGGCCAGAGCTGTTTAACAGCTCCGACCGGAGCTCCAGTCAGCTCCGATTGGAGCTGTCCATTTTTTTTTGTTATTTTTTTAATTGTTTTTTACTTTTATAATTTGTTTAAATTTTTATTTAAATTAGTGGGATGGATTTTGAAATGTGAGTTTTCTAGGGACTTGTTATCGATTAATTTTTAGAACATTTTGAAATTTATCTAAGTATTGGGTGTTTATTTTAAATAGTTTATGGTCAATTTTGTAAGTTAATAAAATTTAGAGTCAAATATGTAATAAAAAAATTAAGTTGTTTGGCTACTGAAAATTGAACGGGGACAAAATAGACATTTCCAGACTTTAGTTCGCTGAAAGTCAAATCCGTGGGGCAAAATGTAATTAGATTTCACGAACAAGGGAGTAAATGTAATTGAATATCTAAGAGGGAAGATTTTGTAATAAAAAAATCTAAGGAGGGGGCTAGATGAAATTTACCCTATAAACTACTCCCATAAACTTGTGCAATGTGTAAACATGTAAACAGTAACAAATTTAGTAAAGTTTTGAAAGTACTAATTATGTTATAATCCACACTATAGATGATAACGGGTTTAGTACATTGTTATCTCTTTTGTCCTCTGTTACTAATTTTGTGGATCTCAGGGCAATCTCATCAGAAGGCTTTTTGGTAATTTAAGCAAGCTCGTGAGGTTTCTTTCCCAGAATGGACATTGTGTAATATCCAATTAAGATGGGTGTAAAGTTTAGTTATCCATCAGTCCATAACTATACCGACCTAAATTCGAGTCCCAATTGATCCTTTAGTTTGTATACATTAAGTTTCGCTTGTTTTCTATCTACCGTTTAGTTCTTTTCCCTATCTCTTTTCTCCATATATATGATGTACCTAATGCTTACAATAAATTATGCACTGATGCACCCAAAAGCAACCGTATATATTCGATTTCTTTAATTTGATTTCATATCATGGCATAGAACAACCGAATATATGGCAATCATCCATCAATACTGAATTCCACTAAGCTAGGCACTAGTTGGTAACGAGGCTATCAAATATCTTTATAGTACTACCCTCCGTCCGGTGAGAAGCCTACGTTTGCTTTTTGCACGGTTTTTAATGAGAGGTTTTGTTTGATAGTGATTTATTAATATAGAATGGAATGTGGGTCAATATTTAAATGGTAGTGGTGGTAAAAATGATTAAAGTAAAGTGTGAATGTGAGGACAATGATTAAAGTAATATAAATGGTATGTGGGGTAGCTTTCAAAAATATAAACGTAAATAATTGATTGGGACGACCAAAAAAAAATACGTAAAGAAATGAGCGGGACAAATGAGTATCATTCTAGCATATCAACTAAAATAAAAGTTGCTAGTTGATGAATAGTAATATCAACTAGGAAGAGTTTGGTTCTATTTATTATCTAGAGAATACAAAATAAGAGTAACCGATGAAGAGTGAATTTTCAAGATAATGGTATTTCTCTATTATCTATTTGACCAGATAAAATTTCGATTTGGTCCATCTAACTTTAGCATTATCTGGTCCAAAATGGTTATGAAATGGTGGGCCATTGTAACGCCCCAGATTTCAGAAGTTCAAAAGGGTTGAGAACGCTACTCATACCATCAAGGTGCACCTTCTTTTCGGGAATCCACCTAGAAGAACTTCAGACTTAAGCGTGCTTGCTCTCGAGCAATTCTAGGATGGGTGACCCACTGGGAAGTTCCCGGTGCGCGCACGAGTGAGGACAAAGTGCGCGGATTAGAACCCGTGTTGGTCTGTGGGGCCAGCATATCACCCCGGAGAGCGCCCATGAGTATGCTTATAATAATAGTTATCAAACATCGATTGGTATGGCACCGTTTGAAGCACTGTATGGTCGGAAATATAGATCACCGCTGTATTGGGATTTGGAGGACCGAATTTCTAAACCGGTAGCTCGAGAGAGGACTCTCAATGAGATGATACAAGAAACCTTGGAAAAGGTTAGGCTTATCCGAGACCGATTGAGAACTGCTCAAAGTCGACAAAAGAGTTACGCCGATAATCGTAGGCGAGATTTGGAGTTTGAAGTTGGTGATTTTTTCTTTCTCAAGCTATCTCCGAGAAAGGGAATTGTTCGTATGGGTCGTAGAGCTAAACTGAACCCTCGGTATGTAGGAGCATACGAGATCACTGAGAGAGTTGGCATTGTGGCTTATCGGTTGCAACTACCCACTACTATTACTGGAATTCACAATGTCTTCCATGTATCTCAACTGAAGAAGTACTATCCTGACCCGTCGCACGTGATTCAACCCGAGGAAGTGACTATTGAGGATGATTTGTCTTATGTGGAGCAACCGGTTCGTATTCTAGACCAAAAGGTGCAACAACTCCGTAATAGGCAAATCAAGCAAGTAAAGGTTCTGTGGCGAAACCATCAGTATGAGGAGGCAACCTCGGAAAGCGAGGATGACATGCGCCGGCAGTTTCCTGAGCTCTTCAACTTTTCAGGTGCGAATTTGGGGACCAAATTCCTTTAAGGGGGGAAGAGTGTAACACCCTTTTTTTTTAATTATTTATTTATTTATTATTTTATTATTATTTAATTATTTAATTATTTAATTTAATTAATTAATTATCTGAGTAATTTATTTTATTCGATAATTATTTAATTTTACTTCTCGCGTGAGAGTTTTAGTTAATTCGCGTAAAACGAGTTCGTTTCGTTACGTTTGGACCGAGCTAGAAAGACTGGACTTTCTGACTTCTTTTTGCAGTCAACTTGGCCCATTGACCGGCCCATCAGACTAACCCTAAACCTAAATCGTTACTCCCACCTTCAGTCTTCATTCTTGCGTTCAAACCAAAAGAAAGAGAGAGAGAGAGAGAGAGAGAGAGAGAGAGAGAGAGAGAGAGAGAGAGAGAGAGAGAGAGAGAGAGAGAGAGAGAGAGAGAGAGAGAGAGAGAGAGAAGAGAGAAGAAGGTTGCTGCTGCTCCGTCCGTTTGTTGTCCGTCGCCGGTCTCCGTCTGCTTCGCCGCTGCACCGAGCCACCGTCAACCGCGCCGCTCCGGTTCCGCACCGTCCTCCGCTCCGATTCGATCGCGCCGAACTCTGCTCCGCCCGTTTCTGTCCGCTCTGCCGCGTCGTTTTGCACCGCCGGTCCAATCCATCCATTCCGTTTTGCCGTTGTCTGATCCGATCCGTGTCGTCCCATCCCCCGTTCGTCGTCTGTCGCCTGAGCCGCTCCGCTCACCCGTGTCGATCCGATCCCGATCCGCCGCCGCCTGACTCCGCCGCTCAGCGCCGCCGATCGGTTCCTTCCGTCCGCTCCATTTCCGATCTCGATCGGTAAGCATCCGTTCGTCTTGTCCTTTGCGTTTGGATTCAGATCTCGTTTTGAATCTGGATTTTAATTCTTTATTTTTAATTTTCTTCGCAGCACTTGATTCCTTTTCCGTTCGAATCGAAGGTAATCTCGATCCCCTTTCTGTTTCTTTCGATTTACTGTTCGTATTCGGTTTGGACTTTTTGCCCCTGGACCGTTTTACCCTTGTACTGTCTGGCCATGTTATTTTGATTCGAACTGAGAACCGGGACTTAGGATTTGTTAGTTTGTGGTTGCTGTTGTTGGACTTGTTTTGTTGTTGACCTCGTATGTTGACCGTATTGATATTTGTTGACTTCGAAAAGGACTGACTGGACTTTAGGGAATTAATCTGAACCTTGTGGACTGTTTTGGGACGTTTGAAAACTTAAAGGACCCTTTTGCAATTAAACTTTGACCGTAGTTGACTGACAGAGGACTTTTTTGTAAACCTTTTTATTATGTGGGGACTGATATGTATGTTTGGGAATCTGCTGGACTTGTTTGTACTTTCTGATTTCGAAAAGGATCTTTTTGCAATTTACCACTGAGGGTATTTTAGTAATTTCCAGAGACTGAAAACCGAAAGAGTTTTTTTTCTGAAAACGTTTCAACTTAGTTTCTGTTTTTGTACTTTAGTGGTGACTTGACTTGCTAGCCTAGTTGGTTAGGTTCTTACTGGACTAACTTAGAGGTCCCGAGTTCGAACCTCTTCCTTACCGACCTTTTTCCTTCCGTTCGTTCGACTTCTAAAGTGTAATTAGTTACTTTCTCTGTATCTACTACTATATAAACTGTTTACCGTATGCTTCCGCGTAAAAGTAACTAAGTCCTAAGTATGACTATTTACTTTCTCTGTTTATTGCTACTCTGTTCTGGATTAACTTTTCTGCAGGAACACTTCTCGGTGTTTGATTGTTCGTATCTGTTTGATCTGTATCTGTTCTGTCTGTTTCTGTGTGACCGGTCGATTAGGTCGTAATTAGGTAGGCTTGGGTAGTAGTGGACTATCGGGTTTGCTTGATTATTGCCTAGTGTAATCCCTTTTAGGCGCGAGGCAGAAGTCGTTGAGGTCTATTAGGGTCGTAGGTTTTGTTTCCCCAAAGTACACGGGGGTTTCTGTTTCTGTCCGGAGTTGTGCACCCTCTGGAGGGATCTATAAGGGCATTCTGGGAGTAGGAGTAACAAGGCGGGCTGCACCAACGGTCTTCAACTTATTTGTTCTGTTATTCTGTTATGTGATCTGTTCTGTTTGTTTGCTTTGCTGAAAAGGATTTTGATTTCAAAACTGTTTACTTTCTGTTTTAACTTAGAACCACTGAGATCCTTTATCTCACACTCTGTTCGTTTTCAAAATTCCTTCCTTCCAGATACCGCTGAGGATGTTCGCGAATAGGATGCCAGCGACTGAGAGAAGGGTCTGGGATGTCTCTGGGGTTTTCTTTATTTCAAAATAAGAAGATGAACTTTTACTGTCTTCAATAGTTGTTATTCTTTTGATTTCAAAGTTACCGTTGGATATTTACTTGATTCTGTTAGCGCTGCGCGCGTCAAATATTATTTTGACATTTATTGCCGATCGTTGCTTTTAAAGTTATTTCGGATTTTCTCTTTCAAGAAATTATTTTGTTTTTAAAAACCGATACAGTTACAGCCATTGCCCGTGACCTCACCATGCGTCATGGATAATGGGTTATCTGAGAAAACCGGGGGAGAAAGATAATGGAAGAGATAGTTATCTTCCTTGCCACCTCATAGGTCCCAACCAATCAGAACGCTGCCCATGCTGATTATTTGGGACAACTAATTTATTTTCTCTTGCGTTATTTTGGCGACCAAATGGAGAAAGCGTATTCTCCAACATTAGATTATCCCCATTATCTACAAAACCAAATGCTTCCCTAAGGAATGGTGATGAAATTGTGTTTGATGTTAATTTGAGAGATAAATAGGTGTATAGAGTAGAGTAATAATGAGGTGTAAGAATGAATTTTTTTTATTTGTACCATGTTCGGAAATTGAAGAGAGTGAAGGATATGGATGATATGGGTATGGAGGATGAGTGAAAAAGATGAAGGGTGGAGATTTTATTGGAGTTATTGCCTAGAGAGATAAAGAGGAAGTGATAAAAGAAAATGAGAAAGAAAAAAAAAGACCCTTAGTTGATGTATAGTAAAACGAGAGAATTGAGATGAGCTCCAAACACTCAACTCATTTAGAGTGTTAAATGAGAACTCCAAACACTCAGTATTGGGCCATCTATAGTTTAGAAAAGAAAATTTAGTGTGTGTTTGGTAAGAGGGATTTCAAGCGGATTTGGTGATTTTTTGCTCAAATCCTTCCAAATACCTTGTTTGGTAACGGAATTGCAGTCCGTCGGGCCTCGGGCCCTTGTTTTTTAGCTTGTCTGAAATACCTAGTTGGAGTAGGTATTTGCAAAATCACTCGTTGGGGATTTCATCTCTAAAGTAAAATGACTACTATGCCCTCTATTTTAATTAACAATATCAAAAAAACCACAAGACAACAATCAACAACTTGCTATCTGTTCACACCAGAGGCGACGTCGATGCTGACAACACCCTTTATTTTTAAACGATTATAACAAATGCAAACAAATAAATAAAAATCACCAACGACTTTATTTTTTCGAGAACTATAAATAGAGACAACTCTTGACTATATTTGAAGCACCCCATCTCTGACTCCTATTCTTATTAATTAAACTTAAAACATTTTAAAGTATATTTTATATCAATATTCATATTATTATCATTTATTAAAAAAAAAAAAAACAAATTAGACGACGACGTGGCATCGTCCGTCACCATTATAGAAAACACCCTAATGGTGTGACATGGAGGCAAAAACCACCCTGACACCGTGGCATACATGATACATCTACATCGAAGACAGGAGCAGTTTCGACTATGTTTCTTTATGTGGTGCAATATGGGGAAGGGTTACCGGTCCATGAAGCAAGGCTTGATGTGGTTTGTTGCTTCAAACATCCGCAAGTTTTGATGAATCCCCCATCCCTTTGTAGCATGACGCGGATGTGGTAAAGATGTTTGAACTGTCCAGCAAAATTTCAAGCAAACAAGTTGAGGTTTACATGCAAACTATTGGTAAGATGTTCGAGGAACGAGATGATTGGATTTTCAAGACCTACCAGCTACCAAAATAAATCAAGGGTATGTGCTGGTCAAACAAGACGCCGTTCGATGATATGTGGACAAAGTGCTTTCTAGGGAAGATGAGGCCCATGAACAGGTTTTGCCTTTGCATGCAACTGGTACATCTCTTACAACCGCAAACCATACTCGCTTGGACTTCCCATCCTGCCGGGACATAACCGAGCTACTCAAGGACTACCATTTCGTTTATGATCAACGCTTCTCCAGGCCCATTGTAACGCCCCAGATTTTAGAATCTTAAAAGGGTTGAGAACGCTACTCATACCAACAAGGTGCACCTTTCTTTTCGGGAATTCACCTAGAAGAACTTCAGAGTTAAGTGTGCTTGCTCTGGAGCAATTCTAGGATGGGTGACCCACTGGGAAGTTTCCGGTGCGCGCACGAGTGAGGACAAAGTGCGCGGATTAGAACCCGTGTTGATCTGTGGGGCCATCATATCACCCTGGAGAGCGCCCATGAGTAACCTTGCCGGCCCGATGGGCTGGGTCTCGGCCCGTTAGTGGGCCGGGTTGTTACACCCATCATTATTTGTGAATGTTTTGTGCTCTACCTAAGTGTTTCAATAGGCTAAGTAGCTGCTAAAATATTTATGGTGCATCTGTTTCACTAGGTTAAGTATTAATCATGCTACTGTTAATGAAATTCTGTTTTAGCTAACATGTAGGTGCTTATGCGTGGATTTAAGAAGTGTTCATTTTGTCACAACAATCAAATCCTAATTGCGTGCATGGCAATGTCAAACTATTGATTGTGATTCTAAGAAATTATTTTAAATACGTGACATTGGGAGACACACACTATAGTTTTAACTACTAGTTTGAATTATTTTTGTACGAATTTAAAATTGATAGAAACCCAGAAGAGATCCATACAGAGTACGAGGGACATATCCCAAGTGAAGCTCAAGTTCGAGTCAAACAACTTACAATCCACGAAATTAGATTATGTCATTTAGAAGGGGGCTAGGTATATATTCCATCTGTCCCGGGCAGTTACACCATTTGCTTTTGGACACAAAAAATAAGAAGAAAACTTAAACATTAAGTTATAGTGTTACTGGAGTTGGTTTTACTTTGTCGGGTGATTTGTAGCCATTCACATAGATTGATGGAATATAAATCTATTATAACCATATTCAAATATGACAAATAAATGAAATTGTGCAACTCTAACGGAATGCCCAAAATGATAAAATGGTGCAACTGTTCTGCAACGGAGTGAGTATATATATATGGGAAAATTGTATCTTCAGTCGTAACTTTTTTTTTTTGAAAAAATAAAAAATAAAAAAATCTAGAACATAATAAATGCCCCGAAAGTACTTACAACGAACTTACTCTGTACAAACTCCGGAATTCATATGAATATACTCCCTCCGTCCCAGAGCAGTTGCACCATTTGATTTTGGGCACAAAAAATAAGGAGAATAGTTAAATCTTGAGTTATATTGATAGTGAGTGTTGATTTTACTTTATGGAGGATTTGTAGCCACAAAAATCTGTTGATGAAATATAAAATTATTATAATCATATCCAAATATGGTAAAGAAATGAAATGGTGCAACTCACGGAACACTCAAAATGACAAAATGGTGCAACTGTTTTGGGCGGAAGGATTATTTCAACAACCCAACCTTATGTGGAAATTTTCAGTCGTAAATTTAAGTACAACTATTCCGACGTACTATAGTGAAGTACCAAATTAAATTGTGGATAGTAGTACACATGTACCAAAATATAAAATTGGAGTGTACTGCATTAATTTGAATTAATGCTATAAAACTGATGAATTAGTAGACTTGTAAAGGAGGAAACTAGCTACTTAGATATATATTCCACAGAAATGTGAAACAACGATTTTAATGTTACGAGGAGCTGTCGGTCTCTCTCTTAGTACTCTTGGATACCAATACCATTAATCTCTCACTCTAAACCTGTTTCTTCAACGTTTCATCCCGAATGGTGATATAATTTGTTGTACACTACAGTGTAACGTATGCTCGCGATCGATAAAGATGATTAATGTGACGTGAGATGTCTCTCCTGTCCTGAGTTCAAAGGAGTCGTCATTCACCCGCATGGCATCACTCAGGTTTGTAACTTGGAGGGTTTTTCGTTTTCTTTTATGCATATAGTCAATAGTCAGTCTGTTTGAATCCAACTGGAATCTGCATCCCTTTCGCAAGCTGGGGACATATATAGAGAGATATATAAACAAGAAAAAAGTATATCAAATAGGATTGTAAAAAGAACACCATTGTTCTTTTTACTTTAAGTACTACTCGACCATCTGTATTTTTGGCGTGCAACATATATACAAATTAAAATTCCAAAAAAATACATAAATAAATTGTGTAGTACACTTACTTACAGCTTGTTTGGCTCTGAATTAGGAGAGGGCTTTTGAATGGTGACGAGAGATGTGAATAGGAATTACTATTGGGAGAGTTTTGGGAAATTAGGTTTGAGTTTGAGTTAGTAAAAGTTAATAGGATATAGGGGGAATATTAATAGGTATGATGATTATTGGTGATGATTGGTTGATTGAATGATTGGTTAGTTATAGTTAGTTATTATTAGTTGTATTGGGATTGTGAGAGAATGTATTGGAAATTGTGTAGATTTGGTTGGGAATTGAATTTTTTATGTTTGATGAAATAAGATGAAGTGAAATGGAGGGGGAAAAAAATCTGATATGTGAAAGTTCTCCCCTAATTTTCGGAATTTTTTTTTTCATTTTTTTTAACAATGTAAGTAAATATTATTTAATTTGTGTAACAAATTGTTTACGTTTAATTCCGATTTAGAAGTGTAGCAAAAAATTGATTTTTTTTTTTAGCGTTCAAACCTACTCCATATTGATTTGTTTTTGTTTTTTTATTACGTTTTATTTTTTATTTTATTTTCTATCCTTTTTTTGTGCTCGTACCGAGTAAATAATATACAATTAATTCAATGTTATCGAAATAGTGGTTCCCACCAATAACTTCTTGTAAGCTTTAAAATAAAATTGAAGTTACGAATTTCGTTGGGTGGTACAAGGACTTCCTGTGGTTGTGTGCATTGTGGGACATAGGTTAAGGACTAAATGAAAACTTAGAAAACACCATCGAAAATTTTGAAATACGTCACATTGAGCAAAAAGGTAGAAGCAATACCATTGTTCGTTGTTACAAGAGTCAAACATTGAATCACAACAATACAAAGTAGTACACTTAGACGTTTTAAAAAGCAACCGCATCAATCAACAAATTCGCCAAACATTGCCGTCATTTGTCGGTAACAAGGGAAAGCAATCTCTTCGATGATTTCGTTATTTCCGTTGGCATTGTGTAGGTTGATGAGATCCCCGGTTTCCTCCTCAATGTACCACGTCGGACCTATGTTACGGGCAACTTGGATGAATTGAGCCCGGAGACGTTGGAATTTGCCATTAAAAGCCATTGGCGGCAAGCAGCTTAGTTCGGGGTATTCAGCAACGGCAGCCTCCCGGATAGCTGCGATTTGAGACCGTGAGAGTGCGGGGTTGCCATGAATTTGTCCATTGACCCACATGTTATGCAATTGCTGAAGCAGGACCCTCGTATGTTTCATAGTCCAGTGGGTGGTGGACCGCCTTCGAACGGCAGCATCGTTGTTAGGGTCTCCATCTGCCATGCCTGAAATAGGAAGAATTACTGTTGAATTTTGTGTAAGACCATATAGTTAACATGCTGCAAACATCGTATGAATATAATTACAACCAATCATATATGTAAAACCAAGTTTATCCTAATTCGTGTATTGAAGTTGCAACAACGTAATCATTGAAGGCAGCAAATCGTCACACATTACAATACAAATACAGAATCTCCAGAAAAGCAAGCATCGAATTTTTTATTGCATAGCAAATTTCCATTGTAGTTGGTAGACCGAACTCATGGGTGGGCCACTTTCACTCGCTATCCTCGCGGTCCCCAGAGCTAGAGCTCTCCTCGATCCATCCTGGGGTTGCACGGGCAGACGGGGATATGAAGTTTGTCTCAGGTGGGGGCTGTGTTATTTCCCCGATTGGTTGGCCTTCAGGGAAAGAGATCATGTCGAACTCAGTGCGCTTGAAAATGTACTGCAGCACCTCAGCGGCTGGTTCAACGACATGTATGTAATTCCCCGCTCGGGGTACATCTGCGAGTATAAGTTAAATTTAATTGGATATTAAGTGAAGATGCACGATTAAATTTCCATGTCTATAGATGGAAAATTTTGTTAATTGAACTTGTTGAGGACGTCTAAGGTACCTGGCGAATGCCTTTGTGAAGAACAGTTGGGACGTACAAATAGGCGGGGTTCGTGAATAGCTCAACCCCGGGAAGCTTGATTATGTACTCCCATGCGTTGAATTTAGTGGCCCACATGCTGAACGAAGCGAGAATCATCTCGTTCGTGAAGCATGCACGGCGGGTACACTCGTGCATCAACGTCGTCCACACATCGAGGCCAATACGTTGAATGTGGCGCCTGTTGAAGGCCCGGGGGTTTTTGGCTTTGTACTCGGACATTATCCGGAGCAGTTGTTGGTCATGCGGGTCCCCCCAAGCTGTGCACAACCGATTGGTCCTACGGCAAGAAGAGTTGCATACAAAAGTTGCCATCTTTGCTGCTTGCATGCATAAGGTTACACAGATAGAAGTTAGTAAATGTTCATAAGATACGCACCATTACGTGCGAAGTATATTAATTCACAGGGAGGAAATCATTTCATACATATTCTCTCATAAATCATGTAAAAATAATCCAATTTCAAAGGTGAATTCTTCAATACAATTCCATAAGATGGTGAACGAATCAGGAGTCTTCCTCTTCCGAAGAATCGGAGTAAGTGTCGTAACCGGCACTTGATGCAACGAAGGTCGGATCCATACGATAACATTCGTGAACTGGTTCAACTATCTCACCGACGGAGGCGTTGCGACATAGAACAGAAAGCGACGTGTGGTCGAATTCAGAACCCTGAAATGCGTTTTTTAGGACTTCGTAGTGTTTCTCGCATTTATTGAAATATATTGTAGCCGCTGGGAACATCTGCGTGTACAAATTCAGGTGTTCGTTACCCGAAGATTGTTTTGAATCATGAGATTAAAGTTTGATTTGATTTGGTTTACGCACCTCTTTTATGCCATATTTCAAAATAGTGGGAATGTAGATCTGGTGGGGGTTAGTTGAAATCTCGACCCCAGGCAACCTCGAAATATATGTCCATGCGTTGAAGCGTATCACCAAAGCGGAAAATTTTTGGAGGACGAACTCCTTGCTGAAACACTCCCCCGGGAAGTGGTCATGCAAGTAAGCCGTCCATCTTGCTAACAACTTTAATTCAAGGTTAGCTCTGTTCATCCTCTTCCTATCAGTGGTAGTAACAAACCCAAGTAAACTCTTATCGTGTCTTGGGGACCACGTCACATCCGGTACGTACCGGCAGTTGATAACCCCACAGTGATAGGTTCTCCCGGCTGAGGCCATTATCTAGCAATTCGAATCGGTTAGAATATATTGGTAAGGAAGAAAGCATTTGCAGTTGAATCGGGCCGAAATTTATAAATATATATCAACTTCATTAAGCTAGAAACGGCTAATACATCAGTATGATTTAAAATACATTTCTTGAGTTGAAATAAGATCTCGCACCACAATTACTTAGGTTTACTTATTATAATAAGTAGATGATTAGCTTATGGATCCCCAAACACCGCGCACAATGTGTCCCATTCCGCAACACGGACATCAATCACGGCAGCATCATCACCCGGTGTCTGTTGTTGATTTGCATGAAGTACACCAGATAAGAGTCAGATAACTAACAAAAGGGAATACTGCTAACTTATAAGTGTGTTTACTTATTGTAACCGTACCGTCCTGATTTGCTGCATGTAGTACGAGGGGCCGGTTATGCGTCCCGTTCTCCGGTTCACGTCATACCCCGGATAATTAGCAAGTAGGTGGTGAATTGCTTTGTACAGTACTTTCAAACACTTGTATTTCATCTTGCAGTGAACCAACGAGAATGGTGACCCTCTATTGTAATGCATGTAATACCGTGTCCCGAAAGACTGTACAATACTTCGCCAGGTGGGGGGGTCTATCTTAAAGCCAAATGGAAAGCGGCATGAATGCGAATTGGTACCCAATGGTACGGATAAACTCCTCTGTTTCCCAATCGCCCCAAGTTGGAGATAGCTCGTATATTGGCATCTACGATGACATATTAAGAAAGATTAAAGATGACATTACAACAAAAAAGTGGGGCCTATGTAAGGGTGGAGTTCTTCAATTTCATTAGGAGATGAATATAATTATCCACGTGGGCCAGGTTAAGCCGTGATAGTACACATTCTTTCAATTCATACATTTATTTGAATTATTATTACAACGCAAGGACATTTTTAATTGAATTTCATAGTGCTAATTCTTCTTGATATCCTTATTGAAGATAGGGAACCGCTTGTCAATTTTCTTCGAGACGGCTTCAACCCTTTCTTGCAGGTGTTTGTGTCGAGTGAAAATGTCTTCGCTGGGTGTCACTTCTGGATTGTTGGGCGAAGGTAACGGTTGAACCGTAACAGAATGGGATTCCTCAGCAACGCTTCCCTGAGGTTTGTAGTTTCCATGACTCTGCTTGTGGCGAACAATTTGTCGTTAGGAAAACAATAACGAATATTAAAGGGGCTAGCATGTTGAATGGTTGACAAGGAAGATCATCACAAAAACTTATTTTAACAAGGATTTTGGTAAAACAAAAAGAAGACCTCGAACTAAAAGGTACTAGGTTGGTTCAGGTACCAAGAAACCTTGACCTCGTCAGGGTATTGGAGCCACGCCCTGGCCTCATCAATGTTGTTCATCAACAATGTGTTACCGGCGAGATAACGAGGCAATTCTGATTGGGGTATGAAAGGATATAAGCGTTTTCTTTCGGCCATGACAGTGGCCCTTATTTCCTTAGCCATTTCTCTATCCGTTTCGACATTATCTATGAAACCCTGCGTAGAACCGAATGATCCAAGTGGGCCGTTGTCACTGTATTGTGAGTTAACTTGCTTCCCCTTCGAAGTAGCACGCCTCTTCCTGCTACCTTGTGATGTGTTTTCGACCTCACGGGGTGGAACGTATCCGGATTTGCGAATTTCGTCAATGTCGTTTTGGTCAAGCCTTTGGTCCTCGGTTTCATCATATGTCCCCCCAGTAAAAGTACAGAAACTTCATGTTGCACTTGATGCTACCCACATGCGCCCAAATTCCTCCGCCATTGGGAAGTTAAGGGATTCTGGATTTGCGAAATTTGTTTCCTGAAAACCACGTAACTTAGTTTTGAAGGATCATGTTTTTAAATATGTTGTGAAGGTTTACATAATGGGAGTGCTTATTAAAACTTAAAGGTTATGGTTTGTTATTGACCTCTGATGTAAAGTGTGGCGGTGGGTCTACACCTCCTTCCTGGGCAGCCCCCTAACCGGTCTGTTGTTGGGTGAAACGATGGTACTTCCGGTAACTGCTTTTCAGACGGCCTAATTTGCCTTGGAGTTGGGCTCTATCCCAATCCATGTTTGTCTCCTCCCTCATTCTTTTCGTTAAGTCCGTCCATGCCTTAGAAGAGAAATTACCCCCGCTCATTGTCCCCTTCGCACACCATAGATCGTACATGATTTCAATGAATTTCTTCGTGGTATCCGGAGTCCACCTTGCCATTGGTCTTGGGCAATCATCAATCTGGGACTCAGCCTCTATTTGCGAAGCACGCCCCTTGCCCTTACGACCACGACGTGATGTGTCCATCAACCTTTTTTAAGTGGTACAACATGTTAGGTTACATTGTGTTAAATTTTTATATATGTTCTCATTTATAAATTTGGGATCATCAATTTCATATGCACAAAAGAACATCAACAAACAGGGAATAGTATTCAGACAATATTCTTCATTACATTGCTATAAGTTAAATGTTGCACAATGTTCCAAAGAATCCATATAGTTTACACATCTCCGTAAACAATACCAACAACGGCAGAGGAAAATTCGGATTGAAAAGGGTCATTACTAAATATGTATGTCTGATCCGTAAACTTCGAAAACAGTCTACCTTATAGCAAAGCAAGATAGATGATAACGAAGACAATCAATTTTTAATATAAGTTGCTCCACCAGAAACATAACCAACAGTCACGTTTCGATAAAGATTTTCGTCACGACTCAAAAATTAAAAATTGATCCAATCATAAATAAACAAACATACAAAAGAGATTATTTGTTCAAAATGTTGTCACAATTATCATATCGAAAGGACTAACAGTCCGGCAGATCAGAGAATAGGAAAATATAGATATATATATATATAGTAGTATATATATATATATATATATATATATATAAATATATATATGATATCTAATATATATATATATATATATATATATATATATATATATATATATATATATATTATATAAATATTATTTTAAAATACAAGTATACTGCCACAAATCAATGATAAGTAAAAAAAAATAATTTCTATAGAAAAGGAAAAAATAGTATGGAGCAACTACCTTAATGAAAGGGGGCTGGAATACAATAACGAAAAGAAAAGAAAATATTATAAAAAAAAACAGCCTGCTGCAAAACAGAACCAATGGGTCAAGGTCCCAAACATGAAGAATGAGTGTAAGGTATAGGTCTCACAAAATCCCACAAAAACCACCACAACTGTAACCAAAACTTCCATGAAACGATCTATATGGCATAACAACTACTTGTGCTAAGTGAAAGCCAAACATGATGCATATACTTAGTATAACAAAGTAAAACGCATACCATTCACAGAGAAGTCACATAACAAAGTATTCTAGCACATAAAATGGTACAAGTAATATACAATGAGAAACAGAAGCAGTGAAGACAAGTTATACCTTGGAGTTGCTAGGTGTAGGAGAAATGGAAGGTGAAGAGCAGAATCCTAACCCCGTGTGTAGTGTATAGAGTGAAGTGTTTTTGAGGTGTGGGAGATGAAATGGGGTGAATGTGCATCATTATATAGCAAGTGGAAAGGGTAAGTGCCCTTAAAAGTTGATATAATTTTTATAGACAATTTTTATCAGACAATATTAATACATAAATTAAAGAACTTTCGCGATAAATAAACCACCTGTGATGTCGATAGGGCACTATGTTGATACGGTCTTTTCATTCTCGAATACTAGAATAAGTCTATAATATGGTTTAGTGTTTATTCTAACAACTCATCTATTCTCAATCCTCTTAGTCGATCTACAATTGTACTCAAACACTATTTTAAGTACACTCTTTGCATTTGTCAATGACTAACGATCGCACTAAACATGAGATGTAGTGTTCTCTCCTTAAATCTATTCAGAAGAATATTATGTGACTTAAGCTAGTGAGAACTACTACTAGTGGCTTGTTTTAATACTTAAGATCTAAAACTCAAGCTCTCACTCACTTTACTTTGAGTCCATGTATAGTGGTCGGGAACATATGTGTATGTGTCTGTGTATATGTCAACGAAAACAAACATAAAGAACATTCGCGATGAATAGAAAACCACATGTGATGTAGGGGTACTTTGATGATATAGTCATTTTAATCACGAATAATCAAATAATAATATGGTCAGTGTCTATCCTAACTTATTAATTGTATCTCAATTTTCTTATCTACGATTGCATTCGGGTCCTATTTTGAATTTACTCTTAATAAGTGTAATAAGTGTATGTTGAATATTTTGAATAATTAATATGATAATAATAGTATAAAGTATAAATTAAAATTTTAAGTGAAATTTTGTTGGGGACTAATTAATTAAAGGAGGTAAAGTTTGAGCCTAACCAAATTTTACCCTTTTATTTACTATTTCCCTTTACAATTATATTCCCAATTTCAATAAGTCCCAATTTTATTCCCTATCCCTCCCTATCGTCTCTCCCTCCACACCGTCAGATCTGTATTCCAGTCGCCAGTACCAATTTTTTTCAAATTCCCAATTTTATTCCCTATCCCAGCCCCCGTTGTCGATCCGCCAAGAATAGCGCTGCCAACCGAAATCTAGCTAACGAGCTCGACCGAAAAGAAAGAACCGTGAATTAATCAACATTGATCGGAACCTCCACACCCATGCTCGGAGCCGAAGCCGACCGTTTAGAGTTCCGTCGACCCCTGCTCGGAGCATCTATTTCGATCGTTTAGAGTTCCGTCGATCCCTGCTCGGAGCCGAAGCCGACCGAAAAGAAACCCGACCTTTGACGGACAGAAAGATCCATCCGATTAGGCGCGAGACGGGTTTGGAGCTGCTGCTACTTCTCGCCTCCCTCCGATTTGTGCTACAACTGCTGCTACTTTTGAGACGGGTTTGGTTCTTTTTCTTGCTTCTGCTATTCAATATTCCAACTGTTGTTTCAATTTTGAGGCTATAGCTGTGAGTAACTAGTCCTTATATCTCTCTTCATCTTCTGCTATGGTTGTACATCTTTAAAGTTTATCTCATGAAGGTCCCTTCCTGGTTTTCTAGCTACAGATAGGGCCATTGATTTGGAATTTCGTTTCTGTTTCGGTTACCTTACCGATTCTGTTTTGTGTAACGTTGTACGTTGTTCATTGAGATGTGCACCTTGCTTGATCCGGTTTTGATTTTGAACTAATGTGTTATTGGCTTCGATTTTGCCTGTTCACTGAGCATTGTTTAATTATTAGTTTCTGACTGTGTGTTAATGTAAATGCAAATTGATAATTACCAGTTGTAAGCGTTCGTGTGGTCTCATTTTGTTTATTGGGTAGATAATTACAATTTTCTCTTATATAGTGTTACAGTTAGGAAACAATTTAAAAAAGAATGCTTTGCTAATCAGTTTTGGTTTCACGGTTCTAACATGGTCCATAAATAATTCGTTTGAATATGCTAGTTTGTTGAACTGTGTCATATATTCACCGGACTGTAAGAGTAAATCATTCGCACCTTTGATCACCCCATAATGTCAGCTCTGCTGTTGTGATGACATTGTTAATGCTTTTGTGCATGCACACAATGCAATTGCAGGAGCCTCAATCATTGTACCCAAAACTGCAGGACTCTATTAGAGCCCATAATCGCTAGTTTGCTACAACATGTTAGGCTTCTCTGGTTCTGCCTCATAATTGAATTCATCCTGCATTGATTAGATGAATTTTCGGTTTATCCTTGACCACAAACATGTACTAATATGTAGAGTACAAATTAAATAATTTACTAGTCTGCTTTCATTGAGCTGGTTCCGACAGTTGTAAGTTAAAGCTGTGAATAATAGAGAACTCTAGGTTCTTTTACAAAGATACCTACTGAACTTTTTTTTTAATCTTGGAAACTTGGCACTCTATGCATCCGAAGTGAGAACTTGATATTATTGGAACTAGAACAATGCTTGGTTTCCACTTTGTGGATTCTGTACATTTATGTACGTGTGCTTGGTATGAATTTATGGTCTTTCATACTCATTTTCTTTGGTATATATTCAGAAGTTCATTATACATGTGTTGCTCTTCTTGTTTCTCTCTGATGTAGTTGAGGTATTAATATGTTAATGTTGTGCTTATGTTTGTCTGTTCCACATTTGCAGTCCTTTCCCGTGGCACTCGGGATTGTGTTGGTTGGCTTCTTCTTTGCAACATTGTCATTAAGACGAGGTCAGACTGCAATTCCATTCTTTACCTGTTTAGGACTCATTTGTTACCATAGGTACTTAGTATCTGGATTTAATTTGCAATAACTTGAATATCTGAGACGGGTTTGGTTCTTTTTCTTGCTTCTGCTATTCAATATTCCAACTGTTGTTTCAATGTTCTTTTTCTGGCAAGGACATATATATTTTACAAATAAAGGCTTATTGTAGTTATTGGTTAAGTTTGAGTTGCCGTGCATAGTTGTGTTAGAATACTTCTATGATTTCTTCGCTGTCTTTCACTTTAACTTGGGGCAGATTTGAGGCTCTTGGATTCTCCTTCGAGAACTAAATGCAAGTAAATAAGGATATTAGTTAATGATTCATTGTCAGTACTTGCTCAAGACAATCGATGTTGTAGAAAAAAGTAAAACAACCTTTTAGTTACATCTAGTGATTCACCAAGTTTATAGCACGCCAGCAGGAAGATTTAATAACAATCGAATGGACATTAGAAATATTATTAAGTAGCCTTCTCAGGTTTGTTATAATCTGGAAGATTTAATATTAAGTAGCCTTCTCAGTAATAATCGAATGGACATTAGGAAGATTTAATATTAAGTAGCCTTCTCAGTAAAAGTAAATAAAATAAATGAAAAAGGAAGCATAGGTAGGATAAAATAGAATTTCTTCAGGTTTGTTATAATCTGGATATATATATATTCTGGAGTTAAGTGTTATTGATACAGGAGTCATGGAAAAGAATTCAGATCGAAGTTGGATGTACAAACGTTCAGACATAAATGGGTTACGTAAGGAGTTTAAGGATGGTGTACTCGCATTTGTCGAGTTTGCAAATAAGCATCCCGAATGTTATTTCTTCAGGTTTGTTATAATCTGGATATATATGCTTTATTATTTAGGATTAATTGATACAATGTTTGCAATGCAGGAAAAGTATAAAGGTCTACTTGAAAAGGTAGATGAGAATGTGTCTCAGGAGCAGAAAGATGCTCTTTTTTTGGAGGCTAACCCGAGAAACAAAAAGCAAAGAATGTTGGGTATGGGCAGTTTTGCATCATCTTTAGGCAGCACTGCTACTAGTAGTCAGTTACAAGGTTCATTGTTCACTCAAGAGGATGTCACGGAAGCTGTGAATGTAGCTGTACAACTTCACGAGGAAAAGATAAAGGTGGAGATGGAAAAACAGATGGAAAAACAGAAGCTGGAAATGGAAGAACGTCTGCAGCAACAGAAGGAGGAGCAGAATCTATCCCTTGCTGCCCTTAATGCCAAGATTGAGATGTTAATGCGTGGTGGACAATTCCCTAACCCGGAAGCTCAGTGATGGCAATATGTTATAGGTATTGGCCGTTTAGATACTATCTTTTATTAGATATTAGATATTGTGAGATGACATGATATTTGGGGTTACATTCGAGTAATTTGTTTTTTGTGTACCGGATTATTTGAATTCTTGGATCTTGATATTAGTATTTTGTTTAATGGATTTTATTTGAGCTTTTGGATCTTGATATTAGCATTTTGTTTAATAAATAATAATAATAATTATTATTATATTGAAATGCTGTGAAAATTAAAAGGCTGGAAATAAAATGAATGAATTCTGTCATAATTTCCGTCGGAAAATGTTGTCGAGGAACACTGTTTCCGTCACAAAATCCGTCGTAAATTTACGACGGAATACCATTCCGTCATAATCTGTCTGACCTTCTCAAAAGCAATCCGTCACAAAATCCGTCGTAAATTTACGACGGATCATATTTCCGTCGTACATTGTGGGGTATACTCGAATGTAATCCGTCATAAAATCCGTCGAAAATATACGACGAAATAAAATTCCGTCGTTATTTCTTGTCCGGCATGTTTGGTTCAACCGGAAGACCAGGGTTGTATTCCGTCGTAAATTTCGTCGTTAATAGATGCCGACGGGCTTACTTTCCGTCATAAATTCCATCGTAAAGTTATCGACGGACTCGTTTTCCGTCATAGTTGATTTGCGACGAGCGATTTCTTGACGAGCCCAGTTCCGTCATAAATTCCGTCGTTTACTGCAAATCCGTCATAAATTCCGTCGTAAATTCCGTTGAATATGCAGCAGAATTCTTGTAGTGTAAACAGTAGGGGCAAACACTATACACATGTGACCTACACAAACCAACAAAGGACAGCCAATAAAGCCTGCATTATGGCATGCATGGACTACTACTATGCACTTTTACAATAAATCCAACAATAACACATGCAAGCATAGTAATTGATGGGAAGTAAATAATTATCAACCATATAACATGCTGCTGAGTCAAGATGCATAGTAAGTGATGGCTCAGATCAATAATTCCTGATTTTATCATCAACATTAGGCTGCTTCACAACCTTTCAACGGCACCCGCCATGGCTGCTGATAATCGTAACGACTATCGCCTAACCAAGATACGGTAATACTCTCAGAAAGTGGAAACAAGCCTCTTTTCAATGTTTTTTTTTTATTTGGCCAAAACTGCTGCAAGTTTAAAATCATCACAGCCAACACAAGTAGTCACGCAAAGCACGTAATATGACATTCAAAGCATTCATGTTTGGCTCTCTACTATATTGTTATTAGATAGGCCTCCATTACTGTTATAAGAAAGGGCCCTGCGCCATGGCTGCTTACTGATACTTTGACTAGTAGCCACGCCAAGATACGAATGGTCTCGATCCTGCACCAAAAAAAAATCAATTAATTACGTGTGGCGGAGTATTTACTGAACAAGAAAAATCATACGAATGCGTAAACGAGGCATTCAACTTACATTTCATCTGTCCACTCTCGTACAATACCATGGCTGCCAAAACATTTACAGCCGGCAACACATGGGCAAATTAGTTCCCCCTTGTACGTTCAATATTCGCAGCACCCATTACATCGCAACCGGAAAAAAGAAAACATTCAGAATATCAAAAACTGAACGCAGAGCTTCATTCACAGACATACTCATTCAACAACTGCCAGTTACAGAAAATAGCCACACCAATTCAAACTCTGAATTTAACAGAAACCCTACATCGATTTCGATTCATACAAAACGAATAGAAACAGGAAAAAACAGAAAATTATTAAAATGAGCAGACTGCAGTACCACCAAGAACTAGGTGACAAAAAATCTAAAAAATCAGGAAATCAAACAACAGCTTCTCCTTAACTAGCAATGCTAAAATGAAGGGGAAAAACCGAATAACAAACTAATTCCAAGTGAAACGAATCATAAGGAGAGTACTACAGAAATTCAAAATCCAAAAGAAGCCAACATCCAACATCATACATCGTATATCAAAGATCGAAAAAACCATAATTAACTTAAGCAAGTGACTGTAAATCAAAAAGATATACAAAGTAGTTGGAAAAAAATAGAAATTCTCGAAACCCTAACTTCAATTCGTCAAAATAATGATGATCCAAGCCAAATCGGGAAGATAAGGTCAAAGGAGGAGGAATCTTACCAAAATAACGGGAAAAAATGGCCGTCGGAGAGTCGCCGGAAAACTTCCCGTTAGCAAATCGGAAAACGGCTCCGATAGGGTCGTAGATCGGGATGAGACGAACCCAACCACGTATTTTGTTTCGAAAAATAAGGCCGGAGGTGACCGGAAAGTAGGTCGGCGGAGTCGCCGGCGGGTGAGGTTAGAGAGTATCTCTATCCCTAGAGAGAGAAAGAGATGAATGAAAAATGGGAAATGGCTTTGTAATAGTATGAACAGTGGCCAACCCTTCTATAATTGAAAGGCAAAGGTAAAGAGGCTTTTGAATAGTACGAGAGGCCTCCTAATAGAGAGCCAAACATGTTGTTAGACTGTCTCAATGGGTGATCAGTAATGCCGTGGGTTAGGTTAGTAACCTCCATTGCATGTTAGAGTAGAGGGAGTGAGGAAGTATACGGGTGATATGCTAGCCCCATATATTAACACGTTTTTTTTTTCCATACTTTATCTATACTCGTATGTTCACCGGAATTTTCCCAATAGGTCACCATTTGGTATAAGTAACATTCTCAATCCCTCTAAACTTTCTGAAATTCTTTAGCGTTACAAATTATGTACGATGAGTGTGTTTTCCGAAAAAATTAAGAATAATAACTACATTCGACAAGTCTATTCCGTAATAATTTTAAACACTAACTGTGTTCAGCAGATTTAATCTGCAATATTTCAGAGCACAAATTGCTTCTTACGGGCCTGTATCGTAATAATTTAGGAAATTAATTGTGTTCAACCGGTCCATTTCGCAATAATTTAGAATATTACTTATATTATATTCGACAAGCCCTTTCTGAATAATTTAGAATATTAGTTGCATTTGACATGCATATTTCGCACTAAATTTAGATTAAAAATTAGGTTTAACGAGTCTATTCCCATATTACGCAATAGTTATGAATATTAACTATACTTGACTGATCTATCCAATAAATTAGAATAATGATCAAATTCATTGGACTATTCCGTAAATTCTCTAGCAATTAGATAAAAAGAAACATCATTGTTCATTGTAGTTAATTGTTATTAAATAATTTGTAGAATCACTATTTTTTATCAAATTTTGATGGGTTATTTGATACTGTATCGTAAAGAATGAATGACTCTGACTGTTTCTTATGTGGCTCAGTATATATGTAGTAGCCATTAGGTAATTTTAAACGTTTTTTTGATGTTGATAAAATTATATAATCATCAAATTAACTTTAAGGATTAAGTAAATTAATAATAATACTCATGAATTTGGTACAACCTTAATTATTTTTAGTTCTAAAAAATGATGAAATTTATATCGAAAAGTATATGGGTTAATATGTGAGTCTAACTGGCGATTAGTTATTGGTAACTCTACATCATGCATGCTCTAAAGAGGACGTTGGTCCTCAGTTAACGTTCGAGGGGTCGACTCGTTACCTATAATCTTCCCGGTTGGTTTGGTATGCGCACGTACATAGCCATCAATGTGGAATATTGGCTTTCCAGACCATCACAAAGCTTCAATTCAATGCCCCCTCTCCTTCACTATATTTCACCAACACCACCAAAATAAAGCAGAAAGAATACAAAACGAAAGGAATGTACCATGATACCATCATATCATTTGATTTCCCTTTTCTCATTATTATATATGCAATTGAGTACTCCAAATAGACCAATGAGGTCTAGCTCAATTGGTTAGACTGAGGTGTCATGACACTAGAGGTCATAGGTTCAATTCTCGCCAAGTACGGGATTATTTATAGTTTATTACTAGCTTTGTAATGCTACTTGTGAAATTGTAATGGTTCGATTATTAAAAAAAATTGAGTACTCCAAAAATATATGTACCGGTAATATTGTTCCTTTGATAAAACTCGTTTATGTTAGCCCTGAGATTCACAGGACAGAAAAGATTGGAGATTTTGCAAGAAAAAAGAGTAAATCTCTAGCATGATCACAAGATCACGCACTAGACAAGCAGTTACACAAGAATAATCTGCCTATGAAGTAACTAACACAAGAATTAAATTACCTCGGGGTTTGTGCACAAGAACACCAGAGCTTTTGACTCAATCAATATTCAACTATGAAAAAGAATGAAATAGTACAATGCTTAAATAGTAAAGATACGACTTGTTGGACAAGTTCTGCTCTTACCCAGTAAGGCAGAATCAGGTAAGATTTAGGCAATCTAATCGATCCTAGAATCTCTCTCCTAAACTTTTCTTACCCAACAAGTTAACTGACTCAATAAGGTAAAAGGTTGCAAAATAAGAAAAGAAACCTTATTAGAATATATTCCTAGCCGTCGTCACCGATTCGGGATCCGTCCCCGGGCTCTAAGTTGTGGGCTTGGGCCTTAAATACTCGAGTTCCTATTAGTCTATAAATAATTAAACTCATAACCTTTCTTTTTTCTTTTTGAATCTGGACAAATTTCTCATCAATATTTAATCACCCATTTTAATCATTCTTTCTCTATACAGATCGAATGACCCATTTCGATGAACTCTTACGTATGGGGTGTTTGAGCTTGCCACTTCTAACCCTTTGATTACGGATGTATTAACTTACCAAAGAGATACAATTAATTTCACTCAACATTTCCCATGCGCTATAGTTGATGAACTAGTCTTTTTTTTTTTTTTTTTGAAACGTCAAATATTACAACTTCTACACTACTATATATAAGCATCCTAAACCACTTTATTTCTCCACACCTATACCAACCTTATAATTCTACCGCCATGGAACCATGCATCTCTCGTTTCACTGCTCCATATCCCAGTTGATGAGATAGTCTTTCTTTTCTCTTGTAGGGAAGCCCGACTATCATAGTAATTCATAAGTAACACAAATTAATGACTATTCTCAAGTCTATAAACAGAGTCTAGCTAGCACCAATACCACTATATAAAGGATCTCTGCCTATTAAATTTAAGCAGCATCAACTCTCTTCTAGTCTAGCTAGTGTGCACCCCCATCCCCTTCCCCTCCCAAATCCAAAGTTCTACCCTCATCCAAACACATTTCAATTCTAAACATGGATTTGGTAAGACTCACTAGGTTTCTTGTGTACTTTAGCATTGTATCATCAACATGTTTTATGCAGTCAGCTTTGGTTGCTGGTAAAGCAAGGCACTTCAAATGGGAAGTGGGATACATTCACTGGTCTCCAGATGGTTCGGAGAGGGTGGTTATGGGTATTAACGGCCAATTCCCGGGACCAACTATCCGTGCACGTGCCGGAGATACCATACATGTTGAACTCACTAACCATCTTCACACTGAAGGAGTTGTCATTCACTGGCATGGCATTAGACAGGTTTATATATTCATCTACTTCTCTTGGATTTTATACATTATTATTTATTTTTAAAAAAATTCTTATCTCACAACTGTATACTAGTCTATTGGTAGTCATATTGTGTTGTTTATGGTGTTCAATTGGTGTTTCTATATTTGCATGCCTATTGTTGCATGAATAAGCGATTCATGTGATATGTCAGATTGTACCTGTTTTCTATATTTACATATTTACATACCCTACTATTTTCCTTTTGTTTGTAAGATGTTGTATTACAAAACAACTTGAGAGAAATGAGATTCCATGAGTTAATGAAGATTTTAAATTGAGTTTGAAATTCATCCGAGTATGATCACTTAATACTCTTTTTTTTTTTTTTAAATGAAATTTCAGATTGGGACACCATGGGCAGATGGGACAGCATCAATTTCGCAGTGCGCCATCAATCCAGGAGAAACATTTCTTTATAGGTTTACAGTCGACAAGGTACACTACGAATTACTTCATCCGTTTCATTAATAAGTTCCTAAGGGGACTATTCATCGTGAACTTTGACCACGTATAACTCTTAAATTATATTAGAGAAAAATATAATAAAATTATATTATGAAATTAAATGGAGTATATTTTCATAGTCAACTTTCAATTTATAATGATACAGTGTATTTTAAAATCTATATGTGGTCAAAGGTCGCGATGAATAGTTTCCTTATGAACTTGTTAATGAAACGGAGGTAGTATTAACTATGTTAATAAATATATATTTTGCGTATCCCATATAATATAACAATTAATGTTAAATCTACTTGGAGACTATCTCGCAAGGTAGGTATGACGACAAAGGTGTAATATAATTTGAAGTGTTTCCTTTTTACCTTTGTGTACAAGTTTCACCCACCCCAAATTAAAATTCACACGCAAAACATGAAGGAAAATTTGGTCAATGTTTTTAATTTTTAAAAAAAATAAGCTAAAAAAGGAAAAAGGAAAAAAGTTACAAACACCAATGACATAAAAAGATACTCTAGTTTATCGAATACACTTGTCTACTTTCCGGTTGGCTTGCACTCATTAAGGAAAGTGACCATATTGCAAGTGTCAAGTTTGTAAAATGTTAAATAAAATAAAATATCGGTGACATTGATATGGTAATATGGTGTAGGCTGGCACATACTTCTACCATGGACACTACGGGATGCAAAGATCAGCGGGGTTGTACGGCTCGTTGATAGTGGACGTGGCAGAAGGCGAGAAGGAGCCCTTCAACTACGATGGAGAGTTCAACATTTTGCTTAGCGACTGGTGGCACAGAAGCTCTCAAGAGCAAGAGGTTGATCTTTCCGCTAGACCTATGCGTTGGATTGGTGAACCTCAGGTATAAGATTATACAACAGTCTTACTACTACATAAGTTACAAGTTACATATATTTTTAATTAGTAAGAGTGACTCAATCGGACAAAATCAAAAATCATAAAGATATACTCTATATAATAGTAAAGTATAGGTTGTCAATTTAAAGTTTCCATGGCATATTCTAGCTACCTAGCTATCATTTTGGTAAATAAAATAGGTTAAGGCCACCATGTTTTCTAAATTTGTTTATCTGTGTAAACATTATAAGGAATATTTGCAAGCTGATCACATGCTAGGAAATAAATAATTTAAGGGGCTGTTTGGCACCTCACTCAAAATAAAAAAGGCCTGCCTATACATTGTACAAACTCTCTGTTAAATCTAGATTTAAAATGTGACATCTTTACATTTTCTTGTATCTTAGACTTTGCTAATGAACGGAAGAGGCCAGTTCAACTGCTCGTTGGCAGCGGGATTCAGCAACTCCTCGGCAAACCAGTGCACAATAAGAGGCAACGAGCAATACGCGCCACAAATCCTACGCGTCCAGCCAAACAAGACCTACAGGCTGAGGCTAGCAAGCACCACTGCACTGGCTTCACTCAACTTGGCCATTGGGGTAATAAAACTAAACCCTGCTTCATACTATCTTTTTGGTACTCATTCACTCTACATAAACAATTTATTGAAATCACCACAGTATATATAACAATTAATATTACCCTGCATTTGACTGCATAGCATCTTAACTATACTTATACAACAACAATATTAGTTAATTAGTTAATGATTTCTATATGTTTAGCATCTCTATTGTGTTCTGAAATTTCAACAAGTTGAAGCATAGATTCTCTACAGTCAATGACAACAGTATAGCACAATATATGGACGACAAGATACACTGATCATACTTCTACCAACCATGTGACCTAGACATTCCCAGATTCTATTTTTCTTAATCATAACTTTCATGTCATTTCAATAATTAATGCAACTAGAATTTATTTCACTAGCAATAATACAGTTTATCTCCTGTTGCACACGAAAGTCATAATGGTCTAATAGTAAAAGTGCTGAAGTAGCAAATGAAATTAAATATTAAAAAAAAAACTCGTATTTAAAAAGAAAATCTCGTGTTTCACACAGCTATCACTCACAAGTCACAACCATGTGGCCCCGGTGATAGATGCTATGCGAACCAACGAAGAAACCTGACAATACATGTAAATCAAGAGAATAGAACAAATTCAATAATGAGGGAAAGCTCAGAAGATATAAAATTAAAAATTGAAAGGGATTGATGCTTTTTAAATTATAGTGGAAGTGTGAGTGTGTACGATAATAATCTTTTAAGTGTGTATATACTTTTAGTCATGCTCGAAAAGAGAAATTGACCCTTCTATTTGCTGTAAGGCCTTATCTGTGTGTGCCAGATATAAAAAGGATGAAAGAAAGTATGAGAAACTTTGAACATATTGTTTGGCCTTTTCCTCCAATACTGAAAGGAAGGATCATTATAATGCTTGTGATTGTAATCTCTAAGGTGGTACAGATAAGCACTTTTGCTGTATGGTCCATCAATACTCACTTTGCAAATGTGTGATTCACAAAAACTGGAGGAACACTGTCAAACAGTTCCCCGTGTTCCGCGTTTTCACCATCGAATAGATATCGACTAACATATTGTGCCAAGATGTTATTGTACATTTGTACCCACCTGATCTTATGTTTTTACGCAAACTTTAAACGATGAAAATCACTTCGTTACGTGCTTATGATCATATGTTAACCTTCAAAGGGGCATTGGTTCTCACTGTGTTGTTTCTTCGTGTTATCAGAATCACAAGATGGTTGTTGTTGAGGCCGATGGAAACTATCTGGAACCATTTTCTGTCGAGAACATAGACATATACTCAGGCGAAAGCTACTCAGTCCTTTTCACGACTGATCAGGACCCTTCAACCAACTACTGGATATCGATTAGTGTAAGAGGCAGGCAGCCTAGAACACCACAAGGCCTAACAATACTAAACTACTCCCCGACTTCTGCATCTAGGCTACCGAGATCACCACCACCAGTTTCGCCTGTATGGAATGACTATAACTACAGCAAGAACTTCACAAACAGGATTCTTGCCCTTAAGGGCTCCCCAACACCACCAACTATGCATGACAGACGAATTGTTTTGTTGAACACTCAAAACTATATGAATGGACTCACCAGGTGGGCTATCAACAATGTTTCCTTAACCTTGCCTGCTACTCCTTACCTAGGCTCCATGAAATACGGGTTGAGGAACGCGTTCAATCAACAGAGCCCACCTGATAACTTTAGGGCTGATTACGACGTAATGAGGCCAGCGGTTTACCAGAATACGAGTACTGGGAATGGAGTCTACGTGCTCAAGTTCAACACCACTGTTGATGTGATTCTACAAAACGCAAATGCGCTTGCAGCAAATGTTAGTGAAATTCACCCCTGGCATTTGCACGGACACGACTTCTGGGTACTGGCATATGGAGAAGGCAGGTTTACCGAGAAAGACGTGGAGAAGTTCAACTTGAAGAATCCTCCACTGAGAAATACAGCTGTAATCTTCCCTTTCGGATGGACTGCACTTAGGTTTGTGACAGACAATCCAGGAGTGTGGGCGTTCCATTGTCACATCGAGCCTCACTTGCACATGGGAATGGGAGTCGTTTTTGCTGAAGGCTTACGCCGTGTTCGGGGGATTCCTAATGAGGCTCTTGCTTGCGGTTTGACGGGGAGAATGTTCATGAACAATGGGCGTCACTGAGATTCGCTTTGTAGTTAGGTGCTCGTCTGCTCGATGTTTTTCCGACGTACTATCATTCAGTACTGTCCCATGATTTTTCTTGTATGCTTGATCAGAGTTGTAACCTGCTGTAAGGAGTTGAGATGAGGTTTGAGGAGTTATATCCTGTATGTGTGCCATTAAAGATTAGTGTAAGATGAAGTGTTGATCAGTATTTTGCTATAACATGCAGCATTGCATCATAAAAATGAGTATAAATGAAAAACCAACAGTAACCGAAACATAAACAGATTGCACTAGGTCAGTTTATGACACTAGTTCCTCCCACTCAATAGTCTCACCCTCTCACTGTCGGAATCAAATTCCAAGTGACACACCTAGCTATATATATTCGGCAGGATTGATCTGAGCCGAATAATCAAAACATAGAAAGGCCTTATCAGAAACATGCTTCTTTTTCAAAACAGGCAACAATTTTATCTAATGATGGTACTATGCCAAGTTCATACAAAGACTCTCAAATAGGACCTGAACATAGAGGAAGAGTAGAACTTCTGATACAATTGAACCGCAGATGAATCATGTTTCATGCATGGTTAGATCTGACGCTCTAACAGAACAAAATCAGGGTACAATGCACACATTCAAGCTCAACCTCAACGCACAATATGTTTATCCCATGACCGCTCAGCAATAAACGTTGTATTCACATCAAAGTTTTGATCAAATGAAGAATAACAAACTATCTGTGTGGCCTCAAAGTAGGATATATCAAAACTGGGTTTGGTGGATCAGTTACCTCTTAAGCTAAAGAAAGCAACTCCTCATAATCCTTGGCACCGAATTGCTCACACCGAAATGAAAAGTGAAAGGAATACAACTAACAGTTTCTCAAGTTAATTCAACCCCGCCTGTTTCTGAGAATTGGAAGACAGCGAGCAAACTTGTTTTCACCTTGGATAGGGGCTTGCACCGCGGACAAAACAAGAACAGATTAGTACTATGTGATAGTCTCAGCTGAGAAATACTTACACACGAGAGAAAATATAAATGAAGACAACGTAGAAGAGTTCATGAGAGAAAGGATTGAAAATTACAGAAACATTAACTATGTGTACGTACTCACCCAAAATTTTCATTATAGAATATCAATCCATATTCATTATGTGTGAAAGTTACTTGGATCAGAAAATTATATTTGTTGCAACACTTAAGTAACTCCGTTATTAGATTTATCAAGAAAGAGTTAGTCAACTGAGCATAAAAGGGAATAGATGAGGAAACTGTGAATTAGAAAAAAACACATGCTCAACTGATCAGAATGAATTGCTCAACAGACAACAAAATAATACTTACAATTTTTGGCAGGCAGTGGTCTAAAATCTATGCGGACTAGTTGGATATGAGAGATCTTATTCCACTCAGAATCATCAGCGCCAGGACAACATGAATACTTTTCTGCTATCAATGGGCAGCGATTAATCCATAATTGATGTAATTTGGTGAGGCGTTGCATGGTTTCCTTGGATGGCATACTGCTTAACCTTTGGCAATCATAAATCTGTAATTCTTCCAGAGATGAAATATTCCCAATCCATTCAGGCAAAGCCTCAATCCTTCCAAAATCTTCTAAACCTAATGCTTGTAGACCCTTGAGATGTTGAAGATCAGGTAAAGAGTCCCAATTTTCTTGGCCATATATATGTAAATATTGGAGAGAGTTATTTTCATGAGCTGGCAAGATGATGCCATGAAGAAAATGGTTGAAGGAAACTAAGTCCCATGATTCAGAAAACCCACCAATCATCAAACCCTGCAAGCTACTAAGACAGCTGAGATTCTGAGTCTGCATGTTGAAATCAATGCGTTCAACACTTGGAAGATCAGAAAGATGCAAATCCACCAGATTTGACATTCTCAGAATATAAGTCAGTGAGCCCAAATCTATTATGAACTTTTCCAAACCACGAAACTCCAGAGTGTGGATTGAGAAGGTACACGACTCTAGAAGTTCACTTGACAAATGGGTGAGATTTGGACAGTCGGCGATAGTCAATTGTTGGAGTGAAGGACAGCCTATTGAAACTGAATCCAGTTCATCACAGACTTCTATTTCTAGTATCTCCAGATGTGACATTCTCAACATACTTGAGCCCAACTTTTTGAATCTTTTCAAACGACGAAACGTCAGTTTCTGGAGCCAACAAGTACAAGAATCGAGAAATTCATTTGACAAGTGGGTGAGATTCGGGCAGTTGGCGATAGTCAACTCTCGGAGTGACAGACACAATTCACTTGACAAGTGGGTGAGATTTGGGCAGTTAGCGATAGTCAACTCTCGGAGTGACGAACACCTTATTGAAATTGACTCCAACTTTTCGCAGTCTTCTATCTCTAATATGTCAAGGGAGGGAAGGGTGTTTTGCCTCCATTGTTGGTATGGAATTGACTCCAATGCAGCTCCCCTTTGGCTCTCCACGATTTTTAAATCTTCCGGCAAGCACGAAACATGTGTTAACATGTTACACAAGGTAAGTTTCAAATGTGAGAGATTCTGATTCATCTCAAAAAGCTCATCTGGAAGAGTAAGTAATCCATCCATACTAGTGATATCCAGTTTCTGGAGAGAACCTCTAGTGCAACATAAATTTCTCAAAGGAAAATCAGCATTCACGTCGAAGATATTCAGTTCCTTAAGGCACGGAAAATAACTTGGAGTACTCCTTAATTTCGGGCATAAATGAATTTCCAAGTATTCAAGACGTGGAAATGCAGTAACTTCTGAGTGCACATCTATCCACTCCATCAATTCTGGCATAAACGACAACTCTAGCTTCTCAAGGGATGGAAACACTAGTTTCGTTTCTTGGAACTGCTTTACATGGTTGGTTTTGCTTGATGTACTGTTACAATGTCGCTGTAAACCATAAAATGAACGCCCCATAGATTCTACACCGGTCAAACCACTGAGCCCCAAAAACTTGAGACTTGGGAGATGGCCAAGACTAGGAATTTCTTCACAGTGTTCACAATTCAAGAGTTCTATCCTCGTCAATTTGGTAAGTCCAATCCAATGGCCCTGGATGTCATCATATACAGACATCTTCATAGTCCATGAAGGGAAGTTTCTGCCTCCATACCCAAAAATTTCCAAAGACTTCAAATTCGGGTGAGGTTGGAGGCCTTCCAATACATTCTCCTCATTTTTGTCATCATTTTTGTCATCCCACTCAAGAGTTAAATCGGAAATGTTTGGTTTACCGAACAAATCTGCATGCTCAGCCTCTTCCCTGTTACTCACTCTTTCGAGATTTTTAACCACTAGTCTTCCAATAAGATTCTTTAATTTCCTAAGCTCTTGAATTCTGCACCCTTTGTGATGTCCCACTGTGTAGAAAGGAAGCCTCCGAAGAGAAGTCAATTTTCCAATCGAAGGAGGTAATTGATCAATGCCATGAATGTTAAGATGTCTCAGGCTAAACAACTCAGTTATTGTGTGAGGAAGCTTCATATTAAATGGAACTGATAGAGTCTGCAAATTGGAGAGTTTATTGATTGAAGAGGGCAAACATTTGATACTTGTTCCTGAAATATCAAGAAATCTCAAGTGTATTTGTTTCCCAATATCTGTTGGTAACTCTACGACACTTGAATCCTCAAGCTTCAGAGCATGTAACTGGTTTAATCCCGAGAAAAAGTTCTCTGAAACTTTACCACGGTGAACTAATGTGCGCACATATTTTGCTTGTTCTTTTAAATTGTTATATGGCGGCTCATCAGACACATGGTAAAGATATCTAACCTTTTTCTTATCATTCCCACCATCTCCAAGCCCATTGCTTCCAGAGATTGAGCATGCAAGATCATGCACAAGGTCGTGCATTCTACAATATATTTTATGGCCAAACTCGTCTTGCTCAACATCTTGGAATAACGAGTGATGCAGGAGAATGTTGAAAAATCTATTGCCCAGAATCTCCATGTCACCTCCTTGATTTGCATTCAAAAAGCCTTCCGCCATCCATAACTCAATTAGTTGCTCCTTATCAATTCTTGAATCTTGAGGAAAAACTGAGCAATAGGCAAAACACCTTTTGAGCGATGGTGATGGCAACCGGTTGTAGCTTAGCTTCAAGATTTTCATAACCGGATTGTCATCTTGCCTAAATTTTGGAAGTTCATTTTCCAGAAACGAAGACCACTCATCTTTTGACTTATCATACAACAAGCCTCCTATTACTTCTGCAGCTAATGGCAAACCACCACATGTTTGTGCAATGTCTTTCCCTATTACTTCAAATTCCCCAGGAACATGCTCTTCTACCAAGGCTTTAGCTTTTATTATGGACCAACATTCATCCACTGTTAATTTACTTAACTGAAGAGTGAAATATGATTCCATAACAGAAGCAACAGTCATCTTCCTTGTGGTGACAAGAATGGCATTTCTATTACCATAACTAATTCCTGATAAGGAACTCGCAAAGTCTTTCCACTTTTCAGGGTCTTCATTCCACACATCATCCAACACAAGGAGGTACTTATGACTTTTTCTCTTCAATTCCTCCCTAATCTTTTCCAGCACAACTTCTTTAGTTAAAATGTCTTTAACATTTTCCTTGGTTAAGATCTCAAGAATCTTTTTAAATAAACTGACTTGGTCGAAATCACAAGATACTGAAACCCACATCTTTTTCTCAAACTGACTATTAATGCTTTCGTGATTGAATATTTTTCGTGTTAGAGTAGTCTTGCCAAGACCACCCATACCGACAACAGAGAAAACAGAAAATGTTTTATCAGGCGGAGCATTAAGTAGTGTGTCAACTACTTTTGCCACATCATTGTCTCTTCCAACAATGTTTGACTCGATTTTGAAAGAGTCAGTCTCCACTGATCCAACAGTGCTAGCATCACATGCTCTGACTACTGCCGCTTGAAGGCCTTTCACAACAGGGGCATTATAAATATCTTCCAACTTTTTATTGACTTCACGTATCTTATGAGCCATTTTCCTACGGAAAAGCAAGCTAGTAGCAGAACCAGATGAGAAGGAGCAAAATACCTTTTTGGTTTCCTGAGTACGTCGGTTCTTGGCTTCTTGGCGGAGAAGTTGGTAATTGAATTCATCGCAAACAGCATCAGCTTCGAAGGCCACATCTTCAAGCTGTTGTAACCATTTTTTGACAAGGCCGTCAGTGATTTCTTTCCTCTCAGCATCAAGCAGCAACTCTTGGATCAGACTGAGTGAATCCTTGAGCTTTGCAAATTCCTTTTCGAAACCACGTACAAGCTTAATTTCATTAGAGACTAATGAAATCAGATTTTGCACCAAAACCTGAACAGCAGCTCCAGCCACACCTTCCGCCATTTTGAGACCTGACATGATTCAGACATTAAAAATAAACTTCAATCATTCAAGTTTTTTGAAAGTAAGAAAAGAAAACAAGGTAATTATAATTAATTAATGAATGCACTTACCTAAATATTAGTCTGAATTACAGTGAATGTAACTGCTAGGATTGATACACCGGATGTGGTGATGGATAGATTAACAGAATGCAAAGAGAGAGGATATGATGACAAATTGACAATAACTGTAGAAAAGCAAACAAGAAGATAAAGGAAGGAAAGAGATTATATATATGATCATGAGATAAAAGAAAAAGATAATGATGCTTATGCGTTTCTTTAAGTTGGTAAATAAGGAATACATATTGCTTTTATTCCTTTACATCCTGCTAACATAATTAAGTAAGGTATATATTCAATTTTCAATCAAGAATACGTAATAGAACTGATCTTGGAAATTTCAGACCATGGCCTAAAGTATGTAAAGTAACTTGAAGAATAAAAAGAACAAGAGAAAAAGGTAAGAAACCTAGAAGAGAAAAACAAAACACCCAAACAAAGCAACGTACTCAATTACTATCCAGAAACACATTTCCGTTTGCATCATAAATCTTAGAGGAAAAGATTCTATAGAACAATACAAGCTAGTTACATACACGTCTTACTCACATCAAGTCTACCCATTTGCTGAAAGGAATAAAATGCACTCATTGTTGAGATGAAGATGAGGATTGAGGAGTTATATGTGTGACCTTGATGCATGATTACCGATTAGTCTAAGATGAATTGTTGAGTATGTTGCTAAAATTAACATGTCACATTCCAACATAACAAATGATGTACAGACTCAATGTACAGATTACTGAAAAGCCAAAAATAACCGAGACATATAGCATCAAGTCGTAATCAAATTACAAGTGACACCACGAGCTATCTCACCCGAATAATCAAACAATAGATAGGCCTGATCAGAAACATGCTTCTGATTCAGAGCAATGATTCATACAAAGACTAAAAATTGGACCTGAACATAGAGGAAGATTGAGAAAGTGCAGTAAGAAAGAAGAGCAAAATTTTATTCAATTGAACCTAGATGAATCCCGTTTCGTGCATGGTTTGATCTGATGCTATAACAAAGCAACAAATTAAATTAGCATACTTGAAATAATTAGGCACTCATTTCATTATGTATAATAACAAAATATAAGAGGAAACAGAACACCTAAACAAAGCAACTCAATCAATATCCATAAACAAGTTTAAGTTTGCATGATCATAAATATAAGAGGCAAAAGATGGTTAAAGTAATGGTACAAGCTACTTACATATATACGCGTCCTACTCTACCCATTTAATTGCCGAAACCCTAAATGCATAATTGGGGATAAAATTCACTCTGCTACTTCCGGTGTTTGTGGACCAAGTTCAAATCGCCTTCTTTGGACAAAGTGTTGGCTGGCTGAGTGGTTTTGTACTCCCAAGTCTCAAAGAAAGAATATGGTCATTTTTGGTTTCCGATTAATTTGTTCCGCCGAACCCCTTTTCAGGCCCGCGGTAGTATTTGTATTCCAGCAGAGAGTGACCCACAAATTTTGGGGGGATTATTTCGTAGGTCGAGAAATCAAACAATTTACTCCTTTTCAAGTCAATTTTTAATCAATGGTGTTTGAAATTACTTATAGGCCAGGTCAATAAAATAAAATAATTCTTTTTAATGTTGATAAGTTAAGACACAGGTCTATGTAAGAGTTATAATAGTGACGAAGTTGAAATATAATGTTCAAAATAATATTTTTAATATGTGGGTATTTTTAAAAATGTATAAAGTTTTGTGAGACATCTTCAAATAGAAATTAATAAAAAAATTATGAGACGTGAAGTAGTGGTCAAATAAGGCAACTAGGATTAATTACATGCATAGTGACGCATTAACAAATTTAACTTCAATTACAAGGACTACTACAAAGTAGAAACATTACTTTATGCATTAAAAAAAACGTGAAAATTTAAGATAACTATTTGTACTTTGTAACAAGTAGGATGGAGTATGACAAACGAACTAGCTAGGCAACTAGCATAACATGATTGATACATCTTGTTACATGGTGACGCAACAAAGTTTCTCAAGCACTTGCAAAATATCACAATATGCGTTCCCAATGACGGAAAGGCACTACAAGCTAGCCACAGGATGACAATTTGATCAGAACAAAAACCAAACAAGTTCTCGAGAAGAGAAATCAATGACACATTTTGCCAAAACCGAACAATTGAATAACACACTATAAATAGAGCACAATGCAGCTTGCTATGTACACCACTTACTAATCTAGCTAAACTTATATATCAAGCTCAATTACTATCATAATTACGTCGACAATGGCCCGGTTCCTAATCATCGCGGTTTTACTGATGTTTTGCGCCGTAGAGGTGGTGCAAAAGGCTGAGGGGCAAATACCAGTGCCTGCAGCAACGTGTTTGACGCAGGCCGGGTTAACTTTAGTGACTTGTGCCACCGGTTGCGTGGCCGGACTTCAAACAACGTGATTGCAGACTTGTGCTACCACTGCCATCGCCAATATTCAAGGTTGCGTTAAACTTCCTTCGGAATCATTTGAATGATAACTTATAGCTAGGCAGGCAGCTACCAAAAGACGATGTGTGATGAATTACTATTCTAGCATTAATCGATATACTGTATGATGTTACTATATATAGCATATGGAATAAATAAAGTTGAATAATGAAAATACAATTCATGTTCATATCATCATATGAGTTGCCATATTCTTTGCTTTTGCGTCTCATTAAATTTCCGAATGTTTTACCCTATTTTTTCCGCTAGATGCACATCGTTGACCAATCAAATATCGAACAAGAAGGTATACAAAGTCTAATGAAGTCGTAGTGTTTGATCAATGCCCTTCTTTAGAAATCGTGAATGATATGAACTCATGTTATAGTTTTAATAATAATAGGAAATCCAAAAGATATTAGACTAATTAGAAAAAATGAAAATAACAACACAAAATTAGAAATTCAAACCGCATTTGTAACGCAATAAATGGAGGCTTGAGCTTGCACAGTTTCCTTAAAATAATTATGTCCGTCACAAAGAAAAGATTTAAGGAACACCAGTCTAATCCTCTGCCAATTAACATGGACAAAAGATGCATTCTTTGGATCATATTATAAAGTGAATGAAATTCTAAATCTACCATGTACTTCGTAGTATGTATTTTTGGGTAAACTTTTTTTATTTTTTTATTTGTGATCTATAAATCTCCAACCATCCACATTTCAATCAATTCCTATACAGATGAAATAATCACCTATTTCAGATATTGAAACCTTGGCCCCTTGGATACAAACTCTTTTGACGTGTTTTTTGGTTACTTGTCGCGGGTAAAAAATCATGAGCATATAACAATCCATGAAAAATTCTATAGCAGACCTGGACCTGGTCAATAACCAATATTATAGACCTTATGACCATAAATGTGTCACCAATGCAATCAAGTGTATACCACAAAATCACAAAATCTATCAATCTCTCATGAACCTGGTCGGGTCATGAGCCATTCGTATCCAATTGAAATGAAATCACATAAATCATGTTTAATGGTTGCGCAATAAAGTTTCTTCTTCGGCTCTGTTTGTTTCACTTGAAAAACTCTGAACTTATTTGAACTGCACTAAACTTAATAAATCTGAACTGAACTGATGAATTGAACTTAATAAATCTGAACTGAACTTATTTGAAGTATACATTTTAACTAAGCAAACCTGAACTGAACTTAATTTATCTGAACTGAATTGAACTTAATAAATAAAACTGGAATTAAGGTGAAACGAATAGAGCCATTTAGTAGCATATATATATATATATATATATATATATATATATATATATATATATATATATATACTCCCTCCGCCCTAAAACATTGCACCAATTGTTTTTTGGTACATAAAATAAGGTGAAAAATTAAATATTGAGTTATATGATAGTGGAAGATGTTTTATACTTTATTGAGAATTTTTTGCACTAAAATGCGTTGATAGAATATAAAATTATTATAACTTTTTCAAATATGACAAATAAATAAAATTGTGCAATTCTAACGGGACGTCTAAAATGACAAAATGGTGCAATAGGTGATGAATGTGTATTTTACACTTTCATTCGAGTCTTTTTCACCTATTTTAGCTATCCTCTATGTTAATTTAGCTATATTTTAATGCATTTTATTAGAATAGTGTCACGTTTCCCTTTAGATTTTATTTTACAGGTTTTTGTTGAAATTCGAAGATTTCCGGGCAAATATATTGAAGTTGACAAGGAATTGGTGTTCCAGAAGCCTATTTGGAGTATCTGAAGGTTTCCGGATAGGATTTGAAGTCTAGAGGCCGAATCTGGAGGTTAGAAGGCTACTAGAAGTCAGAAACCGAGTCCGAAAAGGGGAAGAAATCCAAAAACGCGTCGAAAACGTGGAATTCCGCGAGAAATTCTCTGGGGTGAACCGCCCCACACCGGGCGAACCGCCCGGTGTGTGGGGCGAACCGCCCCACAGTATTTCGGGGCCTATATATAGTTGTTCAGTTTTCTCCGAAAATCATATCTTTCCAGACCTACTTTCTCACCTCTCTTTATAGTTTTAGGTAGGAACTTCCCGGGGCCTGTCCTGGGAGTTCCGTAGCTTAGGGGATACTTTTTCATAGCAATTTGGAGCTCGTAGGATCGCAATCATCCGGAGATTGACAACCTTCGGTAACTTTGTATTTTACAGTTTTATTCTACTTATTTTATTATATTCTTTCAACATGTTTTCTTCTATGATTTCTGTTGATTGCATGCCTATTATGAGTAGCTAAACTTATCATTGGTGGTAGTATGTGAATTCTTAGCGAAGGGAAGATAATCATGCTAAGACCATCTCCAACACTCATACCCTCTCAAACCCTCTCTCTCCTGCCACGTCAGCATTCCACTAACATTTTAATCTTTTTTATTCTCTTAAACCCACTCAAACTCTCTTCATCTCCAACAATAAAACTACCAAACTCAATTTTCTTTTTCTTTTCTCCTTTCTTTTTAAACCACTTTATACATTTTCTCATTTCTTTTATAAACTCATCATTATTTTACCCATTTCATTTTTAATAATTAGAAAATAATAATAAAAATTACAATAATAATTGAAAAAAAATACAATACTTAATAAATAATGTTACACTACTTGAAAAATAAAATAACGATATTTTAAATTCTACGGAGACATAAATTAAATAGCCTACTACATGAAAATAGCTAAATTGTGTTTGTATTTTTTTTATAAGTTGTATTGTGTATTTCTTTCTTTTTCAAGTTTTATTTTATTATAATTATTAGTAAAGTTGCTACTATTTACTTGTTTAAATTAAAGCAAAGTAAACTCCAAAAAAAAAATAATAAATAAACATAAGAATAATGAAGAATGAAGTTAAAGGAAAGAAGAAGAAAAGAAAAAAAAAAAGAAAAAGGAAAGTCAAAAGAAAAAAGGAAATGAGATACAAAGAAGAAAGAAAAGAAAAAAAAATAAAAAAAAATTTAAAAAAAAAAGAAAAAGGCGCCCAGACTGGTCTGGGCAAGCCCAGACCAGTCTGGGCAAATATGGCCAGACTGGCCAATCAGCTCCTGCTGGAGCTGATGGCCAGTCTGGCCATCAGATGGTCAGACCATCTCCAGCCCCTGCTGGAGATGGTCTAATGGCTATATCGCGCATTATACTCCGTGTCATTGCTTTATTTCGTTGATCAGGCACAGCCTAAATTCTCGTATGTTGTATTAATTATTATGCACAATTGGACACTTGTCGACCATCAGACCAATTATCTTCGTAGTGTTGAATAATTACGGAACACATTAGGACAATAGTGATTGACTTGTCAGACCAGTTTATCTTCGTAGTCCTTAATAATTTCAACAGGACACTAGATTGATTCAAAGATCTCTATGCAAGACCGAGGAATTTATGCATGATTATCGACCTGTTATGTTAAGAAGGACCATACTATCACCAATCTCCATTATCTGCTAGAAACCCCCTTTGCTATCTGTCTGCTGTTTTATATTCTCTTGTTAAATAGATAAAGCTAGTTATAGTCCTGAGAGAACGACACTCGAGTCATTCTACTGCTACACTACGGTTTTCGTTGTAGTTGTGGATTGCCTTTGGCTAATTACAAATTTATTTGATTCGTTCGCGTTGGAGCACGACATCCTCTGTTTCTGTTTTTGCGGCCTTGCTGGTTTTCGAGCCCTGTTTCTGGTTGTGTGGGGGGGGGGGCCTGCAGGTTGTTTTTGGTTTTGTTTTTCTGTGGTGATCTGCAGGTTGTGCCCTGTTCTCTTTGCTAGCCGTTTCCAAGCTTTTTGTTCACTGTTTGTCCCTTGCTCTGTTTTTTTTGCGCCACGTTCTTCTTCTGGTTCAGTGTTCCTTGGCGTGGGGCTTGGTTGTGGTTTGGTTTGGGTGTTTGGAGGTTTGTTCAATGCCTGAGGTTGTGCGGTTTCATTGTCCGTTCGTTGGACTTTCTGAGTGTCAGGACGGCAGTGGAAATAATCTTACTAGTAGTTATTTAATTACCCACATGCGTGATCGCCATTTTCGTGGTGAGGCGCGGATTGTCACGTGTAATGCTCTTGCTACTAGTTTGCCTGTTTATCTGTCAGCCGAAGCTACTTTGAGGCGGATGGGTCGTTGGCTCTGTGGGGTTTGTCTTTCTACTCATAGCGTTCGTGCGCGGTGTCGGCATGATAGTAACAATGTGGTGGCTGCTCCTGATTGTGGTGATGGTGTCGTTCACTTCACTATGTTTTACATCCCTATGCCTCGTGCTCCTGTTACTTCTTCGCCTGTTTGTATTAGTGTGTCGGCTGCTCAGGGTTTTTCGTTGGCTTCTCTTGATGTTTTGTTAGCTAAGGGGTTACGTACTGTCAAGTCAATCCCTCCTAAGTGTCGCCTGGGGTTTTCACGAGTTTTAAAGGGTGCTTTGGATTCTGTGGTTTCTTCTCCGGATGACCTTTCTTGTTGGGTTCGTTTGCTTGCGCTACCTCTTTGTACGCTGAAGACTTTTTCTCCGAGGAGTAGTCTTGAGTGTCGGGCAGTTGTTAGGCGTAAGCGCCAGGAGGAGTGCATTACTTCTGCCCTCCGTACTTGGGATGTCGCTGGGGGTAGTTTGCAGCTTCTTCGTGACACTTTGGGTGTGGATTCGCCTTCTTTCGGTCAGGAGTCAAATCCAGATTTGGGTGAAGCCAATATTCATCAGTGTCTTAGGAAGGTTCGTGATGGGCATTTTTCTGCAGCTGTTCGGGTTCTTTCTTCTTCTGGTGTTGCTCTTTATTCGGTTGACACTCTGGAGGCTTTGAAGGAAAAGCACCCTTCTGCTCCTTCCCCTATTTTGCCTCCTTTACCTGCTGGCCTTGGTGCCCTTTCTGCCTCCAGTACTACTGTTCGAGATATGATTCGTAATTTCCCTCGTGGCACCTCTTGTGGTCGAGATGGTCTACGAGCTCAGCACTTATTGGATTGTCTGGGCGGTGCTGTTGTTGCTCTCTCTGATGATTTGATCACCTTCATCACTCGAGTGGTTCATATTTTCTTGGAGGGTTAGTGCCCGCATGTTTTGGGTGAGTATATTGCTAGTGCTCCTCTCACTCCGCTGGTTAAGTCGGGTGGTGGTATACGTCTGATTGTTGTGGGTACTGTTTGGCGGCGTCTGGTCTCTAAGGTGGGTGCTGTTTTGGTTGGCCCTTCTTTGTCTGGGTACTTTGATGGTCTCCAGTTTGGTGTTGGGGTACCCTGTGGAGGTGAGGCTATTCTTCATGCCTTGAGTCGGTTCGTTGAGGCGAGAGGCACTGAGGTGGGCTTGACCATGTTGTTAGTTGACTTTCAGAATGCTTTCAACATGGTAGATCGTGAGGTTATGTTGCGTGAGGTTCGTCACCGTTGTCCAGTCCTTTCCCGTAGGGTTGAGTTCTGTTATTCCAGTCCGGCCAGGTTGTACTATGGGGAGCACGTTCTTTGGTCTGGTCAGGGGGTCCAGCAGGGCGATCCTTTGGGTCCTCTTCTCTTTGTTTTGGTTTTACACCCGCTGGTTTGTAAGATCATGGATTCTTTTGGCTTGTCCTTGCAGGCTTGGTATTTAGATGATGACACCATTGTCGGAGATACCTTAGCTGTGGGCAAGGTCTTAAAGATGATCTTGGAGGATGGGCCGCATTCTGGTCTTCACCTCAATGTTCACAAAACTGAGATTTTTTGGCCGGTGGAAGATCTGAGGAGTAGGGTTCCTGGGGTTTTCCCTTCTTCTATTGCCAGGCCACTCCAAGGGGTCAAAGTCCTAGGTGGCTCGGTCAGTGTGTGCCCTGGTTTTAGTAGTGAGCTTGTGGTGAAGAGGGTGAATAAGACCATCGAGCTCATGGACTCTGTCGCAAAGCTTAATGATCCGCAATGTGAGTTGTTGTTACTTCGTGCTTGTACTGGTATTTCAAAGCTCTATTTTGCTTTGCGCACTTGCCCTCTTGGTTTCTTTCAGTCGGCCCAGTTTTCTTTTGATCGGGCTCTCAGATCCTCCTTGGAGCGTATTGTTACGGCGTCGGGTCCCGGTTTTGGTGATTGGCAGTGGCGGCTTGCTACTTTACCCTTTTCTTTTGGTGATTGGCACTAAACTTAATAAATCTGAACTGAACTGATGAATTGAACTTAATAAATCTGAACTGAATTGAACTTAATAAATAAAACTGAAATTAAGGTGAAACGAATAGAGCCTTTTAGTAGCATATATATATATACATATATATATATATATATATATACTCCCTCCGCCCTAAAACATTGTACCAATTGTTTTTGGGTACATAAAATAAGGTGAAAAATTAAATATTGAGTTATATGATAGTGGAAGATGTTTTATACTTTATTGAGAATTTTTTGCACTAAAATGTGTTGATAGAATATAAAATTATTATAACCTTTTCAAATATGACAAATAAATGAAATTGTGCAATTTTAACGGGACGTCTAAAATGACAAAATGGTGCAATAATAATAATAATAATAATAATAATAATAATAATAATAATAATAATAATAATAATAAGAGTAAGTATAGGATATATACTTCATATTTTGGGAGTGGATAAAAAAGTTGTTTGTAATGACGACTAAAAAGCACCAAAGAACACATACAATGACAAATCTGATGAAACAAACACCTCACAAATTCTCGTGAAGGAGAGAAACAGAACTACACAACTAGTAGTATACAACTTTGCCAAGAAACAAGCTACAGAGGAAATCATTAGACTATAAATAGACCCACAATGTGCATCAATTGAATAAATAAACTAAAATCTCATCGATCAATCATCAATCTCAGAATTATCAAAACGAAATGGGTCGCTTGCTTATAATCATTTTCGTGGTTTTTGCCCTGTTTTGCGCGGTTCAAAATGCTAAGGGGCAAACACCGATGCCAGGGCAGTGTATGATGCAGTGCGGACAGAAATTAATCTCGTGTGCTACTGATTGCGGCATGATGGGTTCTATGTCCTGCTACCAAGGTTGCGGTTCCAGCACCATTAGCTGCCTTACATCTTGCGGTACTGGCTCACGTGTTATTCCTAAATCATCCAATCACGATTGATTTTTCATCGAGATGTGTACGTAGTTCCTACTTATAACTAGCAGCCTAGCAGGAACGGTTTCTGGATTTCAATGTGTTACTCATGTACTCTATATTTAATAGATATAGTATAAAGTCCAATAATGAACTTATAACATAATCATCATTATACAGTTTGTGTTTGTAAGAGCCGAGTTGCACAATGGTTATTTTTCACACACTATTAGACCTTGTTTTACCATTACTTTGTTTCGATAATCAATATGGTGCTCTTCTTATTTCAAGTGTCCAAAGGTCAATCGGGAGCAAGTAAGTAGCCATTCAATATATATAACGGGTCTTCGGTTTGGATGATCTAGCAATTGTGTTAACGAATCAAATTAGAAATGTGTAGGTGCAACGGAGTAGCACTTATTCTCCAACTCACATGCATGGGTTTTATGATACATGTAATTGCGGTTATTATGCAATATGAGGCCACACACTATCTTTATCCATTTGTATAATACTATCCACTCTAATCACATGTCCTGGTTAGAGTGGTTTTATTTTGATTCTCCCAAAAAGTCCGCATGCCAACAATCATAGCGTATCTACTTACTTAGAAACCTATATATTTACATATATCAACACTGTTGAATTTGATTGCATTCCTTATATAATTAATTTTATTGTGTCATTGTTGTATAAATGTAAAAATATAACTTTTCAGAAAAATAGAAATTGGGATCAATGTTCATCCGTGTCAACCCGGCAGATTCCAAAACAAAACACAGCAAAATTCGCCCTGAAATACAAAAAGCGTGTTTTCATGTCGAATAAAGTCGTAGATTTGGTAGTTAACTTAACGTAAACGGATATAGTTGAGTGAGTGAATGAATGAATAATGAATATAGGATCGGACGGAATGTCATTGACCTTCATCAACACAAACAAACAAACAGAACCGAACACCCCCCTCCCCTATTTTTAGGATTTTTCTTTCAGAATATATATTTATTATTTAATATTCTGAAAAGAATTACTAGTATTTCCCAATTTCCATTCTCGTTTCCGTTCGATTTCCAATTCTGAAGAAAAGAAAACCTCCGTTTCTGCAACCTTCAGAAATGGTAATCATCGGGAGGAAATATCCAATCGATCGTATATTCTACCGTACGGTTTCATCACAATAACCTAACCTAATGTGATTTCACCATTCACCGACGGAAAAATGGAGCTTAGGAGTGAATTTTTGCCGCGGTTTAATGTTACCTTAGCATCTAAGCCTACCAAACCAAATTCTCTCCTCCTCCCAAGCTCTTCCTCAAGGTAAATTTCGTTTCTCCTATTTATGTAGTAGATTCATTAATTAATTTAATTTTTCCCTTTTTTGGCATGTACTATGTATGTCTGTACAAGTAATTTTGGAATTTAATCTTATCAATTCAATAATATGCCGTTGAGTTGTTTCTTACTGTTTATTGTGTTTTATCCTTATCATTTTTTTGTTTTGTTATTGTTTCTCATCGCCATGTGGATTATCCTAGCCCTTTTCTCGCTTATTTAAATTTGAATTTTCGTCATGTTATGTTTTCGATGCTTATTATTTACATGTGTTAAATGTGTGCACATTAGAGGAATGAGACTAACAATTACTACATTAGAATGTGAGTTTTACGAGTTAATGATCCGACTCTTTCATTTATTTTGGGTGGTGCAAAATGAACCCAGGGACACATTACCCTCTCAATACGATAGATGTAAGAACCTGGAAGTTCATTGCAATAGTGACCCTGGGGTTCAGCAGTTGGCTGTTTCACAGAATGAGAACAACAAGATGCCGGAACTCCGTTTTAACCGACTGCAGCCTACCGAACAAGAATGTGATGGACAGCAGAGACGTTCCTTTGGTCGCTTTGTTGCTCGTGAAGCTATACTAGATGAAGAATACTGGGTTGGTCTTTATTTTCTTTTGTCCTCATATTTACTCCATGTGTGATCTCTGAAAGAATTTTAGATTTTATAGTTTACCAATCTGACTGACTAACAATGGCAGACAGCTGCTTGGCTTAGAGCAGAAGCGCATTGGGAATCTGTATCTTACATGAGGTCAGTCTGATTTAGGCAGTTCATTGTTCTTGAAGTTACCAGTTTCAGAGTTATTACTTACCACGGACGGCAATGTTTTAATTGTTTCAGGCACGTTGACAGTTACAAAAGGAAATATGCTGAACAGGTGCTTGTAGATTAGTAGTTCTTTCTCTCATAATTTGTTTGCAGCTAGTTAATTGCCTTCTGATCTTTCGTTAAAGAACTTTCTCTCATAATTTGTTTGGCTGAAAGCTTAGTATCCACTAATACCAAGTGACTTTGTTGTCTATTCATGTTCTAAATTGTACTCACTTCAGTTAGTTGTCATATTGCCAGGAGTTCTATTCTCTGAAGCGTAGATGTTCTGGTCAGGAAGGGAACTCACTGAACTGCATTTGTTTTATTGCAGTAAGTAAAACAACTCAGCAGTCCTTTTGCCAAAATCTGTATGAATTTTATTTGAGGCAATTGTTATTGTCAACTTATAGTTTGTTTGACAAACAAATACATGAATGTTCCAAAAACACTATCCAAGACTTTGTAGCTTCCTCGTGTATAGACTAGGCTTGTCAATGGTTTGGGTAAAGTCCCAAATGGTTATGTCCACAACCTAAATACTGGTTATGGGTTTAGAAACTGGAACCAACTCACAACTTTTAAAATGGATAATGATTGACTAACTCATTATGATGTGTGGCCTATTTGTACGTTTAGGATTGATTTTTCACTAGCTGAAATTTTATCCAAACCACAAAAAGTTTCTTTATCACCTTTTTTTTTCCTTTTTCTCTCTCCCCGCGTTTCTTATCCCCTCTCTATATGCAATACTATACATATAGGGAAAACATTAAACCTTCCAGATTTACACAATTACATATATAGTAATTTTGGGTGAACACTCACCTTATGTTGGGATGCAAGATATAACCGACGGAAATGGGGAGCTTTGAAAAACTAAATTAATTATGTATGTATGTGCGTACAGAAGACTGGAGTTGCGTGTGTTCATAGAGTTTCTCCTAACATCCGGATTTATTTATATATAGTACTTCACAATCTATGCATGCTTGACAACTGTCAACTAGGCGCGCACACACACTAACATGCTCAACACTTGTCCCGCATGCATCATGATGGCAGACAAGCATCATGCATACTTGACAAGTGTTACACACACTGTGTGTGACACTTGTCAAGCATGCATGATGCTTGTGTGACTCAGGCATAGCATGCAAACTGCGATGCTTGTGTGACTCAGGCATAGCATGCAAACTGCGATGCTTGTGTGACACTTGTCTGGCATGCATGTTGCAAAGTGCCGTGCATGTTTGTGTATGGCAACCAACTTAAATATTATTCTGTTTTTTTTCTTTCTTAAGTTTCTTTATGTTTGCTTTTGGTCTGGTTTTTAGGAGGTTTGTATAATGTTGTGTGTTAGTGTTTGGTTTAGTGGAAGGACCAGTAAAGGTATGTGATAAAAGTTTGCCGAAAATGAAAAGGTAAAGAAAAGAAAAAAAAAAGAAAAAATGAATAGGTAAAGAATCTAAAATAACAGATGAGTAAAATATTAATCAAACCCCTATGTTGTATTGAAACTTGTGTTATTTAAGGAATTTGTGGCATAGCTTATTTATTTAATTATTTTTAATTCGTTTAAAATAGTATGGGTCGTTTCATGCTTAGAAGTCTGCTAATGCATTTTGTCCACCATTTTTAACCGTCATCCCTTTTTGACAAGAAAATGACAATTATGTTTATAAATTTACTTGAAAAACTTGCCTTTTGATATATGTCATAGTAAAAGATTCTTTTGATTGATTACTGCTTAGCATGTTCAGCTGTGTCTTATTTCTCTTAGAAGATATTGGGGTACTTCATAGCCATCTTTTGTGGGGATAAAACTCCGATGGGTAATTTTTCGATACTTTTTTTTAATTCACAGGTTAAGAAGGAGGATAAAAAAGTTAGAAGAACTATCCTGAACAGTGTTGTGGGAACTTTGGACTTGAGCATTAGGCAATTCTTGCAAGGAGAAACATATCCTGGGGTAAAGTCACGAGTTTTCGAGCTGTACCATTTATTGCCAAAAGTGAACATAATTTGATGTCATTATTTCGCTATCTATCTTCTTTCCACGCACTTCACTTTTATTGTGTTTCACTTCCTTGCCCAATGCCCACATTCATCAGAGGAGCATGTACTTGCCAAGGGACTCTGCTTAAGCTGAGCCTGATGTCAAATATTTATTTTGTAGGAAGTAAAGAGACTCTCTCCGGTTCTGGCGAACCAGGGTCCCTTTGATACGCAGAGATATGCTTATATTTCTAACGTATGTGTGGCAAAGTTTGCTCGACGCCAGGGCATTGCTGCAAACATGATGTACTTGGCTACAGACGCTGCCACAATGTTAGGTAGGTTATCTCGAGTTTCACTTTGTACTACTAGCTACATTTTTACTTGTATCTTATCATGGACATCCGTTGTTGCTTGCTGATGCTGTCAGGTATGAGGCAACTTTTTGTTCATGTAAATGCAGACAACAAGCCTGCCCAAGATCTGTACAAAAAAACTGGATTTAAGGTAAATGACTTGGTAATTCCTTTCCTTTTATTAGTACTTCAAAAAAAAAAAAAAAAGGGACTTATAGCATCACGTTGTTAATTCCACTTGTATGGTAGTAGAGTTTTGCTCCCAATTTATTTATATCAGCCTTAGACCATCTCCAACCATGGGTTTAATGATGGTCTTATGTACATAAGACTCATGGAGATGTCAAAAAGTGAGTCTTTTAAGTCTTCCCATAAGACCCATCTAATAAGGTCTTACATAATATTTTATTTTTATTTTTTCTTTCTCTTTTTTCCCACTTTATTTGTTTGTTTGTTTGTTTCCTTGTTTGTTAATGAAAAAGGAAAGAATAAAAAATTGTGTATTTGAGTCTTATGGTTGGAGGTGAATATAATAATGGTTGGAGGTGAATATAATAAAACCCATCTAATAAGGTCTTACATAATATTTTATTTTTATTTTTTCTTTCTCTTTTTTCCCACTTTATTTGTTTGTTTCCTTGTTTGTTAATGAAAAAGGAAAGAATAAAAAATTGTGTATTTGAGTCTTATGGTTGGAGGTGAATATAGATTTGGGTCTTATGGTCTTGTTATTGAATAATGATTTGGTGGGTCTTATCATCTTGTGGTTGGAGATGGTCTTAGACTTTATAAGCTCTATTTGTGTAACTTGAGCCAGTAGCTCATTGGTTCATGCAGGTTGTGGATGCTGCTTCCTCCCGTTTATCAAAAGACCAGTTGTTTCTAATGTCTATGGATCTATGAATCATCCTGACATGATTATACAATGGTTTATGCACATAGTTCACTCCTTCATACAATGTTCTCAACTGTAACCTATAGTGCTGCATATAGTCATCATAGTTCTCAGCTTCCAGTGTTTTCTGTATCTATGTATAGTTTAGGAGTGTGTCACAGTTAGTCCGAAATTGTAATGTTAAACTGTATAATTTTGATGCTGTGCTTCGGTTCATATTTAAGCAACGGCTGTAAGTGCAACGGCAATCTTCTAAAATCAGTGTTGCTTACCATCATACTTCGCCAAATCATAACGATCTGTCTGCAACATAAACATAAACTATGTTACCTTTCGGCAGTTTATATAACAGATCTCATGGTCTCATGACTCTCATTCTCTCACTATAGCAGTGATACTGTATGTGAGGCCTACTTTAGTGTGGAGGAGCGTCACCATCCCATTTCCAGGGTCAGTCTTTCAATTTTGTTTCTGCTCCATAACTTTTTCCATAAGTGGTGTAAACCACTTTTTAGTTCCGATCTCTTCCTTGTTCCTTGTTTTGGGGGTGTGTCAAGCGGTAAGATACTAATCGTACTACAGATAGTAGTCGTACATAATTAACTGCTTAGTTTACCTCAGAATGATTACTCTCAAGTGGCTCTTCAAATGGGGCTGGATTTAGTTTATGACAAATGGAACAAAGACGAACATGCATGGATGGAAGCTTCTCCATGCTTTCAACTCTCTGATGCGTTTTCCGAAAACTATAGGTCTAAGTTCACCAGTTAGGCCAAATCTAACAAATAAATGACCTAGTTCAATCACCTTAACTCAACTACACAAGCCCACAAAGGGAGTCCAAACTAATCACTCCCTCTGTACCACTTTAAATTACCCATTTTGTCATTTATGTCGTCCCATTAGAAATTATCCAGTTCATAAGTTCATAAATGGAAAGGTTTTATTACTATTTTATTATACTAACAACTCTTATATATAATTAAGTATTCAATTACTCCCACTACCTAACATACTTACAATTAAATATTCACTTACTCTCAATTTATCTCTCTCTCACCCACCCTTATATATAATATGCGAACGTAATGTTTTTCTTAAAATTATGTTTTTACCCAAATGGGTAAATTCAAATGGGACGGAGGGAGTAAATATTAGGTCGGCTACCGTTTGATCCAAGATGGAAAAATAATAAGATACTTACTATAGAGAAATAAAAATTAAAAGGAAAAAGAAAAATCTAATTAAGCATTTTGGCTATCCACCATGACCATCAGACCAAAGCAATTATGCATTACTTTTAGCCAAAATAAAAATATTTTTACTTAAAACTTATGAAAAAGGTAATACTTTTATGCTACCTAGGGCTCCTTGGTGGGCTCACCCATAACATGCTACATACATGTGTTGAACTCTGGTAGATTTGTATAAATAAAATTGAATGATGAAGTGACCTTATTAGCTAGTATAACAAACAACTATAGTACATATTTTGATTTTGAACTGAACCGAATGAATTCAAATAAAATTGAATTAAAATAAATTAATATTAATAAATATTCAGATGAAGACGAATAGAATAGAGACTTACTCGTCTTTTACTTATTTCTTACAGTATATTACAATCTTTTTAAAATGGCATAAAATGGGCGATCGAGAAGTTTATGTCATGCGGTATGCTGACATTATGTTTCTTTATTATGGTGCATACAATACTCAATATTACACTTCACACCTCTGATTTATTTCTTGCTCCAACAGTAGTGTTGCTTATAATGATATTGTTCTGAAATTTACTATTGAGCGCAAGATGTCGAATGTCACATGGATAAGCATCCGATGGCAATTTTGCTTTGTACGCTCTTTTAGCTACTGCTTCATCGAAACCCTCAACGGGATGAAGATTATCATAAAACAGATTCCGGCTTCTGTTCCTGCAAGGAGCTTGGTTTCGAATGCATACTCCATCCCATGACACTGTGCAACACGCTGTACTCGTCATTTTAAAACCTGTGCAGCAACATTAACACGAAAGCATAATATTAATTTGCATTGTATGGCGGAACAACTGCTTTATCATGTCTTACGTAGGTTTTATAACTTAAGGTTCATGTGAGTTTAAAGTTTCACACAGGGCCCCATAACATATGAGTCGGCCCTGGTGTCCACTATCGAAGCAGATCATCAATTGTGGACTTACCAAGAGTAGAAAGATCGACACCAGTGGTGTTAATGTAGATAAATTGTGCCCCGTTTAGATTGCTGTTGAAACTGTCGACGAGAGGCTTCAGTTTACTATTATATAGTTGTACGGCATTATTGATGAACTTGACACAAGGTGATGCCTGTGTTGGAAATATAGCAATCTCTTGAGGAAGGCAACCTAGTAAACCAAGCCCGAAAACTACTACTTTTCTTGCCCCGTAGTCGTACAATGTCTACCATGAAAAATAGGAAATGCTGAGAATCATTATAAGATCCAAATATCAATACTTAAAAAGCTGAAATAACGATGATGAATTTTATAACAAGTTAACAACGAACCTTTAGTTGTCCTGAGAGCTGTTGAATCAAACTAGTAGCAAATTGTTCCGGTGTGAAGTAGTGACTTGTGGGATAAAACTGTGGTAGGAAATAGTTGTTGATGTAGTCATCACTGCCCATGTATACGGCGTATATACACTTGTTCAGATAGGCATCGACTCTAGTTGGATCTTTAAGCAAATTTGCTATTCGATACCTTGTGGCTATGTGGTTCACCAGTTGATTGTTTAAAGTGAATCGTTCGCCCTGTTTAATCGTAAAAAAAATTATGATGCGTTCTAATATATAGTAGTAGTATAATTAAATAAGATGTAAGGGGCGGATCCAGGAAAGTTTATGATCACCTTGAACTGAAATAACCATAATGAATTTTACTATACAATGGCGGATGCAAGAATTTTACTATACATTTTTTTTGAAACGGCAAGAAACTTTTATTACTACTTGAGCATAAGAAATGCTCTAACAACATTTAGCTAGAGAGTTTAATGAATAATGACGACATATACGTACCAAATGTATACCAGTCTCATCACGGATTCCAGATCCTCCAGATGCATAGTTTACTCCTCGGAGAAGTTCTGACCCTCTTGCAGTTGCAAATGGTGGAATAGACTTATTGAAACCGAGGAGTTGAGCTGCAACAATATTTAATAGACAACTCTATATATGATCAGTACATGTACATAATCTTTATGTCAAGTAAAATTTGCTTGGAATAGATGGAAGTAAAAATGTACCTAGAAAATCAGCCTTGTTCCGGCCATTGCTGAACCGGCCAGTCGGACCTCCTGAATAGTCGACTCCATAGGGAAGGTAATTTGCCTTGAGCTTTGTACGAAGGTAATTATTGTTACCATTGTCGAAAACTGAATCTCCGAAGAAGAATAAGCAAGGAACTTGACGGCCTTGGGTTAACATCTTGGGATTCATGGCAAGAAAGAAGGTAGCTAGCAAAATATTAAGAACAAGAGCCATTTTGTTTTGATGAACCAGTAGCTTAATTGATGAATCTAAAGTGATAGCTTTTTGATATATAAAGAGAAAGAACAGTAGAGTAGAGTGAAATCCCGGGAGCCAATTATCTGCCTCTCCCTGTTATCTAATCATGCAAGTAACTTAATTGGCACATTTTTCATCTGGTCATGACTCATGAGTCATGCATTATTGTTGTTCCTTGCTGTCACAAGTACTAACAATACATGACTGATGCATGCATGGGCCACTACATAAAGAAGCAATAAGACTCGTTGCATTCAGTTCACTAGCTACTTGCCACTTAATATGTGTACAAATATTAGAGCTAGAATGGGAACATTAATTGAATGAAGAATTGCCACACTTTTGCCACAAATTGCCACAAATAGTAGTACCAGTTTATTAATCATATATAGAGCAATTCATGGGATCTGAAATCGAAAACGGGTCTGGATTGGAAATTGAAAATGGATCTCGATCAAATCAAATCATTAGAACAAAACCTAGTAAAATTAAACAAAGTAAATTACTCCTTCCCTCCTAGTAGAAAAAAGGTAACATATTTTGTATATGGCAAAACGAACCGGTGACTAAAAGTAGATAAGGTGACTGATAGTTGATCAATCAATTTTTTTTGTTTAATTAGTTATATAGAGTAATTTTTTTTACATTCGCCAAATCACCAAACATACAGTTAAAATATAAGGTGAATTCAACTTATAAGGTGACTAATAAGTTGTCTGTTCCTCAGAGTGAGCGCGCTCACACTACAAGAATTCTACAACATTTAGTGACCCGGTCATGGGTCACTAAATGGGGTCCATTGGGTCACTATTTAGTGACCCATAGCAAATGGGTCACTAATTAACTGTTGGTGATGTGGGTCACTTAATTTAGCGATCCAGGGTCACTAAATTTCGCAAACCCCAAACTTATGCTTGCTAATCCAACACTCTTACCACTCAGCTATTATTACTTAAAATTATTTTTTATATGAGTTTTAGAAAATATCTAATTGTTGTTCTTCGTAATCACTTCTTTATCTTTATAGACCGTTTCAAGAAAAAAAATTCTTATCTTTATACAGTTTATGATATCTCAACTACTAAGTGGACTATCTAAAGTTTATTGGTCGCTAAATTTTAATTTGTTGTTTATTTATTTTTAAACGACTGAGTTATTTAGCCACCATAGTTTATTTTTAGACAGCTGAGTTATTTAGTTATCAACTTCGGTTTTGATGTTATTTTATTTCTTTGTGCATTCTTTATGCACGTTCATTGTAAACTTTGTATTTTTGTTTGTCAAAAAATTTGCATATAAGAAAATAAATAAAAATAAAAAGAGCGGCCCATAGCTTATGGGTCGCTAATTTATTTGATTTTTCTTTTTTATTCAATAATCAAGTTTTTTTTTTCACTTTTTTATTAATATGGTCAATAAATATTGCGACCCATAGCTATGGGTCACTAATTAGTGACCCATAGCTATGGGTCGCTAAATTAAATGTTTGTTTTCTTTTCTTTTTTTAAATTACATAATTTAAGTTTGTTTTGTTTTTTTTTTTTTTCTTTTTTTAATCCTGGATAAAATTTTAGCAACCTGTAAGCTTATGGGTGGCTGCTTATGAGTGCCTAATTGCGTGGCGTCAGTTTTTCTTTTACTGTCACATAAAGTGACCGATAGCTGATAAGGTGACTGAAAATATAATTGACAATGTGACTGATATATGACATGTCACCTCATTTTCAATAAGCTAAATAGTAATTTTTCAAATCAGGCACCATATTGACATTCATCAAACACCCTTATTATGGTCAAACAATCAAATTAATTGAAACCACACATAAGGTGACACCAGACATATATACATAGTTGACTTTTTTATGATTTTTAGAAAATCTATTAGAATTATAAAATACAATGGTAATTGAGTGTTGAAACTTTTGTGTATGGACGGGGATGAGTGTTGAAAATGTAGAGCAATTAAAATGTTTAAAATAACAAGTAGAGTCGACGATTTAATGTCTCTCCTGAAGACAAAACTTCCCCAGTTGCTCATGGTGGTTACGGAATAATGACAATTGTTAGCCAAGATACTACTTTAATACGGTATAAGAGCATTCCAAATACTGAACTTGTCGAACTCACTCTGAATTTAGATGAGAGTAAGGGAATAAAGCAAATAAGAAAGGGATGTATCCAATGCTTGGACTGTGCGTCTACGGGAAACGGACTTCCTCCCCCTATTTATACTTCTCATTGGTTTCAATTTCAATGAAAATGTGCAAACCCTTCACAAAAGTCACCATGAATAGTTATACAATTATTCATTAAGATTCATACACATTCGGAAAGTTGTAATCACTCACAATAAAAGGCACTTGCCTGCCACTGACATGTAAAGCAAGTACAAAACACGTCGTCGACATGGTGGCTTAGTCGCAGAACAGTTTCTCATCATCTAGCAGGTTTTGTGTCGAATCCATGCATTTTTTAGTTTTGACCTTTTTCCTTGTTGGAAACATCATAAAATCACTGTGGATAAACAAATCCAAGTGGTCTATATGTGTATTAATTTATCAGTCAACTTGAGTAATTATCTACACTAAACACAAATTAATAAATAAGCTTCCAACAATACATTTCTGAAACATAGTTTTCTTGTTTCTCATGAATTTCAGACCAGTATGACATCCACCTACGTGCTCAAGTCGTTCCTCACATTTATGGCTCAATCAATGGCTCAACCCTGATTATGTCTGATCCTATATATATAAATTGGACGTTTTCAAATGACGTGGATGATCATACTAGAGAAGTACGTTGCTCCAGATAAAAACTGTGAATATGTGATCAATATCCACACGAACGTACTTACGTTATCTTTATTCTCATACCTTGTCGTTCCGTAAAATCCAAAACATAATTCAAGAGGGTCCAAATTAAATGGACTCACAAAACGACATTAGTAATTTTTACACTCGAAAAGAGTACTTTTTTAGTCTCATAAAACATTATCAATTTTGTTTTTGTATGTGTCCCACAAAACTTTAATCATTTATATAACATAAAGTACCTCACATATTAAAACATTATCTTCTACAACAATAATAAAATTTTTCCACCACGCTTAAATTCAAGAGACTCTATCATTTCAATTAGGAAAATAACATACTCCACTAATTTTATCATTTATTCTATTATCTTATTGTTACCCCTTAAATTGTGTGTTAAACCTAGTGAGTGTGGAATTTTTTTGTGGGACGGAAGAGTAGTGTGAGCTCTTCTAACCTTAGGAAAAAAATAGAGAAAATTGGGTGATTTTGTAAAAAAAAAATATACTCGTATATATTAGGTAAAAGTTTCATATTTTCCGTATTTCCGATAATAAGACAAACACGAAACATGAGAATTAACGTGTACCCGCTGAAACAAAAAACATTTAAATCACCATTTTTAATCAATCAACGGCCCATATATCACTACAGAACGGTAGTTATCTAATTTAGAGGGTTCAGATGACTTCTCCATTCAAATCTATCCTCTTGGCGTTTCCTTCCTCTCTCTAAAACAGAAAAAACCCCTCTCTCTCTCTCTAAAAACCACCTCAGCATAAGCTCATCAGTTCCTATCTGTTGGAGTTATTAGAGCATGTACTGCACTCACTCACTCACATTCATAAACACAGTTGGTGAGCAATTGTTGTTTTCCCTACTTCACAACAACCATGGGAAATGCGAATGCCAAATATGGAGATGCCGCCGGAGTTGAGCTCCACGCGCCACCACCTGTGGATTCCATGACCTCTCCGCCGCTAGACCCGCGCCAAACGCGATCGCCGCTGTTGTTTTCGTCTCAGGTGAAACTCTTTGCTGCGTGTGTGAATCAATCAGTGAATGCATGTCTGTTTGATTGATTGAGGCGTTTTGTAGTTTTTAGTTACTGCTAGCTTACATTTGTGTTGAATTGTGCTTTGTTGTGAGTGAATTTTGCTGGTAGGTTTTTACATTGTGTTCAATTGAGTCTGTTTGTTTATTCTGAATTTCTGATTGTTGTAGATTTTTTTTATTTATTGTTTTTTCATTTGTTAGGGTTCACTTTGTTTGGTTTTGAAGTTAGGAAACATTTGTTCTGAGATTTATGCTGATTTATGTTTGCTTTGAATCAATTGAATTTATGTTTGAAGTTTCGGTGAGATGAATTGATTAATCTAGCTTAAAGTCTGGATGTCTACGTGTATCGGTGATATAAGCAAAATTTGTGCATGAGAGTATGAACTAGTAGTGAGTAGTAACTTATCAGTACATTTTCTCGAAGCGAAACGTTATTTGGAAGTAATGAATTATTGAGTCCACCACCTGCATTTAGCATTTTGGGATGACTGATTGGCGTTTTCGCTTTTCATGTTTTGGGTCTTTGGGGACATGTAGCAGATTGTTCTGCAAGGAAACTTCTCTCAATCAATTTGGTGGATTTTTGGTAGCAGAACTATATTGTTTATACTTGCTAGATATTGGGGAGGCAATCGAGTATAGATGCATACATGCACGTACTACTATCTCTCTTCTTTACTGTGTGTCGGACTTAATATTTTTTTTTTCCTCACTGTTTTGCATGTGCTTATCATGCTAAAATCGAAAAGTCATTTGAAAGTAATGCATATTATCGGAAGAGCATATAAGATTCTAAGCAGGACAATAAGCAAATGTTAGAATACCAACAAAAGGAAACGAGAAAGGAAAATATTATGTAACCTCAGCAGAGCGGCCAATTAAATATTTAGAGCTGGCATCGCATAACTACATATAACCAGATGTAGAGTGCTGATGTAATTAGAAAATGCGAGTTAGTTCTCATGGGATAAGGTTGTGCTCACCATGCCATCTATAAGTGTTACACGTGTGCTCACTCCTCTTTTTTCTTCATTTTGAGACAATGTTCACTATTGTCTGAGAGGGAAATCGGAATAGTGATTATGCTTACGTGTATTGAGCATCATAAACACATGCAAAATAGGTAACAATCCGACAAAGTAAAGAACAGAGAGAGAGAGAGAGAGTGTCGTACGTGCATGCATGCATATGTATTCAATTGCTTCCTCGATATCTATCAAGTAACAACAACATAGATTTGAATTCCAGAATCCACCAAAATTGGCATCTGGAGAAATTTTCTTGCAGAACAATTTGTTGCCAGATCACCGAACCAACAAAACATGACATCTTGAATTTCGAGTGTGGTTGGGCTCTTCTGATGATTTTTATTCCTTACTATGTGTAAGAGTTTTGAAAACTCACCTCAATTAAGGGGTGACCTGAGGGCCTACTGTATAAATTAGAAGATGAATTGAAGACTGAAATAAATTATAAAATCTACAGAGATTTTTAAACCATTTAGAATCTTATCTTATCTAAAACAGGATATGAATGTATTTTTGCCAATACTTTCTTGTTATATCATGATTGTAGTACACAATGTTTTTTCATCTTCACAGGCACCAACCATTCCTCTACTAAGGAATGGCTCCATACGTTTGCGGCAGAATGATTCTCAGGGATCTGCTGGTCAACCCTTTGAACAAGGTATACCTGTTATAATAACTTGGAGCCTTGGTGGTAACAATGTATCTGTTGAAGGATCTTGGGACAACTGGAAGGAGAGGTATTTCTTCACATTGCAGCAATCTTTACTTCATTTATGAGCTTTACATAAATAAGCAATCAGGATAATTGGCATATACATATGTGATCTATTGAACATAGTTTCAACTTCTTAGATATGTTGAGAGCTTCGTTTGCAGGATAATTCTTCAAAGGGCAGGCAAGGACCATTCCATTCTCTTGGTGCTGGCAACAGGCATATACCATTACAACTTTTATGTTGATGGTGAAATGCGATATATTCCACACCTTCCAAATGAAGTCAATGAGAAGGGATGTACTTGCAATATACTCGAAGTCACTGTAAGTCAAAGCATATGATTGATATATTTGTAAGATTCTGTATGTCGGTGATTGAGTGTCTTATGTTTTTCAAATTGTCGACAGCATATTGCATTCATGTATGCTTGTGCTCTGCTTTTTTTGTGCTTGGTAATTTTTGGTTCTAATATCCTTTGGGCAGTGCTTCCTTTATTTTCTGTGTGTGTGCGCCCGCGCGTCTTCAGCCATTGCTTATTTTTAACCACTTCTCACTCTTGAGGTTTGATCATTGACATGCTAGACAACATTGATTAATATCAGGCTCAGTCTTTCTACATTCACTTCCATGAAAATACTTTTGTGGATAGGGACTTGTTTAATTGCTCAAAAAAAAAAAAAAAAAAAAAAAACTTGTTCGAGGAGTTTGTACAAGGACCCTGATGCTTTAGTTTTACCATTTTGTAGCTACAAAACTCCTCTAGTGGTGTACGTTTTCTCACACTTGACAATTGACATTGCTCTTCACTGACTGCCAGTGCTTTATACTTGTATGTCATATCACATGCATAGTGACTTACAGAGTTACAGTCATACTCATACATTATATATTGGATTTGTGTATATGTTCAAAGGGGAACAGACATAAATCTACTATATTATTGTTGTTTTTTATGAATTCTTTTCTTTATTATTCACAACTTATTCGGGGATCAACAGGGGTGTGTTCCTGACAACCTTGAGAGTGTGTCTGAGTTTGAGGCTCCCTCATCACCAGACTCGAGCTACACCCAATCCTTCCTGGAAGATGAAGATTTTTCCAAGGATCCTGTGGGAATTCCACCTCAACTCCAATCAACCATACTAGACTCAGAAAACTGCAAAGAAACTCCGAAACCTCAGCATGTGGTGCTTAACCACCTACTTGTCAATAAAGGACTAGCATCTCAGTCGATGGTTGGACTTGGTATGACTACTCGGTTCCAGTCCAAGTATGTCACTGTCATCCTCTTTAAGCCAGTAAAGAGGTAACCCATAACTCTGCATCTGGCAGCTGTGGTTGTCTTTTGTTATGTCCTATTGACGTATGATATAACTGCTCTAGAAACTTTGATATAACTTCTCTAGAAACTTAAGCTGCCCTTGTCATGTTGTATATACCTCCAACTTTTGAGCACTTTGCCTGTTGTGCATTGTTAAACTTTTGCAAGTTTAAAGTCTCATGCGTTGTTTATTAATATTGGGGTTCATTAATACTGCCTGCATGATGTTTCACCGCCAAGTCCCTAGACGTTGTTGACAAACTAGTGTTAGGACTTGGGAGTATCTTAGAAATAGATGTAATGCTGAACAAAGAATCCATTCCAGGAGAGCGTAGATGAAAATATTACAGAATGAGCAGCTAGCACTGTTTCTCCACTTATTTTGGAAGATAGAAACATCGAAATAGGCTTAGTGGTATTTTGGAGCCCTTTACTTCATGCAGGGCTCTCTGAGGGGTTTACCTTATTATTAAGAACGCAATATCCATGTAGAATGGTGTCCGAGAGCTTAGAGGATTATACAGAGATCACGAATCCTATCCTTCTTTTTGCCTCTTTCACTGTTGGAGAAACTTCCCCTCCCTGATTTCCTTGTTCCTCGCCTCTTTGCTTCGATCCTTTGCCTTCTTTTTCTGCATTTAGGAGCAATGAGTTAAGATCTTACTGAATAGGGCGCCAATACCTGCTGTCATTTCAATGAAACTCCAGAACAATTTTATTCTTTGAATCCCCCAGTTTGGAAATTACTGGGAAAGTATCAAATCCTTTGTTTATTTTTACGTCTCTCACACCACCCATGTCTGTTTCTGAAATACAATCCAAAAACCAACATTTTTCCCATTACCAGCGTTCTTTGAAGTCAGTGAGAAAGGCATTTCTGTTGAGATACACATTCGAAAAACTGTTGATTGTAAATAACTCAGACCTGACCAACTTTATTCACTGATACCCCACCCCCACCCCAGCAACAGGAAAGAACAGAAAACGGTGCAAAAAATGAAACAAACATTGCACCCTCCCATATATAGGCGACTAACCGACAACCTCCTCACTGTTATACGTTGGGCCATAGGTGAACAAAGTTGGGCCATCATGATGGTGTAAAGCCATAAATCCTCAGAAACGGGGGGGGAGGGGTTGTCAAGGGAAGTCGAGAGAGAATTTGGCTGTGTTTCTTACTCTTATCAAATGGTGCAATAAAACGGAGAACCATAAAAAACGGAGGAACAACAGGAAAGGTGATTTAGAGAGGTCCCTGCCATAGATCATTAAAAAACATGCCTTGCCTCAAGGACCATCATTAGAGGTTAAAGATCGCGTAGACGTGGGATGCCACCATTATGAGCTGCTATCAATGTCTGTAAAGTTGGAACCAGATGCCGAGAACAAACATCGCAAATGTGAAAGGAACCGTATCTCTTTTCTTGATTATTACAGTCAATAGGACGTGCTCCAAAACTTTTTCAGACAGGAAGAACATGTGCCACTCAAAAAAGAGAAAGATACCTGGGACACTGGGATACTATTCAGTGTCCTAAGTTGCATAGCTTAAAATGATTAGAATTCCGAATGACGCTGTTATATTTGAAAAGTTTTCATAATGATCCAATAAAGCTTTCAATTTCATAATGATTCTAGAAACCTTTAGCATCTGGACCAACAGGAATATTAACGGAAAGCATAATTAAGATACGAAATATTAGTACTTCGACGTTATACTTGTATCACAGTCGCAGAATCTGGAGTTGCAGCCGACAAGCGAAATTCATCGATTGCAACGACATTCACTGCATAGGTTAGGTCACGAGGCAAATATCGAAATGTTCATACAATCTAAGGTTTTGAGGTTCTCACAGAATCTGTTCTGTATGGGAGATCGGGAGTTGACCCTAGTTCCCCACACATGGAGTTGACCAAGTGTAGCCAGGAATGAGAACACAAGGCAGGACATCAAAACGCAGAAGAGCACACCATAAAGTGTGAGGGGAGAGGGTTAGCAAAACTGTACAAACAAAAGAGAAAATTCATAATCTTCCTTCGGGAGTAAAGGGGGAATGGGCAGGAAAGCAAACTATCATTGCAGTTCTGCATAATACTATGTACACAAAGACCAGCCATCTAGAAGGCATTGACTGGGCTATTGATTCTCCATTGACCAGCAATCAGGCTAGGCTAGGACGCATGCTTTATGTAGACACCGAAGAAGTATGGAGATCAACATGAGAGAATGCAGGCAAAAGAAGAGTAAACAGCCGTACGACAAGAATAAAGTTTAAAATCGATTATCGACAACTGCGGCACTGGAATAAAAAATTAAATGTTTTCCAACTGTACTAGGTTCATAATAGCAAATGTTGGAAGAAATAGTTCACCGCCCTAAACAACCCAAAACACTAAAACAAAAGAAAGGCAAGCAAGCAAATAAGGACATCACATAAAAAACATTGCAAACAGGAAAATACGAAAGCACCCAACCATAGTTAATGACGCAAGAAGTACCCATCCTAACCATAAAAGAAATCTCATCAAACTTATCTCCCTGTTCCTTTTTGGTCTACCCCAAATTTTTGTAAAGTTTAGTTTGGGTGGTTCAGATCTCACTTGGCCATCATGACCTTGACGAACTCCTCGTAGTTGATCTGTCCATCACCATCAACATCCGCCTCACGGATCATCTCATCAACCTCCTCGTCAGTAAGCTTCTCACCAAGGTTTGTCATGACATGGCGAAGTTCAGCTGCAGATATGAAACCATTCTGATCCTTGTCGAACACTCTGAAAGCTTCCTTGAGCTCCTCCTCAGAATCAGTGTCCTTCATCTTTCGGGCCATCAGGTTGAGGAACTCTGGGAAGTCAATTGTACCATTGCCATCAGCGTCAACCTCGTTGATCATATCCTGAAGTTCAGCCTCAGTGGGGTTCTGTCCCAAAGAGCGCATGACAGTTCCCAGCTCCTTGGTGGTGATGCAACCTGTCATAGAATCACCAAAAAACGATGTTAACAATGCAAAGAAGAACTAAACAATCAGGCCATTAGCAAGATTTCTCCAACAGAGAATAATAATAATTAAGGGATGAATAACTAAGATGCCAGTCTGGAGATTAACTCCAAGGAATGCAAATACGTACAAACACCGGGACAAGAACAGAACTGCGTATAGAAGTTCAAAAGGACCAATATAGGTCAATTATTGACTTGAATAAGAAGAAATAAGCACTGAGCATCACAACAAGAATCCATTGCCATCCGCCCATCCGTACTCATATATAAATGATCACATATAATCAGATTTCAATTAACTTCAAAAGGATACTACAGGATTCAGTCATGATAGACTCTTAAAAATTACCTGTGGTCATTTCAACAAATAAATGGATAACATACTGGAGCAAGCAAAAAAAACCACCACACCATTAAACAAATGATCAAAACATCACGAAAATTTTCATCACAGATAGCTGAAGATCCTCTGATCACAGGAATACAGATAAAGTTTCATTCACAACGACCTCAGTGGAACCTCTCTGGTCCTCTAGAATACGTCCTTCTCCTTGCTACCAAAATCAGGCACGCCAACAATAAACCGAATCCTATCCGGTTTCGCATCAATCAATCAATTTCTCCACCATAATCAATCAACCAATCAAATACATAAAATTTTTGGAACAAAACATACAAACAATCCACCAGAATCAATCGTTGGATTATGACTAAATAAGCTACCAAACAGAGCCACATAAATTCCTAAAACACAAACAATTTCGTTTCTCCACGAAATCTACAGTACGATCTGCTATATTCATCGCGACGGCATTAACAACAGATCAAACGATGAAACAGGTAGCTAGATCTAAGAAAACTATGACGGATCGAAAAACAAACACGCAGAAAATCCATCGATACTAACGAAGGAATGAAAACGAGCTAAAAAAAGTGAATTAATTAAGAGATAAGATAGTGAGTGTACTGACCATCGCCGTCCTTGTCGAACAGCGAGAAAGCTTCCTTGAATTCTGAGATCTGATCATCGGTAAGCTGATCCGCCATTTTCCGATCGAAGCTGTTGTCTGTGTGTAGTGGTAAATTGTTATGCTATGGGATGGGAGAGAGAGAGAGATATGATTTTGTATGTCAACGGAGAAATGAAAGGAGAGGTGTGGGGCTATTATATAAAATCGGGATGGGAAGAAGAATCGGATGCCTTTCCCCTTTCCTTTTACTTTTCTTTTTCTATTTTTGTTATTATTTCTCTCTTTTCTTTTTTCTTTTTCAAATGAAGGTGCTTGGAAATTTATTTGGGTAACCCCAAGATACTTTACTTTCTCTCTTTTATTGGAAAACATTTCTACACTATGTTTTCCAAAGCACAAAATATAATGAAATAAGGGATTGGGGCCGACCGGTCGGTTCGAACAGTTGAGTTGTGGTTTGACCACTAAGGTGATTAACGGTTTGATTGTTGGTTTTGAGGGTTTAGAACGTAGTTTGCACTGTACCGTTTCATCGAGTTTTACAATGCGAAAAGATATTTGTGACAAGACTCTCGACGAAGTGATGAGACATATTTTAACAACATTTTCACAGGAAGCTCGAGTTTGCTTGTATTCTAGTGAGTATATGGTGATTATTGCATGTTTACGCTGGTATCCTACTTTTGGTTTTGGGTTCATTAGTAGGAAAACTATATTGACCAAGCATTTTTCATTCTATCTCGAAGAAATATTGGAGAATGCATAATTATCAGGGTAAAAAATGTGCAAGGCGAACTTGAGTCAGTACTTGTACCTACTAACACAATTCAACAGGTGTTATGTAATTATGTGTTTACTAAATATGTGTCCTAACACCACGTCTAAACAAACAATCACATAGTTATATCAAGAGTAATATACATCTGGTGTAAATAACTCGGTGAAGTTAAATATTGTTCAACGCACAAAGGCAAAATTATTAGCATTGAGGTCTTCATACAATATCCTTTTGACATTCAAACTCTCAAACTATTTATATTCACAATTGAAGGAGACCGGAGAAAACCTCTGTAAAAACGTGTGGATCACTAACTGGTACCTGCAACACAAAATTACGCCCTCCGTTGAGCTCAATGTTGTCACAACAATGCAGACAACAATGATTCAAGAACTTTGTAATCAGAAACTTAAATCACAACGGAAATAAAGAACACAACAAGTTTTTATTCTCGTGGGTATTTGTAAAAATATCATAGTTGATTGATCGTTAGACATTGGCCACTGCATTTGATATATTCAGAATAGTCCTCGAATGGTATCACGAGATCAATCAACAATATTGAAAATGCCATGGCTATGTTAATGGAATAGACACATCATCATGTTTCAGATGTACTCGAGTGTTCATGAATGAAGGGATTGTAACATTTCGCAACATGCTTCACAACAACATGCAGTTTAATTGCACCTCCTCGGTGAACGTTCCTTATATATGTTAGTGAATATATGTAGGGATATTCACAAGACATTGATAATAAATGCCTTTGTATGGGGGCCTATGGGTAAACAGACGGTGTGAAAGTATATATGTCCTAAAGACAATGGGGACGATATGTACTTGTTCACATTCAGTTATTGTTATTTATTTATGTTCATTTATTTATACATGATTAAATACAATTGGCATTACATTTCATGAATATATTATTTGGTTGTTTGAGTTATTCAATAAAATGTTCTCAATGACTTAAGGTAATCACCAAATTAGTGGGATCTTGTGTGCCAATAATTAAGTCTTAAAATTAGTCACTAGATGAAGGTCATTTAGATACGGGATATCAATGACGCGATTGAAGCTAGCATATGTTGCATTAGATCCTCTGAGGATGTATAGTAGGTCTCGGCCTCGCTGCTACGAATGAACTTGGTTATTCATAATGAACATATGAACACTTTGGAGAGTGTCGGCATACCCAACCGAGAAACTATTTTGGTAAATCTATTTGAGTATCTATGGTGGTATCGGTGTGTAGGGTGATGTCCATAGTCCTTATACTTGAGGTCAATAATATATCATACGTGAAAAAATATACTTTGACCATGTGTTGGGTGCATTAGGAAGCATATGTGTAAGGGATTAGGCTATGACAGGATTCATTCCTCCGTAATAGATATAAGGAAAGAATACTCGCTTCTCATATATAGTGCGATCACAAAACTAGTGGCCACCGTAAGTGAATATGTGAAAATGGTGTTTGGACATATACATAGATCGACTCATAAGATTGGGAGACAATTAATGAAGTTATTAGAACAGACACAAAACAATATTCTAGACTCATTCGAGTATTCGTGAATGAAGGGACCGTATCATAAAAGTACTCTACACTACATGTGGTTTGCTTTTCCTTGCAAACGTTCTACGAATTTATTACGACCTTCATGAGATGGTTGATTGATATGTAAGGACCTATGGGCCACACATCAAGGTGGTGTTTCTACAAATGAACTTTGTATATTGAATTAAATATTAATTAGATTAATATTAAATTATTATAAACAAATATAATAGAATTATTATTAATTCGATTAATATTAATTTATTCTATATAAAATATATTTTAGAAATATAATTAATTAATTTGAATTAAATTCAAATAATTAATTAAATACATGTGTATTTGGACGGAATTTAAAGCACAGAAATAAAGGAAATAAATAATAAAAGAGAGGAAGATAATAGTTGGGTCAGTTGGCCCAACACATGAGGCTAGGCTTGGCCCAACACGTGAACAACTACTAGCAGCTCTTCTCTTCTCTACTATTTTAGTTTCTTTCTTTCCTAGTTTATTTTAATTGGTTTTGTGACATAGTCTCCTAAATTAATTCAACTTGCGTAGAGCTCACATGAATAAAGGAGATTAGGTAAAATACTAAATCAAAACAAAATAAGAAAAAGTCTTCAGTATGCAAACATACGTAGAAAATTATCTGATAATCAGATTAGAACGAATTTTCTCTTTAGAGCTCACAAAACAAACAAAAGAAAAAAGAAAAAAGAAAAAGAAAAACATCCTAGCCTTCTTCGTAGATTCACTGTCCGTGGATACCAAGGTTGAAGATAAGCATATCAAGCTTGTTGATGAATCAAATCAGTTCGATTGAGTTTAATGAAGAAGACGAACAAATTTACCAGTTGATTGAAGAAGAAGCCAGAAAAGCTTTATCAAAACAAATTGTTGTTGATTTAGCTTTGCTACTGGAAGACACGTAATTAATCTTCTTCTAGTTCTAATAATAAACGTGATATAGTCATTATTAGATTAGTAAGAACAAAATTTTAAATTTCCGTTGTGTAGCCTTTGAGGCGACTTTTATTACAATTACTAACACGGTGATCTTAACCTTGGTGATAGTTCTCCCGATTAAGCATTAGATTAAATTAAATATAAATTAGATTGATAAACATTTAATTTACTATTATCAAGAAGATTTTCATTTGATGTAAATGATTAATCAAGTTGAAATTAGATTATATTACTTCTAAATAATTACCAATTGGTTTGATAATTATTTAATTACTGTTATTGAAAATATTGTATTTGATAGAAATAATTAATTATGATGAATGGGATTCATTGGATTTAATAAATTATTATATTTTAGAAAGTAAATTAATTAAATTTAATTAATTAATAAAAGAAGAAAATATTAATTAGATCAGATTGGAATTAATCAATTTAAGTTAGAAAATACATTTAGTTCAATTGGAGTTGGAATCTAAATGTTAGAAGTCTAAAAGAAACAGGGAATAGAGTTTGGTTCCTGGGTTTCAAACCCAACTCTTAAGTGACCAACTGGGTTAGGACCATTTTCGGTTTCATAGGTCGCGTGTTACGTCTATATAAGAGTTGGTCGCGAGCTGCATAAAGATTATGCACAATTGTCGTGCTCGCTTGCTCTTTCCTTCTATTCATTGGGTCTTCTTCTACATGGTTGTATTCTTCTAACTCTTCTTCGTTATTATATTCTCAATAATTATTATGATTTTTGAGAACTCGTTTTCTTCTTCTTTTTTTCTAATGATTTAAATCCATTAAGCCCCAAAAGATTGTACAAGAGTAAGAGGGTATACCCCCACTTTACAAGATATATTTCCTAGCAAACCAAATGTATAAGAATGAAGTTCTTATAGTCACGGTAACTATAGTACATAAATCCTTGAGATAAGTGGACAGACTCCTAGCTATGCTACTCATCTATAGCAGTTTCAAACAATCAAATCTATTATCTAAAGATCTCAAACCCATGGACTCTAGGTCAGACTTGTGATCCATACTATAACGTGCGGGGCAATGTTGTTCCTGGTCCCATGGTAATGACCTATAGCCACGACCACTCTTCCCAACTCAGGGCGCGCAACAACAGTTTTGTAATGTTTCCAGTGGATTTTTTATCTTTCATGGGCTATAATGGAGGCTCAAACTGGACTCAAGAAGCCTGAAAACGACAAAAGTTATACCTTCATCATTCCACCACAATAGAGAATAGACCCATACTTCCAACAAATCAGCAATCTGTATCAACCAATAAAACACTCCACACAAACCAATGAAGTACCAACACCATGAATCATAACTAAACATACTCCATGGCTATTATTAAAGTATACGAGTGCTTCTATTGCTTTGTTTATATGCAGCTTTAGTTTATGCTTTTATGCAAATTTAGAATATGCATATAGAATTCATGAAGAATGTATCACCGATTGTTCGAACTACGTATAATTTGATTATCTAGGAGATACGTAGGCAACTTAAATTAGATCTAAGTACAACCCAAATCTTTAGAAGATCACTGTTTGTTCTTAGGGAACAAACAAGTAATATCTGATTAGATCAGAGTGGCGAATTGGGTACCGGGTAACTCAGTTCCAGTTTTATTATTATGTGAAGCATTTGAATAATCATTGAATCAAATAGATATGCGTAGGAAATTTTTTGAATTCCGTTGTGTTAACCTTAGAGGCTATTTTCGCTTTTCTTATGATTTTTTACTTACATACATGCACTCTAAAATGGTATGAAGCATTTTGTGTGATTTTAAAAGTAAACATGTGCATGTTAGTATAGGTGTCCTAGAGACAACCACACTTGAGGACAATTGTACCACATCACAATCAACGTAATATAATATATGTTTGTTTATTCATGTTTATGTTTACTTATGTATTTATATTACACCAGGCAATACAACATGTCATATCTTTATTTGGTTGGTCTGTATCGATATCAAACATGTCCCTAGTGGGTGTATGTATAATCACACAATGAGTGGGAGTTGTGTGAAACGTCATATGTCTCGAATGCTCCCTAGTCAAAGCTCATCTCGGATGGGGGTTCCAAATGAGGCATTAGAGACTAGTATGCGTGGAGGTTATACTTGTTGGAGCAAGTGTGGTCGATCCCACGACCATGGAATGGATCGTTGGAGTGAGTCCATTATGTTCCCATAACTGCGCATAGTTGTTCGAGGAGATTATCCGAACAATGGAAGTACCCACCGGATCTCGCATCGATGATAGCTCTACACAGAAGGTGTTTATGGGAACCAGAGTTGTGGAAGTGGTGTCATTCATCCTTTGACTCTCAGGACTCTGTCACCGCATATGTTGCGCGTTGTTCTTTGGTCGAAACCAATGCTTGCACCCTGAAATACTGGTAGATACGATCACGCTGGGAACTTGGTAATATCACATATGTGGGTGGTAGGTGATCTCTGGAGAGGACTCATCTCTCATGTGTAGCATTGGAGAGCACTGCTCATAGTCGTCATAGTTGTTTTGGTAAAACCGCTGGCGAGCGTACAGATCTATGTTTTGAATCTCGTCTCGGAGGTCGTCCGAGAAGGGTCAATGGGTCATCTCGGAGGGATGTCTCGGTCCATTTAATTAATATATCAAATTATATATAATAAATACTATACATATTACATTGAAAATTAAAACATAAATGTGAATATAAATTATAAACTCATAGAAACCAAAATAAAGTCACTCATAGTAGTAGTACATCATTAGAATTTAGAACATTACATGATCCAAATTTTTTTTTATTAAAAACCCGGGTCAACCCGGGTTGACCCGGGTTAACCGCCCAAAAACTCGGAAAAATCCCGGGTTAGCGAGATTTTCCGAGTTTTTGTGGTTCCGTCTCAGACATGCGTCCGAGAAGCGGTTAAACCGGGTCAACCCGGGTTGACCCGGCGAGATCGAAAACGTAGGTACAGATACATTTATGATAGTCATAAATGATATCTACCGAACCAAATAACTCCCTGAGGCGCCATGAGTGTATTATTGGGATAGACACCTCATCGATTCTAGATGCATTCGAATCAGTCAGATGAAAGGACCTTACCTTGCAGCATTGAGTGCAACAGGCTTCCCCCAACGAGAGGTAGTTTTGAGGTTTACCTCAAACGTCCTCATGTATTAATATTGCAAGTGGAATTGTTTAGGAATTCCACGATGCCTAGAGTTTTTTCTAGTTTAATACGTTGAGGCCCTATGAGTCACACTATGTGGTGATAGCTTATCCGCGTGACTAGTGAAAGGAATTATAATTAACTTGGTTAATTATAATTAGTTATGGCGAAATTAATATTATGAGAATATTAATTGAATTAATTGTATTTTTGGAATACAATTTAATGTTAATTATAGTTTAGAAATATGATTATGGAGTAATTGAAAGGATATATTAATTAGATTAATATGTGCACTTGGGAAAGATTTACATTGCAGTTAAAAATTGTGCATATTACATTCTACATTCATTTGTCCCCTTTGCTTACAATGCCCTCATTGGCAAATTGGGATTTACAATTTTCAGCTTCTATTTCATTCCCCCCAAATTAATGGACTGGAATTAATTATTTTGTGTCCCCTTATGGTCCCCCCCAAAAAATTTAGAACTACTACATGGAGTTTAATTTACTCAACATTTGCTCCCCCTAACTAGTTCACGCTCAGTCACACAAAACTTATTGGGGCCATTTCGCAATTTCATGATAATATCCAAACTTATCTTCTTCGTCTTGAACATTTTCCCCATTTCAAACTGGAATGAATTATATCTCACTTTCAGCTCCATGGAAGCTCTCTGTTCGAGCTTCCATGGAAGCTCGACTAGAGCTTCCACGAAGCTCCAGATCGGAGCTTCCAAAGCTCCGGTCTGGAGCTCCATGGAAGCTCGAGCTTTCATTTTTTCTTCTTTTTCTATTTTTTTTTTAATTATTATTTTTTAATATAGTAGAAAGGATAATATTCATTTTTATTTTTATGAGAAGATTTTTTTTTCTTTACTTTTTAATAGTATTAAAATACTGTTTATGTTTCCATGATTATATTTCAATGCTTATGTTTCCATGTTTCTATGTTTATATGTTTTGCCTTTTTATTCATGTGTTAATATTTTAAAATTAATATGAAATGGTAAATATTTTTTTCTTTTAATAATTTTTTTAATGAAGTAGACAGTAAAAAAAAATTATTGGGGAGTTGATTTTAATTTTAAATTTTTTGTATACTGTATATGTTTCTATGTTTATGTTTCAATGTTTTTATATGTTTCCATATTGAGTTTTTTATTCATGTGTTAATATTTTAAAATTAAAATGAAATGATTAAAGTGGACCCTTATATCTACTTTTGAATTATTAATGTCAATTGAGTTGACATTCAGAAGGACTAAAATGCAATTTGCCTTATGCGTTAGAAATTGTTTCCTACTTTACCGACAAAGACCAAAATGTGGTCCCAACTCAAGGGCTATGTTGGTAAATTCATGAGCAAAGTGAAACATTTTTCTACAAATAGCAACACGAAAATCTATGCTGGGTTAATGAAATTAATGGGGAGATTGATGGGCAATTTGTAGGTGCCCCGTTAAAAATTGCCACCGCATTTAAATGTGGGTCCCAAACGTGGGATCACTTCCCTTGTGACGTCGGTCGCGTGTGAGCAAGGGAGAAGGAAACATGTGTGTTAAGATTTCCTAATTGAGTTTTGAATTAATTGGGAGATGGGAAAAGTTTTACCTATTTAGAGTTTGGAACTAATAAGGTAAAGGCTTTACTTGTGCATTAAGAATTGGTTTCTTAATTCTTTCAGGATTCTAATAGAACCTTCTTTAGGCTTATATTGACTACTATATAAGAAGCGTAGTAGAGAGCTTTATTCATTCATTCTACTACATAATTATTCTTTCTCTCTCTCAAGAAAAATAAAGCTCTCCCTCCCTTTCTCTCCAACCGACGCCGTCGCCCCCTCCATAGTCAAACCCCGAGTTTGACTCAAGAATATCCTAGCATTCTCTCGATAAGCTGTTCGTTCATCCGTGGATACCAAGGTTGAGGAAAATCAAAACTGGATACTAACCTTTGTTTTGCAGGAATTCTAGAAGACGAATTAGATATCTTCGACTTCACCGAAGGCGAAGATTTTGCTGATTACTACGAGGATTTGATTGACTGGAATCCTGCACCTAAATTGATTGTTGTTCTAGCATTCGAAGTACTATAAGTTCTCTTACTCTGATGTGTTTAGTATACGTTATATGCATGATTAATCAGTATGCTTGTAAGAAAATTTTAATTTCCGCTGCACCAACCCTAGGGGTAATTCTGACCATATTTTCTTACAGTGCAAGGTCGGGCCCACTCCAAGGTGGATAATACGATTCTAGTGAAACGTGTGTGACACAGTCATTGAACCTTTCGCGTAATTTAAAATCAAACTCCTTCAATGTAGGTTACCTACACTACAAGGATGTACAGATCCAGTGACGGATCCATCCGTCTCTGGATAATGCCGATCCGTCGCTATAAAACACTAGCGACGGATCGGCCGATTTAGCGACGGATGAGGTTTCGTTGCTAAATCGTGTGTCGCTAGCCAATTAGCCACGAATCGTTCATCCGTCGTGAATTAGCGACGGACTAGCGACGGATGAAACGTGTTGTTCTGGTCCGAGATACGGCGACGGATCGTCATCCGTCGCACTACGACGGATCAACCATCCGTCGCTATATGTAATAGACATTTAGCCACGGATGGACCATCCGTCGCTAAATTAAAAAATAAAATTATTATAATAATGAATACCAAAATCAAATTCAAACATGTTCAATTAACCAACCTGCTACACAAATTATTATAGACCAAAGGTACCGAAAATAATTTAAAAAATCATAATAAATGTAACGAAATCCTCCATACATATAATAATAATAATAATCATACGTACAATACTAATCCAAAGTAATATCATATCGTACACAGTATTCATGCAGAAAATAGTATTAGAGCTAATGAAAAAGTTATGGGATCATGGAGAGGGTGGTGGTGGTGGTGGTGGCTGTGGCGGTACCACCCCAAGCCTCACATACAAGTCAGCGAGCATAGCTTGTTGCTTAGCCTGCACCTCGAGTAGCCTCCTTATCTCCTCATCCTTCGCCTGCAACTGAAGTTGGAAGGCATGATCTCTAGCGGCAGCTGATGAAGATGACGTGGTATGTGATGAAGAGCTACCACGGGCACGAGCCGGCCTCGAGCCCACATCAAGGAGGGATGCTGCACTCCCCAGTCCCAAGCAACGACCCTTCTCGTTTGGAGGATTCACCTCGAGGAAAATGGCATTCATTTCCTCAACAGTGAGATCCTGATCACGAATCCTTTGCTCGTAGGCCGTCTGAAATGATAAATCAAGAGTGCAAGGTGTTAGTTATGTTGTTAATTAGTTACAAAATCATCAATATTTAATAAACACATGTATTGTTGAACTCACCGCAACTGTTCTGGCTTCATCACACGACCAATCTCCGTCCTTGCCCTTCTGAGATCTCGAGAACAAGGTGAAGAGGAGACTATCTTTCTCCTTCAACTGAATGACACATGAAAACATCATATACTTCGTTTCAAAGATCGAAGTAAATAATAAGTATAAGAATGATGATAAAATCAAAAAGTTAATACACTTACCTTCTGCCTCATATGTGCTGTAGCGATCGGTTGCGCCCTCCTGTTCTCAATGTTCTGATCCGCCTGCGCCTGGACTTTCGGGTCAATCCAGTATACCTTCCACGCCTCCCAAATTCCATCTCTCAACCAGGTGGGTTTTGGCTGCTTCTTCTGCCACTTCTCCTTCAAATTATGAATCGTGTTCTTGTAAATGGCACTACCATGAGAGTTGAAGGTCCACCAGAGATCCCACATCAACTTTTTCGGCATGAAAACTTATTTCTACACAATTACAAATAAACATCAAAAAACATACAACGTGTGAATACTTAATAACATTCAAGTATAACAAGGGGAGGAACATCACAACAATTATATCGGTGACTAACATATCACCCAAGTTCAGTGGCTAACATACCACTCACATATAGTGGCTAACATACCACTCACATTGTCCTATATTTCACTATAACAATGGTGACTAACATATCACCCAAGTAGAGTGGCTAACATACCACTCACACAAAGTGGCTAACACACCACTCACGACACATAAACAATTAGGTCATTAATGTACGATTATTAACTCACCCTCAGCTCCTCGAATAGCTCTCCCTTCAGCTGGTCTGGGATGCAATGCCACTTGCTACCACCCTCTTGCGGTGGGATCATCTTGTTCCTTATTATCTTGTTGAGTTCGTTGGCAGCGTGGTCCCCATAAACCCGTGAAGAATAATAGACGACATCAATAAGCAAACCTTCGTTATATATATGTTAAAAGTTGATGCATAATACTTACTTATCTCCATTTGGATAAAGGACAGGGCGACCCATCCACAGCAGGCCATCTTCAGGATTCTGAAAGGGACAATCGTCGTCAGGAATGTGGGCCCATGGGTCATGGATCTTGGACCAACCAGACGAGGCTCTACTCGACTCAGGTGGAGTCCCAAAAGCAGTAGGGGAGCCCTGCTCGGAACCATGCTCGGTGTCCTCTGTGTCGGTATCATCCCTCGGGACCTGGTACTGTGGTCGCCTGGGTAGTGGCATCTGAAAAAAAAGAATATACGTGTTAGTACATACACAATTGAATATAAAACATGTAAAACAGAGCTATAATACTGAACGACATCTATTTATTATCAACCTAATAGCTAAGTCTAATATAACTGCCACGAACTATGTAGTACTAATTCACATTCTCTCTATGACGTCCTCTGGTTCTAAGTCAATGAAAACATCATCATGCAGCTTTATTTCTTCTACCGTAGCCTGTACAGGTTTTCTAGCCTGACCATCGACATCTTCTTTTTGGTACGAGTTGTTGATTGACTTGTCCTTCTCCACATACTCAACTTTGGATCGAGCATTTATAGGTACAGTAGCTAACCAATCACCCTTATCTTTTTTCAAGGTAGGAAATTCAAGAAATACAACTTGAAGTGCTTGACTTGCCAAGATAAATGGTTCGTACACTTTGTACTTCTTATACTTTATCTCCACCATATCATACTCCTCAATCGTTCTGGTGCCTACATCAGTGGGATCATATCAATCAACATCAAACAACATTGTTCTTTTCAAAGGTACTCCGGGATATTCAAGGCGAACAATACGCCTAAGCTTCCCATAGTAATCGTAGAGCTCATCACCTATGTCTGTCCCCAAGACATGAACCCCACCATTAACTGTAGCATTTGTCGATCCACACTCACTGATGTTGAACCTAAGTCCATTTACAATGTAAGATGGGAAGGAGGAGTATCTTCTCCTAGGTCCACTTGCTAGTGCTATTAAGTAAGGACATGCTACGTTGTTGTCCGGGTTTTGTACATGCTCCTTTTGAACCATGTTGGAAATTCGGAGACTAGGGCCTCCTTGAGCAGGTCCTCAATTGTGTCATCCGCCACTATAGGATTCGCCTCCACACAACGGTCGCTGAAGAAACTGCACATGATGCGCATATTTGGTTTAATACTACCACTTGCAGTTTCTCTAAAATAAGGTTTTAATTCAATCGTAAAATGTAAGGAGGCAACTAACCTAGCAAGCTTGACATGGAATGGCTTGAGCTCTGCACAATTCTGAAGGACATACAAATGTGTAGCATTGTACTCCTTATCCGTCAGATATGCCACTTTTTCTTCACCATATGCCCTCCCCGAAACCTTAAAGATTAATAGTGCTTGCACCTGAAATGTGTCGGCGTTTCTAGCCGGCCTAGATGTCTTCGAAGGGACCCAGTGTCAAAGAAATAGGAGCAGAAAGTTGCAGTCTCTGCTCGAATGTATGCATTGGCAATCGAACCCTCAGGTTGATCTTTGTTCTTCACATAATTCTTCAGCTTGCCTAAGTATCTGTTATAATATGTATGACATAATTAGATATACTATACAATTATGTGTGACATATGTTTGTAAATATGATAGTAAAATATTTACCTCTCAAAGGGATACATCCAACGATACTGAACAGGTCCGGCTAGCAATGCCTCATCTGGGAGGTGAATGGGTAAGTGTTCCATGGAATCAAAGAAGCTAGGTGGAAAGATACGCTCGAGCTTGCACAAAATCATGGGTATGTTAGCCTTCAGCATCTTCAACACTTCAACCTCAACAATCCGTGTGCATAGATTCTTGAAGAACAAGCTCAACTCGGTCAAGGCACTCCATACCGGTCTATCTAAGAGCTTGCGAAATGCAATCGGGATGAGCCTCTCCATGAACACATGACAATCGTGGCTCTTCATCCCATACATCTTTGTCTTATTCGTGTCCACACATCAAGCAAATTTTTTTATCATCCAAATAGTATAACTTTTAGATGTCACAGAAAGGTATGACATATTTGTAAGAAAATACGGTCAGAGTTACCCCTAGGGTACGCAGCGGAATTTCAAAAATTTTCTTAACATACAGGTTAATTGATTATGTATATGCCGTATATATTTAAACACGTCAATTAGAAGACTTACAGTACTCCAAAAGCAAGCACAACTTCCAAGTCTTCGTAATAATCCGGTGTATCTTCTCCTTCGTTGAAGTCGAAGATATCTGCAGTGCTTTGATTATCTGCAAGACAATAAAAGTCAGTTTCCAGCTCCTTGAACCTCAACCTTGGTATCCACGGATGAACAGCTTATCGAAAAGAATGCTAGGATTTTCTTTGTGTGTCCAAGAAGATGGGGCGGCGGTTTTCCTCCGGTGAGAGGGGTGGCGCGCGTGGCTAGTATGGAGAGGTGGGGGAGAGCTTTTATTTTCTCTAAGAAAACTGGTAGAATAATTCTATGAAAGTCTATGTCAAAAGCTCTCTAATAGTCTACTATATATAGTAGTCAATAGAAGCCTAAAGCATAAGCAATTAGACTTCGTAAAGGAATAAAAATCTAATTCTTATCGCACCAGGAAACCAATTTCAAGTCTAGATTCATTCCCAATCAAATTAAAACTCAATCAGGAAAATCTAACTTATCCCTTGGACTTCTAATAGAGGAAGGAGTCGAACTCCTTCCCCTACTCCATCTCGCGCGCGTGCGCGTCCCAAGGGAGATAGGTGGGTCCCGATTTTGGGACCCACTTATAGTTCTAAGGCAATTCAAACTCCAAGTAGATTTTGCCCTTGTGCATATGTTAATTCTAAATTAACATATCCTTTCAAATCAAACCTCTATTATATTTCTAAAATATAATCTTTAATTGTATTACATAAAATACAATTAATTAGCCAACTCAATTAATAATTTCAAATCATTAATTGAGCCACAAATATTATAATTAATTCCAAATCAATTATAATACATCAATCACAATTAATTCCAAATCAATTGCGATTCCATCTTCAAAGATATTCGGATAAGCTGAATCACCACATAGTGTGACCCATAGGGCCTCTGTAACGACCCGACCAATCCGGCCGGCGTGGTTACTCATGGGCGCTCTCCGGGGTGATATGCTGGCCCCACAGACCAACACGGGTTCTAATCCGCGCACTTTGTCCTCACTCCTGCGCGCACCGGGAACTTCCCAGTGGGTCACCCATCCTAGAATTGCTCCATAGCAAGCACGCTTAACTCTGAAGTTCTTCTAGGTGGATTCCCGAAAAGAAAGGTGCACCTTGATGGTATGAGTAGCGTTCTCAACCCTTTTAAGCCTCTGAAATCTAGACGGTTCCATTTGCAATATTAATACAGGAGGACGTTTGAGAGATTTCTCAAAGCAAACCCTTTCGTTGTGAAGTCTGTTGCGCTCAATGCGACGATGATAATGTCCCTTCATCTGACTCACTCGAATGCATCTAGGATCGATGAAGTGTCTATCCCAATAATACATCCATGGGCGTCTTCAGTGAGTTGCATGGTGAATCCAATATCTATTATGACCATCATAATAATATTGATACGCTGGCCAGCGGTTTTACCAATCACAACTATGAACGACTATGAGCAGTGCTCTCCTGTGCTACACATGAGAGATGAATCCTTCACAGAATCACTTATCATCCCCATTTGTATGTAGCCATAATCCTGGATCGTGTCTTGGGTCAACTGCTTATTCAGAGCTGACATCGACGGGTCCACCAAGGATATGGGGCAACAAATGTGATGATAAAGTCCTGTAAGTCCAAAGGACGACTGGCATCACTTCAACAACTTACCGGTTCCCATAGACACTTCGGTGTAGAGTATACATCGATGGGAGTGTCCGGTGGGTACTTCCATTGTTCGGTAATCATCATTCGAACAACTATGCGCAGTTATGGGAACGTTTCTTGATTGTCCAACAATCTGTTCCGTGACCGTGGGATCAGCTCACACTTGCTCCAACAAGTATATCCTCCATGCATACTAGTCTCAGCTGGTTCATTCAGACCCCTACATCCGAGATGAACCTCGACCGGGGAGAGTTTGGGATAGATGATAACTCACATAGCTCGCACTATCTGTGTGATCGGTCATCTATCCGAAGGGACATGTTTAATATCAATACAGACAGAAATAGAGATATGACATGTTGCATGCCTGGTGTAATATAAATATGAAATCGATATTCAATAGTCAAACAACAAACATATATTATATTACGTTGACCTGTGTAATAGTACATATATGCCCTTTGTAAGGGCTGCATGCCCTTAATAAGGACTGTCTCTAGGACATATACACTATCAATCTCCCACTTGGACTAGAGCCAGTCACCTTTATGCTTATACCCAGATTAGCATAATGTCTTAAGTGGACTTCCACTCATAAGACCTTGGTGAAAGGATCTGCCTCGTTGTCCGTGGTAGAGACACGTTCTATACTAACTTCTCCTCTATCAATAATCTCACGTATAACGTGATACTTTCTAAGTACATGTTTGTTCTTGTTTGTAGATCTAGGCTCCTTAGCTTGAGCGACGGCGCCCGTATTGTCACAATAAATCGTTATTGGACTAGGAGCAGGAACAACCCTCAATTCCTTCAAGAACTCTGAAATCCAGACAGCTTCTTTCGATGCTTCTGATCCAGCAATGTACTCGGCTTCTGTGGATGAGTCAGCAACCGTGGCTTGCTTAGAACTCTTCCAACAGATAGCTCCTCCGTTCAATTTGAATACGTATCCTGTCTGTGACTTAAAGTCATCAGGATCTGACTCAAATCCAGCGTCGACATAACAAGACATCTTTAATTCTGGTTCTCCACCAAACACCAAGAATATCTCTTTAGTCCGTCGAAGGTACTTAAGAATGTTCTTTACAGCAGTCCAGTGAGGTACTCCTGGATTCTGTTGGTGTCGACAAGTGACACTAAGCGCATATGCCACATCGGGCCTTGTGCAATTCATTGCATACATTATAGACCATACTGCCGAAGCATAGGGCACACGACTCATTGCCTTTCTTTCTTCATCAGTTTTAGGACTATCCTTAACTGATAAGACAATCCCATGCCTAGCTGGGAGAAAGCCTTTCTTTGAGCCGTCCATCTTATAACGCTTTAGTATTTTGTCGATGTAGGTGGACTGTGTCAATCCTAACATCATCTTGGATCTATCTCTATAGATCTTGATCCCTAGGATGTAGTTCGCTTCACCCAAGTCCTTCATCGAGAAGGTACTTGATAACCAAACTTTAGTCTCTTCTAGCATAGAGACATTGTTTCTCATGATCAAAATGTCATCAACATAGATGATCATGAAAACGACTCCCTTGTCGCTGTGCCTAGTGTAGACACAGGGATCTTTCTTGCTTCTGACGAAGTCAAACGATTTGACAGCTTCATCAAAGCGGATATTCCAGCTCCTAGACGCTTGCTTTAGCCCATAGATGGATCTTTGTAATTTGCATACAACAGTTGGCCTGGTTTTACTAATAAAACCTTCCGGCTGTACCATATAGACCTCTTCCTCAAGGTTGCCATTGAGGAAGACAGTCTTTACATCCATCTGCCAGATCTCATAATCATAGTAGGCAGCTATCGCAAGTAGAATTCGAATGGACTTCAATTTTGCTACCGGTGAAAAGGTTTCATCGTAATCGATGCCATGTCTTTGCGTGTAGCCTTTCGCCACAAGTCTAGCCTTGTGCATTTGTACCTTGCCATCGGCATCTGTCTTTCTTTTAAAGACCCATTTGCACCCAATAGGTCTAACCCCTTGGGGCAAGTCTACCAAGTTCCAAACTTGGTTTAGGTACATGGAGTCCATTTCCAATTCCATGGCCTCTTGCCATTTGTCTGAGTCAATATCAATTATTGCCTCTTTGTAGGTCTCGGGATCTTCTCGATCTGATAAGCCGACATCAAGTTCACTGATGTCTTCTATCATAAGGCTTTGCTTCTGAGGTCCTTTTAGGATCCTCTTCGACCTACGAAGCTCAACTGGTTCTGGTGCTTTTCTTTTCTGGCTTCGTGTAACACGAACATTATCAGTGGGAACTGATGCAGCTGGTCGCGCCCCGGGACCCTGTTCCCTAGTGGGAGGCTGCTCTTGTGCAACTTGTTGCACAGGTTGGTTGACAACGGGTTCTATTGGTGTGGTTTCAACTGTTGATCTAATCACAGGACTCCCACTGACTATGACCTGCCTAGCAAGTGTCATATCATTACCCTTGTCAGCTTCGAAAGCTCCCACTGAACTTGAGTCCAAATCAGAAGATTTAGAGAACTCATGTTCGCGCGTGTCAAAGTCTTGAATTTCTTCAAGTTCTATCATGTCATCTAACCTCTCTTCTTCGAGGTATTCTGCTTCTAAAAACTTAACGTTTCTAGATACTATCACCTTGTGATCTTCAGCATGATAGAACTCATAGTCTGTCGTCTGACGAGGATAGCCTATGAAATATACTTTGACACCCTTGGCATCTAACTTATCAGTGAGCATCAGTTTGACTATCGTAGGACAGCCCCAAGGTCTAAGATAGCCCAGTGAGGGCTTCTTTCCCTTTCCATAACTCATAAGGAGTTTTCTCCACTGATTTAGATGGTACACGGTTCAGAATGTAGATTGCAGTTTGTAGCGCATATCCCCATAGATATTTTGGAAGAGTCGAGAATCCAATCATTGATCTCACCATGTCTAACAGGGTTCGATTCCTTCTCTCAGACACACCATTCAATTATGGTGTTACAGGAGGGGTCCACTGCGATTGAATTCCATTTTCCTCAAGTATTCGATAAATTCTTCACTAAGGTATTCACCTCCTCGATCTGATCGAAGAGTGACTATACTTAGGTTCAATTCATTATCGACCTCATTCCTAAACTCCTTGAATTTCCCAAAGGTCTCGGATTTATTCTCCATGAGATAAATATATCCATACCTTGAGAAATCGTCAGTAAAGGTAACGAAGTAAGGATAACCCCCACGCGCATGGACTTTAAAGGGTCCACATACATCGGTATGTATGAGCTCTAAGCAGCGAGTGGCACGAACACCTTGTCCAACAAAAGGTTTGTTCGTCATCTTACCCTTAACACATGATTCTCATGTACCATATGATTCAAAATCAAATGGTTCTAAGTAGTCCAACTTCCTTAGTCTTTGAATCTGTGTTTCATTGATATGGCCTAGCCAACAATGTCATAGATAAGATGGATTATTCTTCCTACTTGAAGACGGTTGTTTGTTATGTATTTGAAATAAAGGTAGACTACTTTACAAAATATATAAACCATTCACTAAGCGAGCCTTTCCATAATACTGGTCATTTAATGAAAAATAACAAGTATTATTAGCAAATCGAAAGGAAAAACCCAAATTGTCCAACAATGGAATGGAAATAATATTTCTGACAATGGATGGAACAAAATAAACGTTATCAAGTTCTAAACATTGTCCCGAAGGTAAATCTATCTTGCAGCGTCCAACGCGTTTGGCTTCAACTGGATTGTCGTTCCCAACATGCAAGTCGATTTCACCTTGCTTGACTAGCCTGTGATCAATTAGCCCCGGCACATTGTTACAAATGTGTGAGCCACAGGCCGTATCTAATACCCAACCATTTGAGTCAAAAGTAGTCATGTTCATTTCAATAACAAACATACATGAGCTAGAAGTCGGTGGCTTCTTAGCTTGATCTGCCCTTAGCTTAGGGCAATCTTTCTTCCGGTGGCCCTTGAGTTTGCAATAGAGACAAATCTCCATCCTAAGTCGAAACTTAGCCATCTTTTGATTGCGCCCATTCTTGCCACCCTTGTTCCTTTTGGGTCTACGTTTGACCCTTAGAAACTCGTTGGCAATGGGTCTCTCAGCAATCAACTCTGTTGCTACCCCGTCATTGAGATTCTGAATAGATTGCAACAATCTTTGCACGATCAAGATAATGGATGCCTTAGCTTCTAGCTCCAAGCCATATCCAACAAGTTGTAAGAGAAAGTCAATCAATGACTTGACTTGTTCAGGCGACAGCTCTTCTGTCCCAAGTCTTTGGATAAGCATGATCTTGATAGCTTCGAAGCCTTCACACATCCTTGGAGTATCCAAGAATGAGGAGAGATATTTCACAATCTCATATTGTTCCTTGTCTCGACATGGTCCAACCATATTGTCAGACATAGCATTCAGCAGCAACAAGTTCTTTACAAACTCGGCCCTTTCCACTCACATTTCATAATAGCAATCATAGGTTGCCGTAGTGAATTCAGTGGGAGGTGAGGGATAGGTTCGTCTAAGACGTACTCAACTCGTTGTACCATAGCACCTTTCGTACCTCATGGATCCAATCCACGTAGTTTGGTCATGTTACTTTTGCCAACTCCCAAGTTGGCAATAAGCTCGGAAGACGGTATAAGCCATTTCTAATTTCCTAAGGAGAAATAATATAGAACGAAAACAATAAATCAACTATTGAAATATTATTTCTAAATACACAGTCAACATAACTAAACAACAAGGTCCTTTAGCTGTTTAGCTCCCACTATTTTCACTATGCTTGCCCCCAAGACAAACATACGGGTAATGTCCAACAAGTTACCGTAGTGGCCAAGATCCAAATCCATACTATGCTATACTCCAACGAGGGTTGGCCGCATAGCATAATATGACCGGTAGTGGACTATCCAATGCGTCACGCAACTCTTGTGTGTTAAATCTAATTTAACCCGATGCTTACATATTGTACCTATCGAGGTCGCTAGATACAATATGCAGTAAGTTATAGCCATAGGCTTACTCTAATCTGACGATCACTGCGAGTCTGTAAGACGAGGTCGCAAATACAGGAAAACGCAATGAAAGTTCAGAATTAAGCCCCCCATGGAAAGCATCTCAGAAATACATACATTACAATTTCTGCACTTATATTGGTTGGGGCTTGTAGCTTGAGGGTTGTTATCAGTCATCTACAAACAGATAAGGGCGCCGCCTACCCATCATGCATGAGCGTTCTACACGTAATGGATGTCGCCTATCCATTCTAGTTCTAAACGCGGTCAAGCACATAATTGGGCGCCGCCTACCCATACATAAAATATGCGGTCCGACAAATAAGAGGGCGCCGCCTTCCCTCGCATGCATAGCGGTCGAACGAAAGTAAATACATGGTATTTAAACATGCATTGTCAAACAATAGCATATCGAGCAAACAAACAATTAGTAGTCTATGTGGATGTCAATGACTTCATAATTCATTATGAAATTATAATCCCCACTACTTATAATCTCTATGAAAAAATTGAAATTTTGGACTAGATTGAAAATCGAGAATTCTATTGACCAGGTATCAATTTTCGAAAAACGAATGACTCAATTGTAATTTCGAAACCTTGGAGGTGTTAAATCTAAAATTCAAAAGTAGAAGGACTTATTGTAATAAACAACAAATTGATAAATCACAAAATAAGCCCCTTAACTTTATACTAATTAAATTTAACTCCTCTAATTACAAATATTACAATTAAATCATATTATATTCCAAATATAAAATTCAATTCTCAAAATTTTCAAAAATTCAATTTTGGGGTCCAACCCGGGAAAAAAAAAATATATATATTAAAATAGGGGACGGGACAAGTCCCGTCCCCTAACGTGGCCTGCGGCCTCAGGCGCCCGGCGGAGCGGCACGCAGGTGATGAATATGTATTTACACTTTCATTCGAGTCTTTTTCACCTATTTTAGCTATCCTTTATGTTAATTTAGCTATATTTAATGCATTTTATTAGAATAGTTTCACGTTTTCCTTTAGATTTTATTTTACAGGTTTTGGTTGAAATTCGAGATTTCGGGAATTATATGAAGTGACAAGGATTTGGTGTTCCAGAAGCCTATTTGGAGTATCTGAAGGTTTCCGGATGGGATTTGAAGTCTAGAGGGCCGAAATCTGGAGGTTTAGAAGGCTACTAGAAGTCAGGAAACCGAGTCCGAAAAGGGAAGAAATCCACAACCCGCTTCGAAACCGGATTTCCGCGAGAAATTGTCTGGGGCGAACCGCCCGGTGTGTGGGGCGAACCGCCCCACAGTATTTCGGGGCTCTATATCTAGTTGCTCAGTTTTCACCGAAAATCATATCTTTCCAGACCTACTTTCTCACCTCTCTATATAGTTTTAGGTAGGAACTTCCCGTGGCCTGTCCTGGGAGTTCCGTTAGCTTAGGGGATACTTTTTCATAGCATTTTGGAGCTCGTAGGATCGCAATCATTCGGAGATTGACAACCTTCGGTAACTTTGTATCTTACAGTTTATTCTACTTATTTTATATTCTTTCAACATGTTTTCTTCTATGATTTCTGTTGATTGCATGCCTATTATGAGTAGCTAAACTTATCATGGTGGTAGTATGTGAATTCCTTACGCGATGAAGATAATCATGCTAATGGCTATATCGCGCCTTATAATCCGTGTCATTGCTTTATTTCGTTGATCAGGCACAACCTAATTCTCGTATGTTGTATTACATTATTATGCACCAATTGGACACTTGTCGACCATAGACCAATTATCTTCGTAGTGTTGAAATAATTACGGAACACATTAGGACAATAGTGATTGACTTGTCAGCCGTTTATATCTCGTAGTGCTTAATATTTGCAACAGGACACTAGATTGATTCAAGATCTCTATGCAAGACCGAAGACTTTATGGCATGATTATCGACCCGTTATGTTAAAGAAGACCATAATCACCAATCTCCATTATCTGCCTAAAACCCATTTTGCTATCTGTCTGTTGTTTTATATTCTCTTGTTAAATAGATAAAGCTAGTTATAGTCCTGAGAGAACGACACTCGAGTCATTCTACTGCTACACTACGTTTTTCGTTGTAGTTGTGGATTGCCTTTGGATAAATTACAAATATTTGCGTGAACTCGGAGCACGACATCCGCGGTCATCAAATTGGCGCCGTTGCCGGGACTATATCCTTTTTTTTTCTGCTTAGCTTATTTATATTTTCAGCATTCAATTTCCAGAACATCTCTTGGATTGTCTCTCAGAAATTTCACTTTCTTACCCTATTTCTTTCCTCCTATCTTCTTCAGTAAATTCATCTAATATGATCTTGGTTACCTTGCGTGTTGTGCTCTCGAAATTTTTTGGTTATATTACGCTAATAGAACTAATTTTTAGTTTTGAGTTACTCTTACTACAGAAATACAGGTATGATGTCCATGCGCGCTCGCATGACACACCAATTCTCGCAGGTGAGGAGAGGATCTTCCGTATACCTGGAAGATGAGTTAAGGAGGTATGAGGTGACGGAGTCCTGGTGATGGTACTACCAAGGTACGAAGATGGAGTAGTAGGATGGACCGATGGAGTTTCATTCAATCCTGAGGAGGGAAATAGAAAGAATTCCAGCAGCAGGAAGGGTTACTAAGGACCAATTGTGCAGGACAAATTATTTTCTTTTACTCTTGGGTATGAGCCGAGGTGTTGGATTGCAAGGTTAGAACCCGGATCGCTGAAAACTTGGGGCCAAGTAGTAGAGGAGTTTCTTGGCGCGGTTCATGCCTTATCATGAGACAATTGCCTTACGTGATAGGATCCAATATTTCGAGCAAGGAGAGTATGAGCAGTTTTGTGACGCATACGAACGTTTTGAGATGTATAAAGTGAGTGCCCCCATCACCGTTTTCGAAGATGGGGAGTTGATTTGGTTGCTTCGTGAAGAGGAACGACTTAGAGTGGATAGGTTGAGCGGCGGGTCTGGGAAAGTACGGTCGACGAGGCAGAAGAAAGTCCTCCGTAAGAGGTTAAACACAATCTGATGAGGTCATACCAATTCACATCACCGGAAAGGAAGTAGATCGATGTGAAGCGGAAGCTCATCGAGGAGTATTTGAAAGGAAGAAATCTGTGAGGAAGATGAAATTGCACATGCCGAGCAAGTTTGAAGATGACCTTCGTTATAGCAAAAGTTGTTGAAGAAGTGAAGTAACTGAGCATCTTACGGAAGAATTCAGCTTGTTAAAATGTGCGGAAGGAAGTAGAAGAGGTTCGAAACTTGAAGAGGAGGAAGGATTGGAAGGCGACGCCCCCTGGAGGTGGGGGGCGGTTCGCCCAGCATGGGGGGCGACCGCCTTCCATGACCAGTGAGCTGGGGGGCGGTTCTGGGGAGCTGGACGACCCCAGCTCCCCTGTTCTTTACTGCAGACATTCGCATCAATCCAAAGCCACTTCCTTCCGTTACTACTGAGGTTCTGAGTACAAAGAGGTGAATCTACCCTCCGAAGTGGAAAGCTTGACAAGCACGGTACACAGGAGTCACCACTAGACAAGCATCGATAAAGTCAAAGTGAATGTCCCTCCTATTGATGAAGTCTTTATTGGATATGCCTGTAAAGGCAAACCAGTCCATTCACCATGGTGAGATCTTTGAAGCTTCCTAGGTCTCTTTGCTACCATCGGACAAGAGAATGGCGGCCTGGCCACCGTGGGGAGTCTCTTGAATTATATATATATATATATAATTTTTTTATTTTTTTGAAAAATAAAATTCTAAATTTATATAAAAACAAAACTTTTGAAAAATCGAATTAATCATAGGATCAATTGCATCACATAAACTACAAAATCATACAATATATACGTATATACGTAATCATTAACCTGGCTCAGATACTCCTGTAAGAAAATACGGTCAGAGTTACCCCTAGGGTACGCAGGGAATTTCAAAATTTTTCTTACACATCAGGTTAATTGATATGTATATGTCGTATATATTTAAACACGTCAATTAGAAGACTTACAGTACTCCAAAGCAAGCACAGCTTCCAAGTCTTCGTAATAATCCGGTGTATTCTCTTCGTCGAAGTCGAAGAATCTGCAGTGCTTTTGATTATCTGCAAGACACAATAAAAGTCAGTTTCCAGCTCCTTAACCTCAACCTTGGTATCCACGGATGAAAAGCTATCGAAAAGAATGCTAGGATATTCTTTGTGTGTCAAGGAAGAGTGGCGGCGGCGTTTTCCTCCGGTAAGAGGGGTGGCGCGGCTAGTATGGAGAGGTGGGGGAGAACTTTTATTTTCTCTAAAAAAACTGTAGAATAACTCTATGAAAGTCTATGTCAAAGCTCTCTAATAGTCTACTATATTAAGTAGTCAATAAAAGCCTAAAGCATAAGCAATTAGACTTCGTTAAGGAATAAGAATCTAATTCTTATCGCACCAGGAAACCAATTTCAAGTCTAGAATTCATCCAATCAAATTAAAAACTCAATTAGGAAAAATCTAACTTATCCCTTGGACTTCTAATAGAGGAAGGAGTTCAGTCGAACTCCTTCCCCTACTCCATCTCTGCGCGCCGCGTCCCCAGGGAGGATAGGGGGTCTCGATTTTGGGACCCACTTATAGTTCTAAGGCAATTCAAATCCAAGTAGATTTGCCCTTGTGCATATGTAATTCTCAATTAACATAGTCCTTTCAATCAAAACCTCTTATATTTCTAAAATATAATCTTTAATTGTATTTACATTAAATACAATTAATTAGCCAACTCTAATTAATAATTCCAAATCATTAATTGAGCCACAAATATTATAATTAATTCCAAATCAATTATAATCCATCAATCACAATTAATTCCAAAAATCAATTGCGATTCCATCTTCAAGGATATTGGATAAGCTGAATCACCACATAGGTGACCCATAGGGCCTCATTGTATTAAGCAATCCTAGACTAGGCAAAATGGGAATTCCTAGACGATTCCATTGCAATATTAATACATGAGGACGTTGAGAGATTTCTCAAAGCAAACCTTTTCGTTGTGAAGTGTGTTGCGCTCAAACGCGGCGATGGTAACGTCCCTTCATCTGCCTGACTCGAATGCCTCTAGGATCGATGAAGTGTCTATTCCAATAATACATCCATGGACGTCTTCAGTGGGTTGCATGGTGAATCCAATCTCTATTATGGACCATCATAATAATATTGATACGCTGGCCAGCGGTTTTTACCAATCACAACTATGAACGACTATGAGCAGTGCTCTCCTGTGCTACACATGAGAGATGAATCCTTCACAGAATCACTATCATCCCCATTTGTATGTATGTAGCCATAATCCTGGATCGGGTCTTGGGTCAACTGTTATTCAGAGCTGACATCGACGGTTCCACCAAGGATATGGGGCAACAAATGTGATGATAAAGTCCTGTAAGTCCAAAGGACGACTTGGCATCACTTCGACAACTTACCGGTTCCCATAGACACTTCGGTGTAGAGTAGAGTATATCGATGGGAGTGTCCGGTGGGTACTTCCATTGTTCGGTAATCATCCTTCGAACAACTATGCGCAGTTATGGGAACATTTCTTGATTGTCCAACAATCCGTTCCGTGGCCGTGGGATCGGCTCAACTTGCTCCAACAAGTATAACCTCCCCGCATACTAGTCTCACTGGTTCATTCAGTCCCCTACATCCGAGATGAACCTCGACCAGGGAGAGTTTGGGATAGATGATAACTCACATAGCCCACTATCATGTGTGATCGGTCATTATCAGGGGGGGGGACATGTTTAATATCAATACAGACAGAATAGAGATATGACATGTTGCTGCCTGGTGTATAAATATGAAAGTGATACTCAATAGTCAAACAACAAACATATATTGTATTACGTTGACCTGTGTAACTAGTACATTATGCCCTTTATAAGGGCTGCATGCCTTAATAAGGATTGTCCTAGGACATATAACACTATCGTATTCTTCGTTCACTTTATCTCTGTCAGCGAAAAACATACCAAGTGTTAGATTAGCAAATCTTGTATAGGATGTTAGGATTCTGCATGTAATCTTATTTGTCCAAGATGAAGATCTGAAGAAAAGAAGACATCCAGAAACTGGAGATCATAACATGCACAATATTGTGAAGACTCACAGTGTATCTCACCAGAAGCCTTGTTCAGAAACCCTTAAGAATCAACTTTCAGGTAAGCGAGGGTTCCTGAGAGGTCCACTAACATTAGGCTCTAACGGTCACATTGTTCAAAAGTTAAGACAACTTTTGAATGCCGTTGAGATAACGACAAAATACAATACATCTAGGTTAATGCTATGGATAGAACCAACAACATGATGGACCAAACAGGAGGCAGGATTAGCACCGGAGTGTTTGAGACAGCCTGCAGATGATCTGCTCGAGCCGAGGCCTACAAATCCAGTGCAACCTTTTCCACAACCTGCAACAGGTAGAAATGTGAGGCATAGGAGGGAGGAGGACAAGGCATGGGTGAAAATAGATCCAATGGGAAGAGGGACAAAAAGCCAGTTCAAGTTCATTGCTATGTTGGTAGTATCCAGCATGCCCCTATCAAAACCAATCAATTTTCGACTTGAATACTAGTGAAGAAGAGGTTGAGAATTTGTTAGTTTTTGGTTCGTTGCTCGAGATCATCGGGCTCAAGAAGGCCCTTCAACATCTAGTATCCAGTGATTATCTCTTATTGAAATGTGAGAGGGATGAATTGAAAGTATATGTATGTCCTAGAGACAACCACATTTAGGGACAAATGTACTTTATCAAAATCAACAGTAATTTATATATGTTTGTTTATTCAGTTTATGTTTTACTTATGTATGTATTTTACACCTGACAATTAGCTTGTCATATCTGTATCTGGTTGTTCGTATGGATATCAAA